>OY821520.1:169816885-169834385 GCA_963682025.1 Cordilura impudica | reverse complement strand
ATTGTTCGTGTTGGCGTTGTTGTGGCTGATGTTGGTTTCGGCATGGTTTTTGATTCTGCATTTATTAAAGTTCCTCCATAATATTTTTAAGACTTTATTTTGTGTATTTTGGAGAGCATTACAATATGTAGAGCTACCCCAGGCTGCGATTCCATGCCTTAAGTAAGATTCAATTAATGAAAAATATGCTTGCCTAAGTACACTGTATGTTGCGGAATTACTTAGATGATAAAGCATAATTGACGATTTGCGAAGTTGTTTTTGTACCTCCTCTATATGGGTTCGCCATTTTAGGTTATGATCTACATGTACTCCTAGGTATTTGTATGTATTGACCAGTTCAATTGTTGTCGTGCATTTATCATTGATGCTGCTGGTTTCGTTGTGTATACAATTAATTCCATGGAATTTAAGACTTATGTTAGTATATCTGAAATGAGATGGTTTTATATGCATAATTTTTGTTTTTGTAGCGTTTATTATCAGCCCGTTATCATGACACCATTTAGTCGCGATGTTCAATTCCTCTTGCATAATTTTGGTTGCTAATTTGATATCTTTATTTGCGACAATAATAGCGGTATCAGTAGTGCTATTTTTTAGAACGCTTATCAGATCGTTAGCATATAAAAGGTAAAGTATTGGACCCAATTTGGAACCTTGCGGAACACCATATGTTGTAGCTACTTCATCACTTAAATTGTTATTTATTTTGACCCTATATCTTCTACATTGTAAGTAACTTGTGAAAAAATTTAAGCTATTTCCACGTACTCCCAATCTTTCTAATGTTTTTAATAATTTAGAGTGGGATAGAGTGTCAAAAGCTTTGCTAAAATCGACGTATAGTACAAGGCAGTGTAAATTTTCGGTTAAACACGAGTTGATATGGTTTGAAAAGCTTCCCAGTAATTTATTTATACTTTTATTCCTTTGGAACCCATATTGGTTACAATTAATTATTTTAAATCGATCTATGAAATAAGTGAGCCTTCTTACCATTACTTCTTCCATTATTTTTTCAATCACAGGTAAGATTGATATTGGCCTGTAATTGTTGTAGTCGTTTTTAACACCATTTTTGTAAATGGGACGCACTATCGACGTTTTAAGCTGTTCCGGTACTGTTGCTTCGTTGATGATCATATTGACGATAAAAGTTATAATTGGTGCTAATTTATCGGCATTGTTTTTGAGGTCTTTTGGCCTAATGCCATCTATGCCCGCACTTTTATTAGTGTTTAATGTTTTTAAAATGTTATAGATTTCTTGTTCATTGGTGTTATCAACAAAAATTGAGTTTGAAATTGTTTTTGCAGTGTAGTTTAATGTTTTTTTGTCACATTCATGTATTATTTGTTGCACATTTTGTTTCAGATTGCTTGCAAAATTATTTAAAATATTATGTAGACTTTCATTTTTGAAGTTTTTTAGAATTGTTTCATCAAGATTTATTACTTTTTTGCCATTTATTTCATTTATTATTTGCCATGTTCTTCTCATATCGTTTCTATTTTCAATAAATTTTTTTCTATAATAATTGTTTTTAGTATAGTTTATTTTCTTATTTAAAATATTTCTAAACTTTTTATAATCTTTTTCGTATATTTTATTATTTTTGTTATTCAACCATTTTTTGTAAAGTTTATCCCTTTTTTCACATAAATTTATTAGCTCATTGTTTATCCACGGATTAGATTTTCTTGTTTTTTTACGTTTTTCAGTTAATACTGAATTTTCATATATGTTGCAGAACTTTTGGCTGAAACTGTTGTATATATCATTGATATTATTTATATTGTCCATTAGATTATACCAATTTGTATCGTTTATTAATTTATTAACTTTAAAATTATTGATTGGATTTTGGTTACAAAAAAAATTTGGCGAATTCTGGGTAACCCCAGAACAGATTGGCGATCTCTGGTTGTTTTTATTATTCTCTTCATCATCTGCACAATAGAATATACTGTAGTGGTCTGCTACTGTTGTTGTTATTATTGCAGCATAACCAGTTGACTTTGTTTTGTTGTCTTTAACGAAGCAATGATCAATGCATGTATGTGTGTTTTTTTTTGCATCCTCACGCGTACTCTCATTTATGACACTCTCGAAACCATTAGACATCATCATATCCAAGTATGTTTTTGTTGTTATATTGTTTTTGAGCAAATCAATATTTATGTCTCCTATAATTACTGCTTCTTGTTTTCTTTTTATGCTGTTTATTATTTCGTCAAGCTCAGTTATAAAAATACTAACATTAGATGACGGGGGACGATAAATAGCAAGAAGTGAATGGGAACCTTTGTTTATGTTTACATCAATTTTTAAAAATTCAAATGATTTTGTGTTAATGCTGTTGTTGGTATATGTTAAATCCTCTTTGATGTACACTGCTATACCCCCTCCAGAACCATCTCTGTTTATAAAAATAGAGTTGAAGCCAGTGATTTCGTAAAATTTGTTTTCATCATCGTGAATGTTTGTTTCGACGAGAACAATAACTTTTATTTTGTTGATTATTTTGTGCATTGTACTAAGAAAAGAATTGAAATTTCTGCGGATTGAGCGTATGTTCATGTATAAAATCGTAAGGGGATAACTTAAATATTTTGTATCTATTTGGTTCACACTATTAATTGTTTCTTGAATAAAATTCATTTTAGTGAGAGAAAAAGATATACATATGTAATAAATAGTTTATGATTTTTTATTTTTATTTTTTCTTTATTATTAATTGAATATATATGGAAAAAAATTTCTTGTTTAAATTATTAATTCGATATCAGCTGCATTTTTAATAAGAGTTGCTTGTGTATTTTCAGATTTTCTTGCAAAAATTGTTCCATTTCTCGTCCATACATACTTCCAATTAGACTCCTTTGCTTTCGTTTTGGCGATCCAGAGAAGCTTTCTATTGTGTGCTGTTAGACAGTCGTTTATATAAATAAAATTGTTGCCATCATCCCTACCATTGATTAAATTTGCATCAATTCTATGGCGTTTAATTTTTTGCATGAATTCCCTTTTTTTAATATGTGTGGTAAATTCTACAATGATTTTATCATTAATTTTTTTTAAACGGTAGGCATCACTGATATCATAATCGTTTATTTGAACGTCAATTGATGCAGCTATGGTTTTGATGACGTCGCTGACATGAATCTGTTGGTTTTGTATATTTTTTATTTCGATTTTTTTGCTTATGCTCTGTTGTTGCAGTTCATTAATTTTTTCATCCATTTCTTTAATCTCCTTTTTGGTTTCTTTATTTTCTCCTCTCAATTCAACCATTTGTCTTACTAAATCTGAGAGACTAGTTGTAATTTGGGAGAGAGTATTTTTCATCTCTTCCTTAAAAGAGATGTCAGATTGACTGACATTGAAAGCTAATTGCTCCACCGAAGTTTTGAGATCTTGTATATTGTTTTTGACATCGTTGACATCAGTTTTAACTGCAGTTATATCTGACTGAACAGTGCAGAGACTTGATTTTAGCTCGTTTACTGATATAGAGTCTTTGTACCGTTTTCTGTCATCATTCATGCTATCGCTTTCTCTTTCTCTTTGTTGTTTTTGTTGTGATTGAGATTGTCCATCGTATAATACAACCTCGTACGTGTTGCTAGTGGATTTAGTTCGAGGTTTGCATATGTGGTATTTCCAGCTCGTTTTCTTATCTCCGTACATATGCGCGTAGGTGGATTCAGAGAGGGAGCAGCAGGGATTAAAATGAAAATTATTGTTGCAATTGTAGCATTGGACATAATTTTTTGGCAGAGGCTCTGAGCATTGTTTGCAGAGGAGAATAGCAACTGGCAATGAGACCATTTTTCGTTTTCTTTATGTTATATTTCACACAAAGCACTTATAAATTTGAAAATTGAAATAATTTGCGTATTGACTTTTTTTCTAATCTTTATTTGGTTGAAAAATTATGAATTTGCACGAGAATTTTTTAAGATTATTGTTCACAATTGTAATTCGGTGATGTTTTTATACAATTTGGCTTTTTTAAATAATTTTTTTATGGCACTTCACTGATAGTTATTTCACTTTATTGACGAGCACAGATAAAACACGTCCGTTCGCTACTGTAGTAGTGATAATAATAATAATAATAATAATAATAATAATAATAATAATAATAATAATAATAATAATAATAATAATAATAATAATAATAATAATAATAATAATAATAATAATAATAATAATAATAATAATAATAATAATAATAATAATAATAATAATAATAATAATAATAATAATAATAATAATAATAATAATAATAATAATAATAATAATAATAATAATAATAATAATAATAATAATAATAATAATAATAATAATAATAATAATAATAATAATAATAATAATAATAATAATAATAATAATAATAATAATAATAATAATAATAATAATAATAATAATAATAATAATAATAATAATAATAATAATAATAATAATAATAATAATAATAATAATAATAATAATAATAATAATAATAATAATAATAATAATAATAATAATAATAATAATAATAATAATAATAATAATAATAATAATAATATTAATAATAATAATAACAATAATAATAATAATAATAATAATAATAATAATAATAATAATAATAATAATAATAATAATAATAATAATAATAATAATAATAATAATAATAATAATAATAATAATAATAATAATAATAATAATAATAATAATAATAATAATAATAATAATTATAATAATAATAATAATAATAATAATAATAATAATAATAATAATAATAATAATAACTGCACGTGATTGGAAGAATCTACCAAAATCGAAGTACTTTTTCAAAAAGACGCACTTATGCAAGAAATGTACTTTAAAACAAACTTTACTATTAAAGGAATTTTATTTGGCAAGAAATGTACTTTTCAGAAAAGTTAAGTTAATTTTATAGGATTTTTTAAGAAAAGTTTAATTTTTATGAGAAGACACTTTATTTATAAAAAAGTATATTAAAAGTGACTCTTAAAAAACAGTTTTATTAGAAACGGCACTTCTTTGAGATGATCCATATGAGGCACTTTTTTTACGAAAATGCTATTTTATAAGAAAAAACACTTTTAAAAAGCAAATTTTTTAACAAAAGTTAATTAAATTTTCATGTGCTAAAACGTGTAAGCATACCTTTTGGTAAATATATCGAGATATGAACACAAAGCGAACCTATGTGTAGTAATTATCAACAAAATTAATAAACACTTTACTTGACTTACCGACAATCCAACATTAAAGCAAAATCCTTTTGTCCGGACACAGAAATCATTTGATCCATAATACCACAGGGCATACCAACAAATTTATGCTCAGCTGCTTGGCAAATCAAAGCACGCTTGGCATCACTAAAAAAAAATTAAAACGCAAATAAATGAAAATACGGCAATTGAAAATAGAACAAGAAAAAAAATTATTTTCGGTCTAGACCGACTATACGATACCCTATACCATGCGTTTAGAGACCCTATCTCTTAGGCCCAACTAACTGGATATAGAAAATTAGCATAAACGAAATTTGAGTGGGATTTTTATTAATTTTTTTGGCTGCAGATATGAAAAAGTTCATATTGGATGCTATATCTATATGGGGACTAGGTCCAAAAATGGACCGATCCTGATCATGTTTGGTAAAAATATATACAAACAAAATTTGAGACGAATCAGTGCAATATTTTTGTTTTTTGATAGATTTAAGTGAAGATGGGGAAGCAGCTTTATATGGGGTCTATGACTAAGCGTTGTCCAATAGGGACAATTTTTGGACTACTCAATAATGGATGTAAGAAACGCCTGCAAACCCAATTTTAGTAAGATCTATATGACAATTTGGACCTTATGGCAATTTATGTCGATTTCATAGGGGTCATTTGTATAGGGGCTAGGTCTGAACATGGACCGATTCTCACCAATCACAACAGCGTTCATTATATGGCCGATAGAAGCTTAAATGCCAAACTTTATTAAAATATGTTCATATTTGCGACCTCCCGTTTGATTACAAGGCTTACATGGACTCACAGTCGGACGGACGGACGGACGGACGGACGGACATCGTTAAATCGAATCAGATAGTGACCCTGATTCGATCGGTATAATTAAAAATGGGTCTAGGTCAAATATTTTTCGTAGTTACAAACAGCAACACAAAGTCATTATACCCAAACCACATAGTGGTATAGGGTATAAAAAGGGTATATCGTGTTGTATTTCTGCCTTGTGACTAAATAAACATTGGTCGTAAGCATTGTTGTTCTATTATACCCTATACCACTATGTGGTTGGGGTATAATGACTCTGTGCTGCTGTTTGTAACTACCAAAAATGTTTGACCTAGACCGAGCTTTTCTTATACCGATCGAAGCAGAATCACATTCTGAGTCGATTTAACGATGTCCGTCTGTGTGTCCATGTAAACCTTGTAATCAAACAGGTCGCAAATATGAATATATTTTGACGAAATTTGGTATATAAGCTTTCGTCGGCCATGGGATGAGCGCTGTTGCAATTGGTGAGAATCGGACCGTGTTAAGACCTAGCCCCCATACGAATGACCTCTATGAAATCGACATAAATTGCCATAAGATCTAATTTGTCGTATAGATCTTACTCAAATTTTGTTTGCATGTGTTTATTGCATCTACTAATGAGTAGTCCAAAAACGATCCCTATGGGACAACTCTTAGTCGTAGGCCCCATATAGAGCTGCTTCCCGACCTTCAATTAAATCTATAAAAAAAACAAAAATATTGCACTGATTCATCTCAAATATTGTTTGTATATATTTTTGCAAAATACAATAGATTTTACCAACCATGGTCAGGATCGGTCCATTTTTGGACCTAGTCCCCATATAGATATAGCATCCAGTATGAACATTTCATAACTACAGCCAAAAAAATTAATAAAAATGCCGCTCAAATTTCGTTTATGCTTATTTTCTATATCCAATATAAACGCTTTGTGTAGGGTATCGTATTGTAGGTCTAGACCTACTATAATTTTCTTACTTGTTTTATGTTAACCTTTTATGTTTTAACTCTCATAAATGTTAGCAAATAACTTACGTACCTTTCCACTTTGTGGCCCGTTATATGTTCTAGGAATGTCAATGTGGCGACTTCAATGGCAGCACTGGACGACAAACCAGCCCCAACTGGCACATTACTCACAATGACCGCATTAAAACCAATGGACATTTTATCGCCACCATCACTACCAATACTCTCCATAAAATTGTGAATTACACCTTTAACATAGTTTGACCATCTGGAAAATAAACAAGCCAAAACAATACAAAAAAACATATTCATTAAAATATTGTATTGCAAATAGATTTTTTTTTTTGATATTTTAAGCCCATTTTATTGCACAAGAAAATAAGAAAACTTTCATAAAACTTTATTAAATGCCCACTTTAAAATTAGTAATTTTTGAATACAACTACAAATTTAATATTTGCTCCACTTCATCATTCAGTGGTAGTTGTTAGTGTATTAAGTAGTTTCAGCTCAGTTCAGTTAAGTTCAAATAGAATTTTGTTGGCCCAAAAAAAAAAAATAAAAATAAAAGTTTACCTGAAACTCTTCTGTTACTCGACACTTGGTTGGATAAAATTTTGTTTATTCCATGAAAACTTTTTGAGTTGGACGTTGTATTTATGGCTTTAGTGTATGCGTAAATAGTGTGAACGAAATGTTTCAATACAAAGACTTTTTGTATAATGTTTTACAGCTTAAGCTTTGAGAACCACAGCTTAAAAACTTAAAAATATTTCAATTTTTTATAACAATTTAATATGAAGAACAAGCTCAAAAAATTATAAAATACTCTCCGTAGATAGGGAACTATTCAACTCTACAATATATAGTAATTCTTTCGAATTTCGAGTTGATTTGTTCCGACCTATTATTTATTGTAATAAGGCCAGTCTATTAAAAAAATAAATCAAATAAATTAATACACCTGAGTTAAGTTATTTGATTGAAGCTCCCATATTAGCATGGTGTTCCTAATTAGCTGCGCTGGGCTGTATATGAACGCGCTGAAAGCCATCAGATTATTGGATGTGAACATTTCGATATTATCATCTTTTATGCATCTAGTATGTCGCTTAACAGTTCGTCCATGAACTGATGAAGGCTTCTCCAACAAATAGAGTTAAAATAAAAATTAATTAATACGCAGCTGATTTAAATATTTATGAACCCATTATTCTATGTGTACAGCAAACTAATGTTAATTGATATTGTTGTTGGCTTAAATCTTTCTTCATCTTAATCAAAGTATTGCAAGCCTTATTTATAATATTAAATGCCTTTGTCTGATATTTTAAGGGAACTTTTAAAATCTTTTACCTAGTTTCGTCCTTAAACCAGAAGACTATAAACAAAAAATATTGATCAACGAAAATAGGTCTGGATTAGGTAAACATTCCTGGTTGAAGACATCAATAAGATAACAAACTTCAAAATCTGAAAATTTAATACTATAGGAAAAATTTACAATCTTTGTGTCTAAATTGTTTATTATGCTTGATGGCATTATTGGCCTGTATTAAAACTTTTAATACTTGATAACGTTATTGACAATTGACAATTTCAACAAGCAGTCAAATAAAAGTTGTCTGCCGATATTAAAGAAATTATTTAGCTGTTATCTAAGTTTTTGATGTTCCATTTTCAGGAAATTTTCGTTGCAAAATTCCTTGTAACCCTTAGCATGTCTGACTTATCAGTACATCAACAAAAGCTCAGAAAAATGGCAAAAGTAATTAAAAAGAAATTGTTGTCATTCGATTAAAAGTTTAAACCATTCGTATACCCCGTAACGCTATGTGGTGAGGGTATAATGAATGTGTGCTAATGTTGTAATTACCAAAAATATTTGACATGTCTCCAGGGTTTGTTATACAGGTCGACTCAGAATCACTTTCTGAATCGATTTAGCGATGTCCGTCCGTCTGCCGGTCTACCACTCTGTCTGTACGTCTGTGCAGCAATGTCAACTTTTTAATCAAACTACAGGCCGTAAATACAAATATGTTTTGATTCAATATGGTATATTTATCAGCTTTTGTCGACCATAAAATGATCGCAACTTTAGGAGGTCAAAATATGACAATGTTCAGACCTAGCCCCTATATTTATTACACACATAAATAAGTAATCTAAATAAATACTTTATGTCTATTTTTAGTCATGGTTCCCATAAAAAGGTGTTTTCCGATATTAACTTAAATCTGTCATAGATATTGCATTAATCTTTCTCAGATTTGGTTAGAAAATATGTTTGGGTGACTCTTGTAAATATGGTAATGATCTTTTTCATATCTTCAGTGCACAAATTATTAAATGCAAATCAAGCTTGGGTTATTCGTAAGCAAAGTAGGATGTAAGATCATCAAAGGAAATACCACAATAAGAAAAGAGAAAACAAGTAAGAAAATTATAGTCGGTCTAGACCGACTATACGATACCCTATACCATGCGTTTAGAGACCCTATCTCTTAGGCCAAACTAACTGGACATGGAAAATAAGATAAACCAAATTTGAGAGGGATTTTTATTAATTTTTTTGGCTGCAGACATGAAAAAGTTCATATCGGATGCTATATCTATATGGGCACTAGGCCTAAAATTGGACCGACCCTGATCATGTTTGGTAAAGTCTCTTGTATTTTGCAAAAATACGTACGAACAAAATTTGAAAAGAATCAGTGCAATATTTTTGTTTTTTGATGGATTTAAGTGCAGATCGGGAAGCAGCTCTACATGGGGCCTATGAGTAAGCTTGTCCCATAGGTATAATTTTTGGACAACTCATTAATGGATGTCATAAACGCATACAAACCCAATTTGAGTAAGATCTATATGATAATTTGGATCTTATGGCAATTTATGTCGATTTCATAGGGGTCATTTGTATGGGGGCTAGGTCTGAACATGGACCGATTTTCACCAATTTCAGTAGTGTTTATCTTATGCCCGATAAGGGCTGTTTACACATCTCGGACTCACATGATTTTTTTTATGAATACTAAAAATGTTGTAATTCATTTTCAATAAATCAATGAATATGTAACTATAGAGGTGCTATAATACCTCCATAAACATTAAATAAATCGAATTATATCAGGTAGATATCGGACTTTCAGCACCATCTAAAAATATTAATATTAGGATCCCTTTAAAAAATATAGTTGAAGGTAAGTAATTTCAAAATATATAAGTAAGCCCGGTCAACAAAAAAAAAATTCTTGTGTTTCTGTTCGAATGCGTAAATTCTGGTAGACACCAAAATACTAATTTCTAGCTTTTAAAGTTTGTTTTTGTCTGTTTTACGTCAAAAAACTTTTATTTTTATTTTTTATTTTTATCGAAATTACGATTAGAAGTTGGCACCTCTTATTTAATAAGTGTTGCACAGTGAATATTTCTTGCATGAAGCGTTGTAATGGGTATTAACTAATTTATTGCAGCTATTACAAACTTTATTGGGTATTACTGAATTATAAAATGGCGTCAAGAAGGAATTTATGAAAGAAAGAAGCAACAAATTTTCTTTAGCATCAAATAAAAAGCTTTGTAAAGCTTATGAAGCATAAATTAAACTTCATATTCGAAATCAAGATAAAAAATGGGTTTGGGTTTCGTTTTGCCTGTGCTAACTTCCAACATTATATCGAGGGAAAAACGACATATAAAATTTGGAGTGCCAAGACTAGGGAACCTCGTGATCATTTGCAAGATTGTTATTTTGTTATCGGGAATCCATCTTACCGTCGAACTGGTAAAAATTCAGAAAATAGTTTATAGCCTGACTTTCTTTCAACGTCTGCTCCAATACCCCGCAGTGATGATTGAAATTCAGATCACAAAGTTCAACAGAATTTTGTGTATCGCTTATAAAAACCACTGACTATGATTTTATATTAAAATCCCAAAGTATTGCACCATATCTCATTAGCACTAGAAAATTTAGTGACTTGGTACAAAATCTGCCCAATAATAAAGCAGTGATTCTGGGTTCACTATTGAAACAGTGGCATTTACTTGAAAATAACGTGAATATAACTGCTCAAAGAGAGCGGCATAAAAGTTCTCCACGCTTTTTCACAAAAGAAGACGGATTGTAATAACGTTATTCGAAGAAATCGTAATACCATGCATATCGTCAGATTAGCGGCTTTTTATCGTTAGCTCTTCAAAAGACTTAAAGGCCGTCCTTCCTCACAATGGAAACAAGTTTCTTAGTATTCCCATGGCACATTCTGTAATGCTAAAGGAAAATTACGACAGTGTACAAATTATACTAGAAAAATTAAAATGTAAAGGATACAACAAGGGCGGTATACGAAGAAACAGCCTTGTCACCTTTACTTATGGGATAGTCGAGCAGATTCTGTACTCTATCAGCAGCGTACATGGCCTGAGTCGTGTTACGTATAGGAAAACATAACGTCAAATGAGAACCAGTCGTAGACCCAAAAAGTATCTTAATACCACCATTGCACATCAAATTTGTTAAAGCATTGGAGCAAAATTCTGAAGCTTTTGAATATTTAAAAGTATTCTTTTCCATATTATTCGAAGCAAAGATAAAATCAGGTATGAATTCACAAAATTACTCAATACCATAGAAAAACAAGCCTGGAACAGTTTTAAAGAGATAGTTAATGGTTTTCTCGGAAGCAACAGAGCAGATAATCTTAAGCATATATAGTAATTGAAACCATGCTTGAAAAATTTAAAGTTATGAGCTGCCGCATGTCCCATAAAGTTGAAATGCTACACGATCATCTGGATCAATTTAAGGAAAATATTGGTGCCTACTCAGAAGTGCAATGAGAGCGTTTACACGAACATTATAACGAAAATATGATGGGACACTACAAACAATCAAAACATTCTGATGCAATTTCTAGAAGAGGTTTTGTTGTGGTTTGCCATTAGTGAGTGTGGTTTCGGCAAACCAATGGGTCATTAGCAGTAAGTCGAAATGTTTTTAATTAAAATGTATCCCAGAACTTGAGAGATTCATTTTCTGGCCAGACTTAGCGTCACGTCATCCCACCTCGACGAAGCTATAACGAAAATGAAAATTGCAGAAAATTGAAATTTGTACCGAAAAATAACAACCCACTAAACATTCTCCAACTAAGACCCATTGCAGAGTTTTGGGCGAACTTTAAGAGAAAACTGCATAGAAATGGAATCCAAACCCTGTTCAGAAAATAACATAAGTTACAAGGGGAATTTTGAGATCCATGGCTGAAGTACAAAAAAAAATTTTGTATGGGATAAATATTTTTTATTTTTTTGGAAATCTAGCCAAAACTTGTATCAAATAAATAAATAAAAATTATTACCAATATGGTTTATTTGTTATGTTGTCGTTCTGTATTTTTTTTTTTAAATTTTTATTTTAAAAATTAATTGTATTGACGAAAATGCTATATAGTATTAAAATTAGTTTATTGAAATTTTTTGCTCTGGCCTTAAGATTAAAATCTGTGGCAGCATTTTATCCAAGTGGAAATGTAAGCCTATCGTTACAAACTTTTGGTCCGGCAACTACTAATTCGGAATTCTACTTTTTTATTGTTCGCTTCCACAAATGTCGAGTCTCGTATTGTTTTTTATTTTTTTTTATTATTATTATTATACGAATTTAGAGAAACAATATTTTAAACCGATCATATCGACACTTTAATAGGCACATTTGGGGAATTGTTGTAGGTAAATGTTTTAAGGATTACTTTATAATTCAAACAAAAACAAATTCCACCGAGGCAGTTTTTTAAACAGAAATATGCCGATGGGGCACTATATCACAATAGTATTCATAAAATTTTCCCTTGTGTCAGACACATGTAAATAACCGTCTATTATCATGATGAAAGATATATTCCTTGCTCCCCTCTCTAAGTATTATGTTTTCAAATATTATTAACATTATTTGCATGAAAATATATCGTTTACAATGCATCCTTTCGAATAAGCTGGTTTGTCAGAGAACTTTGTTTAACTGTGTTTTTATCTGGCATTTTTCGAATACTTAAGGTCAGTTGCTTGTTACAACCAAACAATAGCTTGCAGTTGATAAGTTATAGTTATTCAAATTTTGTCCAAAAATACACTTAACAAAAAGTCAAAAATTTTGGGCTACCATGCAAGATTCGTCGTTGTTAAACTTAAAAAACAATAACTTTTTACTTTAAGACTAAATAACATTATAATACAAAATAAAGTTGTTTAATATACTCGTTTCAAAATTCAGAATTGGTTAAAATCTGAAGGTATAGAACATTTTTAAGTGGGCGAATTTACGCAAAATCAATTTATAAAATAAATTAAAAATTAAAACTGTTACATAAGTTCGACCAACAAAAAAAAAAAAAGAAATTCAGTCACATCTATGGGAGGTTATAGGTCTGGTTGAGTATACATCCGTTCATTTAGCAAGTGTAAAATCATAATTGTCTTCTTAATAATTTAGAGACCTGTAAACGCGCAGGTAAATTTCTATTTCGCAATACAATCACAAAAGAGTAACATGTAAGGCGTAAGACAAAAAAGTGTGACTTATGATTGTATTGGTGAAGAGATTATGATATGTAATGAAAAATTAAAAATAAAAAATTAAAATGTAAAATGAAAAATAAATAATGAAATATAAAAATGAAAAATGTAAAATGAAAAATAAATAATGAAAAATATAAATGAAAAATTAAAAAATATAAAATGAAAAATGAAAATTAAAAATTAAAAATTAAAAATTAAAAATTAAAAATTAAAAATTAAAAATTAAAAATTAAAAATTAAAAATTAAAAATTAAAAATTAAAAATTAAAAATTAAAAATTAAAAATTAAAAATTAAAAATTAAAAATTATAAATTAAAAATTAAAAATTAAAAATTAAATATTAAAAAATTAAAAATTAAAATTAAAAATTATAAATTAAAAATTAAAATTAAAAATTAAAAATTAAAAATTAAAAATTAAAAACTAAAAATTAAAAATTATAAAATAAAAAATTATAAATTAAAAATTAAAAATTAAAAATTAAAAATTAAAAATTAAAAATTAAAAATTAAAAATTAAAAATTAAAAATTAAAAATTAAAAATTAAAAATTAAAAATTAAAAACTAAAAATTAAAAATTAAAAATTAAAAAATTAAAAATTAAAAATTAAAAATTAAAAATTAAAAATTAAAAATTAAAAATTAAAAATTAAAAATTAAAAATTAAAAATTAAAAATTAAAAATTAAAAATTAAAAATTAAAAATTAAAAATTAAAAATTAAAAATTAAAAATTAAAAATTAAAAATTAAAAATTAAAAATTAAAAATTAAAAATTAAAAATTAAAAATTAAAAATTAAAAATTAAAAATTAAAAATTAAAAATTAAAAATTAAAAATTAAAAATAAAAAATTAAAAATTAAAAATTAAAAATTAAAAATTAAAAATTAAAAATTAAAAAATTAAAAATTAAAAATTAAAAATTAAAAATTAAAAATTAAAAATTAAAAATTAAAAATTAAAAAATTAAAAATTAAAAATTAAAAATTAAAAATTAAAAATTAAAAATTAAAAATTAAAAATTAAAAATTAAAAATTAAAAAATTAAAAATTAAAAATTAAAAATTAAAAATTAAAAATTAAAAATTAAAAATTAAAAATTAAAAATTAAAAATTAAAAATTAAAAATTAAAAATTAAAAATTAAAAATTAAAAATTAAAAATTAAAAATTAAAAATTAAAAATTAAAAATTAAAAATTAAAAATTAAAAATTAAAAATTAAAAATTAAAAATTAAAAATTAAAAATTAAAAATTAAAAATTAAAAATTAAAAATTAAAAATTAAAAATTAAAAATTAAAAATTAAAAATTAAAAATTAAAAATTAAAAATTAAAAAATTAAAAATTAAAAATTAAAAATTAAAAATTAAAAATTAAAAATTAAAAAATTAAAAATTAAAAATTAAAAATTAAAAATTAAAAATTAAAAATTATTAAAAATTAAAAATTAAAAATTAAAAATTAAAAATAAAAAATTAAAAATTAAAAATTAAAAATTAAAAATTAAAAATTAAAAATTAAAAATTAAAAAATAAAAATTAAAAATTAAAAATTAAAAATTAAAAATTAAAAATTAAAAATTAAAATTAAAAATTAAAAATTAAAAATTAAAAATTAAAAATTAAAAATTAAAAATTAAAAATTAAAAATTAAAAATTAAAAATTAAAAATTAAAAATTAAAAATTAAAAATTAAAAATTAAAAATTAAAAATTAAAAATTAAAAATTAAAAATTAAAAATTAAAAATTAAAAATTAAAAATTAAAATTAAAAATTAAAAATTAAAAATTAAAAATTAAAAATTAAAAATTAAAAATTAAAATTAAAAATTAAAAATTAAAAATTAAAAATTTAAAAATTAAAAATTAAAAATTAAAAATTAAAAATTAAAAATTAAAAATTAAAAATTAAAAATTAAAAATTAAAAATTAAAAATTAAAAATTAAAAATTAAAATTATAAAATTAAAAATTAAAAATTAAAAATTAAAAAATTAAAAATTAAAAATTAAAAATTAAAAATTAAAAATTAAAAATTAAAAATTAAAAATTAAAAATTAAAAATTAAAAATTAAAAATTAAAAATTAAAAATTAAAAATTAAAAATTAAAAATTAAAAATTAAAATTAAAAATTAAAAATTAAAAATTAAAAATTAAAAATTAAAAATTAAAAATTAAAATTAAAAATTAAAAATTAAAAATTAAAAATTAAAAATTAAAAATTAAAAAATTAAAAATTAAAAATTAAAAATTAAAAATTAAAAATTAAAAATTAAAAATTAAAAATTAAAAATTAAAAATTAAAAATTAAAAATTAAAAATTAAAAATTAAAAATTAAAAATTAAAAATTAAAAATTAAAAAATTAAAAATTAAAAATAAAAATTAAAAATTAAAAATTAAAAATTAAAAATTAAAAATTAAAAATTAAAAATTAAAATTAAAAATTAAAAATTAAAAATTAAAAATTAAAAATTAAAAATTAAAAATTAAAAATTAAAATTAAAAATTAAAAATTAAAAATTAAAAATTAAAAATTAAAAATTAAAAATTAAAAATTAAAAATTAAAAATTAAAAATTAAAAATTAAAAATTAAAAATTAAAAATTAAAAATTAAAAATTAAAAATTAAAAATTAAAAATTAAAAATTAAAAATTAAAAATTAAAAATTAAAAATTAAAAATTAAAAATTAAAAATTAAAAATTAAAAATTAAAAATTAAAAATTAAAAATTAAAAATTAAAAATTAAAAATTAAAAATTAAAAATTAAAAATTAAAAATTAAAAATTAAAAATTAAAAATTAAAAATTAAAAATTAAAAATTAAAAATTAAAAATTAAAAATTAAAAATTAAAAATTAAAAATTAAAAATCAAAAATTAAAAATTAAAAATTATAAATTAAAAATTAAAAATTAAAAATTAAAAATTAAAAATCAAAAATTAAAAAATAAAAATTATAAATTAAAAATTAAAAATTATAAATTAAAAATTAAAAATTAAAAATTAAAAATTAAAAATTAAAAATTAAAAATTAAAAATTAAAAAATTGAAAATTTAAAAAATTAAAAATTAAAAATTAAAAATTAAAAATTAAAAATTAAAAAATTAAAAATTAAAAATTAAAAATTAAAAATTAAAATTAAAAATTAAAAATTAAAAATTAAAAATTAAAAATTAAAAATTAAAATTAAAAATTAAAAATTAAAAATTAAAAATTAAAAATTAAAAATTAAAAATTAAAAATTAAAAATTAAAAATTAAAAATTAAAAATTAAAAATTAAAAATTAAAAATTAAAAATTAAAAATTAAAAATTAAAAATTAAAAATTAAAAATTAAAAATTAAAAATTAAAAATTAAAAATTAAAAATTAAAAATTAAAAATTAAAAATAAAAAATTAAAAATTAAAAATTAAAATTAAAAATTAAAAATTAAAAATTAAAAATTAAAAATTAAAAATTAAAAATTAAAAAATTAAAAATTAAAAATTAAAAATTAAAAATTAAAAATTAAAAATTAAAAATTAAAAATTAAAAATTAAAAATTAAAAATTAAAAATTAAAAATTAAAAATTAAAAATTAAAAATTAAAAATTAAAAATTAAAAATTAAAAATTAAAAATTAAAAATTAAAAATTAAAAAATTAAAAATTAAAAATTAAAAATTAAAAATTAAAAATTAAAAATTAAAAATTAAAAAAAAAATTAAAAATTAAAAATTAAAAATTAAAAATTAAAAATTAAAAATTAAAAATTAAAAATTAAAAATTAAAAATTAAAAATTAAAAATTAAAAATTAAAAATTAAAAATTAAAAATTAAAAATTAAAAATTAAAAATTAAAAATTAAAAATTAAAAATTAAA
>OY821520.1:169754385-169809385 GCA_963682025.1 Cordilura impudica | reverse complement strand
CTTATGGCAATATGTGTTGATTTCATAGGGGTCATTTGTATGGGGGCTAGGTCTGAACATGGACCGATTCTCCCCAATTTCAATAGCGTTCATCCCATGGCCGATAAAAGATCAAATACCAAATTTCATCAAAATATTTGCGACCTGCAGTTTGATTACAAGCTTTACATGGACACACAGACGGACGGACGGACGGACGGACGGACGGACGGACGGACATCGTTAAATCGTATCAGATAGTGATTCTGATTCGATCGGTATAATTAAAGATGGGTGTAGGTCAAATATTTTTGGTTGTTACAAACAGCAGCACAAAGTCATTATACCCAAACCACATAGTGGTATAGGGTATAAAAATTAAAAATTAAAAATTAAAAATTAAAAATTAAAAATTAAAAATTAAAAATTAAAAATTAAAAATTAAAAATTAAAAATTAAAAATTAAAAATTAAAAATTAAAAATTAAAAATTAAAAATTAAAAATTAAAAATTAAAAATTAAAAATTAAAAATTAAAAATTAAAAATTAAAAATTAAAAATTAAAAATTAAAAATTAAAAATTAAAAATTAAAAATTAAAAATTAAAAATTAAAAATTAAAAATTAAAAATTAAAAATTAAAAATTAAAAATTAAAAATTAAAAATTAAAAATTAAAAATTAAAACTTTAAAAATCAAAAATTAAAAATTGAAAATTAAAAATTAAAAATTAAAAATTAAAAATTAAAAATTAAAAATTAAAAATTAAACATTAAAAATTAAAAATTAAAAATTAAAAATTAAAAATTAAAAATTAAAAATTAAAAATTAAAAATTAAAAATTAAAAATTAAAAATTAAAAATTAAAAATTAAAAATTAAAAATTAAAAATTAAAAATTAAAAATTAAAAATTAAAAATTAAAAATTAAAAATTAAAAATTAAAAATTAAAAATTAAAAATTAAAAATTAAAAATTAAAAATTAAAAATTAAAAATTAAAAATTAAAAATTAAAAATTAAAAATTAAAAATTAAAAATTAAAAATTAAAAATTAAAAATTAAAAATTAAAAATTAAAAATTAAAAATTAAAAATTAAAAATTAAAAATTAAAAATTAAAAATTAAAAATTAAAAATTAAAAATTAAAAATTAAAAATTAAAAATTAAAAATTAAAAATTAAAAATTAAAAATTAAAAATTAAAAATTAAAAATTAAAAATTAAAAATTAAAGATTAAAAATTAAAAATTAAAAACTAAAAACAAATAATGAAAAATTAAAAACGAAAAATTAAAAATCAATAATAAAAATTAAAAAATAAAAAAATGAAAATAATAAATGAAAAATGAAAAGTAAAAAATGAGAAATGAAAAATAAAAAATGAAGAATGAAAAATGAAAATTTAAAAATGAAAAATGAAAAATGAAAAATAAAAAATGAAAAATAAAGATTAAAAATTAAAATCAAAAAGTGAAAAATGAAAAACGAAAAAATTAAAAATAGGAAATGAAAAATGAATAATAAAAAATGAAAAACGAAAAATGAAAAATAAAATACGAAAAATTAAAAATTAACAGGTTGAAATAATAAATAATAATAAATATTTTTTATTAGCAGCCCCTGCAGTTCATTGCTAGAAGTGATACATAGCTGACGCTTTCTGTTTGATTTAAAAAAAAGCAATAACAAATCTTTAATTACTAGATGTTTACACATCTCCCCTGTGATCGGACTCACAAATTTTTTTTTTTAAATGTCTTAACTTGTAAGTTATTCGGAAGTTATTTATGGGCAATACTGCTTTCAAATAAGCTGAGACTAAATTTTTATTCCCAAGTAGCGTATGAGTTAAATTTGCTGAAAACGCTTATTTCGCGGAGTGTATTATCTCAATCAACAAGATGAAAAAACATCTTTTACAGAAACAATCACTTGTCCAAACAACATGTAAGAGAATAAAAAGGAAACCAGTATTTTGAGAACTCGCAAAGAACTTTAACTTTGTCAGATTATATGTTTGCATAAAATGCAAATGCCAGTTTAAAGAAAGCAAAATAAAACGACTAAGAAACAAGCCAAACGGTAAGTAAAGAATATAGAGCATTGATATTTACAAGGAAATGAAATACATAACAGACGAGGAGACAGAATCGTGACTAACAAATGGATGACAACTGGACGTTAAACAAGAAACAGAACACAGTTTTTTTTAATAAAAACAAAACTTTGGCTAAACGTTTTTTTTTTAACCATGTTTATCATAGTAAGATAGGTGAGGAACGATTAAGGTTTTTTGTGGGTAATGCAAAACTTTTAAATAAACCGTCCAAATACAAAAAAACGTAGAATGAACGAAAAACTCGCGAATAACTTAAGTTTGGCAGTGGTAGTTAATGATCAACTTTGTTCTGTGCATAATTTATGAATTTAAAATTTCATTATTCAAATTAGAGAAATTTTTTGTGATTAATTTTTAACATGAGTATATTGTAGAGCATTTTGAATAAAATTTAAAGAAGTAATTAATGTTTGGTAGTCACGAAGCGCCTTTACAGTACCATACACAATGAGTTCTGGAAAGTGTTAAAGGTACATAAATGTCAGAGAGGAACCACATTGGCTGATCTCATTAGTAGACATAGACAAAAACATAAACTTATTAGGATTGTGATATATTTTTTGCCTGAAGATCTGTTCAAGACCAAACTAGGAGTTTTGTTAACGACAAAATAGAAATTGGCCCGATCATTATCGTTTATGTTCTCTAAAAAAATATTTTAAACAAATTTTTGTGTATTTATATTTTGTTTGAAGTCCTAAAAAACGGGATTTCGAAAATAATTTTATTTATATCCCGATATTACCCATGCAATTTAAAATCTCGACCAATGCGTGATATATTTTTTTTAGTAAAGAAAATATAAAAACTAGATGTAACCCGGTATACTTCACTACCCCCTCCCCCGAGTAGTAATGAAAGGGCTCACGCAATGTCCTAAGGCTCTCATGATTTATTTATTTATTTATTTATTTATTTATTAATCTATGGAATAAATCCTTACAGACTATTTACAAAAACATTTAACAATGAATGAAAAATTAAAAATTTAAATTAAAGTGTTCAGATATATTATAATTTTACTTTTTATGACATTTGTATTTAAAGAAAAATCCATAAATCTATAAAGCTTATTAAATTCAATACACATTCGTCTCAGCGGATCACCGTTCGCATAATTTGATCTATAAAACTGGACAGATAAAGGTGAGAAGAAACGTGTTGGCCGCTGGGGGATGTTAAATGAAATATTGTTGATCAGGAAACCAGAACAAACATTAATTATGTTCAAAATGAACGAAACGTTTAGCATAGATCTGCGGCTTTTTAAGGTTGGCAGCTTAACAAGGGTGAGTCTGCTGTTGTTCGACGGAAGATTAAATTGGTTATTACAGTAATTCATATATATCACATTTAATATTAAGTTTGTATGGGGATGCAATGCGCATTTATCCTATCCCGCCCATTTTTTTGTCTGAATACTCACGTTAATAATAGATGACCTGACACAAATTTGCAAAGCTCTCTCTAACATAGTAAAGGGTCCGCCACCTAACGTTTTTTTGGAACTAGTGCTTATATCGTGAATGGTAACACTTAGCTCATGTCTGATTTGACAGATTATTAGTTTTATCCTTCCGCTGAATGAATATGGTTGTGTATACGCTCGAACAACGCTGGGAAATATTGCGACATTACTTTGAAAATCATGGTAATGTTGCAGAATGTGTGTGAAAATTGCGTACGGATTTTGGAAGAAGAGAAGCACCGCCAGCTCCGTATGTTCGTTATCTTGTGAAAAAAGTGAAAGAAACTGGCATCCTCATCGATAAACCAAAGCGTGAAAAGCCAAAAACAGTGCGTACACCCGAGAATATTGCTGCTGTGGCAGACAGAGTGCGTGAAGCGCCATCAACATCAATTCACCGTCGTTCTCAAGAATTGAATACTTCGGAGGCATCAATGAGACGAATTTTGCATAAAGACCTTGGTATGACGCCATACAAAGTCCAATTGGTTCAGGAGTTGAAGCCAACTGACCATCCAATGCGTTTTCGCTTCGCTAGCCAGCGATCGACTTACAGAAGATGCCGATTTTGCCAAAAAAAATCATCTTTTCAGATGAAGCTCATTTTGATCTTGGCGGGTATGTAAACAAGCAAACTTGTCGCAATTGGAGCACAGAAAACCCGCACGCATACATTGAAAATCCGATACACCCAAAACGAGTCACTGTTTAGTGCGGATTTTGGTCCAGAGGCATAATTGGGCCATTTTTCTTCGAAAGTGAGCAAGGAGTGGCCGTTACAGCCTATGGCGATTGTTATCGGGCCATGTTGAACGAATTTTTGTTCACAAAAATTGAAGAGGAGGATATTGGCAACATTTGGTTTCAACAGGACGGCGCTACGTGCCACACAGCCGAAGCTACACTCGATGTTTTACGCCCTGTTTTTGGAGATCGCATTATTAGCCGCAGAGCTGATGTCGTTTGGCCACCTCGGAGCTGCGATTTGACACCGTTGGACTATTATTTGTGAGGTGCCCTCAAAAATAATTGTTACGCCAACAAGCCAGAGACAATTGACGCTTTAAAGGACAATATTCGTGAAGCCATTGGTGAAATACAGCTGCACACAATCGATAATGTATGGCCAGCCGAGGCAGCCATTTGAATGAAATTATTTTCCATTATTAACCGGAAGGATTGTGTTTTCAAATAAAGAAAGAAATTTGAGATAATATTCAGTAGTTTTTTTTATAGCATTTTCAAAAAAAAATAAAGTTATTTGGCGGACCCTTTACTTAATATATATGATATTAAAAATTTACTTTGTATGGGAGGTATCACGCCCACTAAAAATATTAAAAAATACAGCCTGTAGCAATTCCCATATCCGCAGTAAGACTGTGTGAAAATTTCAGGAAGATCAGATAAGCAGTTACGGTTATTACCTCTTACAAACAAACAGACACACATTACCTCTTTATTATGTTAGTATAGATTGATAGTACAGATTTTTTTATTTATATACTTGCTGATATACAATGTGTTTTGTTTTTTCATTCGGGACAACAATTATCAGATTTTTCGGCGTTCCTACCCTGGAGCAAGGTACATGTAGCTGCCCTACAAAAACATGGATTTTCCAAATTAGATCTGGCAACACTTAACTATTGGCCTTAAAGTTAAAATATCATTTTGAATTTTTTCTTTTTATCGATTTTAGATTTTGCCCATTTTTGATTTTGAAGATTTTTGCTTTTTGGCCGATTTTTATTTTTCGCGATTTTTGGGTTTGGCGATTTTTGATTTTGGTGGTATATTTTCCGCGACAAATCACATTGATAACTAATCTACTTGTCAAAAAATTTTAGCTTTCGTAGTAAATACTTCATATTATATAGGAGGTGCCACGCCCACTAATCCCATCCCGGCCAATTTTTATTGTACTTCTCACATTAATATCTGCAAAATTTCGGGTCTTTCCCTTTTATAGTACACCAGTTATATGATATTAGATATCTACTTTGCATGGACGGTGCTATACCCACTGCTTCGATCACGCCCATTTTTTTTTTTTTTTTTTTTTGTTCGACTAATCATACAAGGAACCTATGGGCTCATGCAAAGCCACAAAGCTCTCTCTTTTACAGTACTCTAGATATATGACACTAAATAGTTACTTTGCATGGGGAGTGCCACGCCCATTGGTGTGAACCCGCCAATTTTTTGTCCGACTTGAAGTTTATTTATAAACGTCAAATATAACAGATTCGTTTGCAAACTAAAGGAATCAGAACTTTTAAAAATTGCATTACTTCATTAATAAATGATCACCATTGAGCAGAGACGTCAAATTCATAGAGGTTTCAAAAATTAAAAATTAATACGACGTTTAAAATTGTGCCGCAAAGCTTCTTTAAGCAATTGGTTATAGTATGTGTTTGGCCTATTTTGATCAACAGGTAATTATTTCTCAAACGTAGATAAAAATTATCATAAAACTTTTCACTGAGCTGTGTTCCGCGAGCGAGTCACGTACCCTTCCGCGCGTTTGGCAGCCACACTCATGCTGCCGTGCAGTTGCTGTCAACTTATTTTAATCGCAAAAATATATTTTTCAGATCATTCCGATATTATAGCTGAGCTGTGTTCCGAGAGCGCGTCGTGTCCGCGTCCGCGCGTCGCACCGCGCGTTTGTCGGCTACATCCGTGCTGCCGCGCAGTTCTCGTTAACTTATTTCAATCGCCAAAATATATTTTTCAGATCATTGCGATATTTTAGCTGAGCTGTGTTCCGCGAGCGCGTCGCGACCGCGTACGCACGCCGCTTTCGCGTGTCTGGCAGCCACACCTGTGCTGCCGCGCAGTTGTTGCCAACTTATTTTAATTGCCAAAATATATTTTTCAGATCATTCCGATATTCTAGCTAAGCTGTCTTCCGCGTGCGCGTAGCGCCCGTGCACGGAAATGATGCTATTGAAAAGAATACTCATTTTAAATGCGTTTATTGTAGGACATATATTGATAGCAGTATGGAAATTTTCACTAAAATAAATATTTAACAAAATTCATTTAATAAAAATATGTAAAAATTTAAGAATGAATTTGGAAAGTAAGTTAATTTTTTATTCCGTTTAAAAAAAAAATGGGGAATTTGTTCATTTGTTTTGGGGACCTTTTTATAAATTTGGGAAATTTGTTCACCGTGAAGTTATTCCCGTGTGAACCAAATTTCAGGTAAATCCGTTGAAAAATACAGATTTGCATAGGGAAGAAATATATCACACAACAAAAAATTTATTTTATGTGAAAAGTGTGCGTAGAAGTAGGCGTGGTCGGTAAAAATCATATGGCGACCTTCCCTGGAATATGTACTAAATTTCGGATAAAGCTTTTGGTAGATACATATTATTATAGCGAACAAATATACCAAAAAACAAAAATTTAAGTGTGGGCGTATGGGTAGGCGTAGCAAGAAAGATATATAGTGCAACCTTCGCTGGAGTAGAAAGATCACGTTTTCCAAATTTCAGAGAAAGCCATTGAAAAATAAGTTTGTTTAGCAATCAAACAAAGAAATAAATAAAAGAAAAAAAAAAATTTTATGTTCATAAAAGCGGGCGCAAAGTAGGCGTGGCCGATAGGAAGCATATGGTGACCTTCCCTGGAGTATAGAGATCGTGTGTACCAAATTTCAGAGACATCAAATATACCAAAAAACAGAAAATGAATTTTGAATCATATGGCGACCTCCCTGGAGTACAGAGATCGTGCGTAGCAAATTTCAGAGAAATCCGTTAAAAAAAAATTGTGTTTCGAACAAATGTACCAAAGAAACAGAAAAGGCATTGAACACAAAAAGTGGGCGTAAAGGTAGGCGTGGTTGGTAGGAATCATATACCGACCTTTCCTGGAGTACAGAGATTATGTGTACCAAACTTCACAGAAATCCGTTGAAAAATAAAAATTATTATAACGAACAAATATACCAAAAAACAGATAATGAATTGTGTACCAAAAGTCTGCGTTAAAGTAGGCGTGGCTGGCAAGGATCACATGGCAACCTCCCTGGACTACAGAGATCGTGCGTAGCAAATTTCAGAAAAATCCGTTAAAAAAAATGTGTATCGAACAAATGTACCTAAAAACAGAAAATGAGTTGTACACAAATAGTGGGCGTAAAAGTAAGCGTGGCTGGTATGAATCATTAGCGACCTTTCCTGGAGTACAGAGATCGGGCATACCAAATTTTAGAGAAATCCCTTGAAAATACAAATTTTTATAGCAAACAAATATACCAAAAACAGAAAATGAGTTGTATACGAAAAATAGGCGTAATAGTAGGCATGGGCGGTACGAAGCATATGGCGACCTTTCCTGGAGTACGGAGATCGCGCGTACCAAATTTCAGAGAAATCCGTTAAAAAATAAAAATTTTGTATAGAGAACAATTATACCAAAAAACAGAAAATGAGTTGTATACAAAAAGTGGGCGTAAAAGTAGGCGTGGCCGATAAGAATTATATGACGACCTTTCCTGGGGTACAGATATTGTGGGTACCAAATTTCAGAGAAATCCGTTGAAAAATAAAAATTTGTATAGCGGTCAAACAAACAAACAAACAGAGAATGAATTTTATATATGTAGATTATTTTTAAAATTCTCTTAAATTTTTCAGATAGAGAAGTCAAAAAGATTATTGAAGGATATGAAGTCCATTTTAAGGTCTGTAAAAAATCAATATATTTAATTTGTCATAATTTTTGTTAAGGGATGGCAGAATTTCTGTCTTGAGCGCCGCACAGTGGCTGAAAATCATTTTTCATTGGCCAAAATTCTGTAACTTTTGAACCGATCAAAATATTTTAGTACTGTTTTTTTTAATACATAGATAGATAGTTGATCTTGACTCAGTGTGAATTTCATTTAAATTGATTGAGTACTTTTTAAGGAATTCTAGGTCAAAGTTTAACTTTTGATTTTTTTTAACTTTTAGCGTGATATATGTTTTTTTTTATTTATTTTTATTTATTAGAAAGTGTCATATTTGGAGTTAAATAATTATTATAAACATTTTTTGTAATAATGAAATTTTTTTAATGCTTACACTCAAAAAAATTTTTACACTCAAAAAAATTTTTACACGCAACAAAATAGTAAAATTCACTAGAAATTTAACTAGTATTACTAAAAAATTAAAAATGTTTGCTATCAAATTTGCAATTTGCTGACACTCAAGGAATATTATTATTACTACAGAAAAATTTATTAGTGTTTGCTGCCTAGTTTGTTACACTAGCTAAATAAATCTGCTAAACATTAGCGCAATGATTCTAATTTTTTTTTTAATTTTGATATGAAAATATGGGTTCTTATTTTTTGAATCTTTCTTATCTATTAAAACATTGCATTCATATGTGGGAAACCTTTTAAGAATAAAAACTGCAATAGATTTAAACAGCATTTGTAACAATGGTAGGTTCTGTTTATTATTATTTTTTACTAATACTATGTTTTTCGTACTTAAATAACAATGAAAGGCAATTATAATTATTATTCATTAGACTCAAATATTGATTGCAAATATTCCATATTTTGTTCTGTGCTATTTCTGTTCTTTAGTAGTTTTTTGGCTTCTTCATCTAAATCCCGATGTTCCACTTTCCATTGATTTCGAATACTGGAGATGAACGGATCTGACGTTGCCAATAATATATTAAATAGATCTTCATTTGTGGAATTTCGTGACATTTTTCTAGTATTGTGCTGTCTATAAAATCTGTAATCCTTGTTCCTTTTTTCCTGAGCCTCCTCTGATAGATCTCCAAGTGGCACCAAATGATATTTAATGACATCTTCTCCATGATAAAGGATTTTGTGGACTGTTGCAGACATATTTCTCCATGGGTAGTTGGTTGTATATATTTTTGCAGTTTCCTTAGCATAATCTCCAAATTTTCTAGAGTCAATTTCTTCATTGCACGCAAGTACTTCTAGGATTATTTTAAATCTGAAAATAAGGTTTAAATCCACTCCTGTTATTTCAGATGCTGTTTCTGGATCTGAAAAGAATCTTCTTGCGGTATTGCCATCATTTGTATTGCCTGACCCTTGTTTTGGCTGATCTATAATCAATCCAAATTTGCGATATTCATCTTGAACATGTTTCTTTTTTGAACTTCTTAACTCTTTGTTGGTTTCGTTGTTTCTTATTGATCCTGAAGGCCCGAAATCCAAATCATAACTGATTTTTAGTATGTGTTCCATAAGTCGTATTCTTGCATGTAGTGGTGATAATCCAAATTCGAAGGCATCGGTATTATCGAATGATTTTGTCGGGACTTGGTTTAATTGGCTTGATGTTGCTTGGCATATAATGCAGCTGGATGCAGCCTTCGTGTTAGTCAAAGCCTGACCTACTTTTCCATCTATCATTGTCAGCACTAATTGGTAGCTTACTTCAATTTGCTGCCCATCTAACTGTAATTGTAATGGCTGTAGTGTTGCTATTTGGGCCTTGATATCACTAACTTCTTTGTTAATGGCATCATGACTTTCTTTTTTGAATTCAAAATTGATTGGCCTGCAGTATTTCGTAGAAGATGGTGTCTCATTTTTCCAAATATCCATTGTTTGCGTTGTACTACTCGAAGGCTCCGAATCTTCCAAAATCTTTTTCAATCGCAATGGTACAAATGATACCATGAACATATCTGAGTCCGAAATATTTTCACATACAACTTGTTTGTATTGTTTTTGTCCCGAAGAACCATCACATCCCCATTTACAAAATAGAATTAACTTTGTGTTTCCATATTTCTTTAACTCAGTTCCTGTTATTGATTGTAGCAAGCGTTTGGCTGTGTGATCAAGTAAAGATTGTAGTTGTACTTCTGCCGAAATTGGTGTGATTGTAATAGTGTCCTTTGATGGCAAACAGTCTATTTTAGCAGCTGTTATGTGATGATATGCTGGATACATATTTGAGCCTTTTTCAATCGCACGCAATCTGAGCTGAATATATTGGTGTTTTGTTAATTTCAAATCCAGAAATAATGCTAATGCCTCCTCATTTGTGAACTGTTTTGCATCGCTCGGAGTTGGTATACTTTTAAGAATTCGCTTTGTTCTCACTGGACTAGCATTACAAGTTTTTTCCATGATATCCACTTTTGTTAATTGGTTTTGTGCTCGTAATTGATGTAGAAAAGATTCTTTTATATTTGTAGAACCAATTTCCTCGTTAAAATTTTTAAGTTTCCGCCTCTTAGATCTATCGCTGCAGTTGTCCAATGATTTGCGTGGTCTTCCAGCCTTATCTAGCTTTGCTGTTTCTCCACCAACATTAAGTTGGCCTTCTAACCAGTTTGCACTTTTATTATAAAACTTTTGTTTACAGTAGTTAACTTCTTTCAATCGTTTTTTTAGTACTTTGACGAAATTAGATAATTGCTCTTGTATTTCGGTACTAGACGAATTTAAGTTTAATTTTATTTTAACGTAACTAAGAACATCTTCCTGGTTTTTGTTTCGAAAATACTCTTCGGCCAGTTCTTTATAACTAAAGTTCTCCATATTTTTCTCAATATTTTTATTTGCGTCTGTTATCACTTTTTTATCACTTTTTATCACTTGCGAATATACGTCCGTACACTTGAAGTATTAACTTATTATTGAGTAATCCCTTATAGAATCCGTCATTTTATACATTTTTAGGTACATGTTATTCACACATTGATCTTTAATTTCATAGCAGGTAGTACTTAAATTGAAGAAAACTGCACTTGTTATCCAGACTTCAATATCAGGTAAAACTAATTAGTTTCTCGCCAATATGGGGTGGTTTTTTATTTTTAGTGGTTTAGTGCCGCGATTATTGACAAACTTATAAAATTGTTTATGACTTTGGTTGACCCTTAAATTTGACAACAGGTAAATTAAGAAAGAGATCATTTGTTTACTGTAGAACCTATTGTGATCATTTTATGACTTATATTTTTGCTGATCAAAACAAAGCCAATAAACCCTTTCGCAGGTATTTTATTTAATTATTTTACTTTTACGTAGTCTAAAGTAAAAAAACAAAATTTTTTTTAGAGTAATTTTTTTAGAGTAATTTCATTAAAATGAAAAAAGTGTTCTACCGGGGGCTCGTGGGGGGTGCAAAAGTATATATAGGGTTAAACAGGATACATTCGCCTTTCTCCGGGTGGTATACGTTTCTTGTTCCCTTACTTCCTTTAGAAGTTCTATTCCACTAAAGTTTAAATTTGAGAAAAATATAGTGGTTTCATAAATATTTCATAACGCCCCTAATATCAAACGTTAGAACTGTGACTACTTACAAAAACTAAAGACTATAATCCTACTAACATTATAAAAAAGACCGCAGGCCAATATCGATGATAGCTTGCGAGTAGTAACCATTTATTTTTGATAAAAAACAAAAAAAAACACCTTTTGCTGAATTAAAAAAAACAGTTGAGTTTGACAGCATGCCACGCCCACAATTATCAATAGTTTAACCTAATTTTTTGGCTACCTTAATCTGGATATATAAGCTACAAAAAGGAGTAAAAATTTTAAAAATCGATGACAAAAAAAAATTTGACTTTTGGCCAATGAAATCAAAATTTGAGCCACAGTGCGCCGCAAAAAAATACATTAAAAGTTATTTCTAATCTAAGGATATTTGAAGTGAAGTCTTTCTACAATCAAATTGGACATCAGCTAGATGTTTTGGATGCATAAGCAAGAGCGTTTCTGTTATATTTTTGCTCTGGATCTTGTAATTATTTGGTGAATATCTCTTATTCCGTGTCAAACAATATGAAAAAATATTTCCCAGTAAATACGCGGGGGAAAATATTTAAAAAAAATTGTAATACGCACAATTTTTGGCGAATAAAAATATCATAAAATTTAAGAAACAATTACAATATTTTAACAACATTTATTACGTGTTTTCAGTTTACTTTGTTTCCAGTCTTTTCTATATTGTTTAACATAAAGTGCAGCTAGCTACAGACAAGTGATTTGTATGGAACGGGTATGAGTGAGCGTTAAAATGCTGATCTCAGTTAATTACAACTTTTGAATTGTGCGATACTTTTTTATGATTCCTCTCCTATTTTTCGCTTTCTTTTTTTTCTCTTTTTTACCTCAAACTAAAATGAAAACAGCGGGAATAAAAAAATTGCATTTAGATTGCATTAATCCGAATATATTCTCGTAAAAAATAAATTTTTTTTTATAGTTAGGTTTATTAAAAAAGTAAATTTTCTTAAAAAATCGCTTTTTACACCCTATACCACTATGTGGTTTGGGTATAATGTGCTGCTGTTTGTAACAACCAAAAATATTTGACCTAGACCCATCTTTAATTATACCGATCGAATCAGAATCACTTTCTGAGTTGATTTAACAATGTCCGTCTGTCCGTCCGTCCGTCTGTGTGTCCATGTAAAGCTTGTAATCAAACTGCAGGTCGCAAATATGAATGTATTTTGATGAAATTCGGTATGTAAGCTTCTGTCGGCCATGGGATGAACGCTATTGAAATTGGTGAGAATCGGTCCATGTTCAGACCTAGCCCCCATACAAATTACCCATATGAAATCGACATAAATTGCCATAAGATCCAAATTGTCATATAGATCTTACTCAAATTGGGTTTGTATGCGTTCATTACACCCACTAATGAGTAGTCCAAAAATGATCCCTTTGACCCCATATAGAGCTGATTCCCGATCTTCAGTTAAATCTATTAAAAAACAAAAATATTGCACTGATTCTTCTCAAATTTTGTTTGTACATATTTTTGCAAAATACAAGAGACTTTACCAAACATGGTCAGGATCGGTCCATTTTTGGACTTAGCCTCTTTATAGATATAGCATCCGATATGAACTTTTTTATATCTGGAGCCAAAAAAATTAATAAAAATCCCACTCACATTTGGTTTTTTGCTTATTTTCTATGTCCACTTAGTTGGGCCTAAGATATAGGGTTTCTAAACGCATGGTATAGGGTATCGTATAGTCGGTCTAGACCGACTATAATTTTCTTACTTGTTCTTATTAAACTACCTATTCTCAAAACAGTACGTTTTTTTAAAAAAATACCTTTTCTTAACAAAGAAGCTTTTCTTAAAAAAGTACCTTTCCTTGAAAAAATAGCTTATCTTATAGAATACTTTTCTTTAAAAAAGTACTTTTTCTTTAAAAAAATTACCTTTTTTCAAAAAAGTAAATTTTCTTAAAATCGTACCTACTCCTAAAAAGTGCCTTTCTTCACAAATTAAATTTTCTGAAAGAAGTATCTATCCTATATAATTAATTTTTTATACCCTCCAAAATACTGTGCAGTGGGTATATGTCAGTTTGTCATTCCATTTATAGTATAACCCGTTTAATTACCCCACGTTTAATTACCTTTCACGCTTATTTACCTCAAATTATAAATCCCTGTTTTTGCTCACTTTCTCTAACAAGACCCTACGGTTTATTAGGTTTCGCTTAATTACCCGAAATTTTATCCAGAAACTAAAATCTCCATTAAATATCCTTGGTTTAATTACCCAAAGTACTTATTGGCTGAGGATATGGTTTAACCAGATGCACCTAAGTAATGCTGTCATTTCTAGAAAATTGGTGATGTATAAAGCAAAGGATTTTGCAATAAAAATTAATTCAGATTTTGAACTGAGAAACAAAGTGAAAAAAATGTTCGTGACTTTGACCGAAATTTTCTGGAAAGTAGCAATTTTTCCTCAATTCTTCAAAATTATACTTCTGAAAATATATTTAATGCTGATAAGTGTAGCCCCAAGTGGAACATTAGCTCGAAAAGGGGATACAGTCAAAGGTAATAAATCTCAAAAACACGCGTCTATATTTTATTTTTGTTTAACTATGTGCGAACATACCAAAAAGCGTTTGCAATTTACTTCTTTATGTGATACATATGAATTATTTTTATTTAATAAAATGTTTAAATTATTTTAATAACCCTGTTTTACAAATGTTTTGATAAGTCACTCTTTGATGTATTGAAAAGTATTCATCTAATTGCCTCTTATGAGGTAATTTAACTTGTTCGTTTAAATGCTTTGCCGCATAATTACCCAAAAAACTTGTAAATTATGACGAGGTGATTAACCGAGGATTACTGTACAACGCATCGAAGAATTAATTTTCGACTCCATAAGGAATATATATTCCTTATTGTTATAACAACTTGATTCGATATAGCGATATCCATCCGTATGTCTGTTTAAATAATGCTCATTTACAAAATCGACCGTTTACCTGGTAAAGTTATGATAATATTGTTTGTCATTATTTCGAGAAAATTTTTATTGAAAAGGGTGCAAATCATACATCACTATATCGAAAAATTTGTAGACACCTCCAATAAATTGAAATAATCAATGTGCTTGTTATAATAATTTGTTTTTATGTTTATCAAATATTCCACTTTTCTAAATTTTACTAACATTCACTATAAATGGTCCAATATATCCAGATAGTTCTGCAAACGTAAAACTCATGGGGAGGATATCAAAGATTGGACACAGCCAAATTAACCATTCCCAATTGTTTTAAGTATGTTTCTTTCAAAAGTTCCTGTTTTTAATACTTTATCTAAAATATGAACCTTTTCTTAAGGGGGACATGACATTGGCCGTTTTTTGAAATCGATTTTTTTTAACAATGTTTTTTTGTAAATATTCTTAAGATTCTAAGAAAAAAAATTTCATGGAAAAATTCCTACGGGTTCAAAAGTTACAGTCGCGCTACCTACGTACGGCAGCTGGTATATACTTGTTTTACTTGCTACCTGACTTTTGGTGGTTGTTATTTATTATTTAGTGTTATTTGGTGGTTGTTATTATTGCTAAACGATTGAAACAAACTGCAAGAAACTGCACAACACAAGATAACGAAGGCATACAGTACGAAGTAGGCATGGCAGTTTGAAGGTAACATTTTTGTTCTTTGTTCACAAACTTTGAACGCGTTTATCTCGAAACCATGTTTTTCGTACTGGTTGCGGCACTAGCGGGTTCATTTTTTGACGATTTTTTTTTTTTGGGTTTTTTTAAACTTGATTCGCTATCGTATGACACGAGCTTTTTTTAAAATTTTTTTTTTTCGAATTTTTATGAATTTTTAAAGTCAATATTTTTTTCGAAAAAACACAGTTTTAAATTTGGAACATCACCAAAAATTAAAAACAAATTTAAAAAAAACTCATGTCATACGATAACCAATTTTGTTAAAAGTAATTTTTTTCAGATCAGAAAATTTTTGCGACTCCCAGCGCTGCAACCACGAGGCCCAGTTTTTTCTCTGCCGCCAGTTTGGAGCTCTATAAAACCATGTTGGAGTGAAAAATATATTTTTTTGAATTTTTTTTTCTTATAACTTGTTCAATTCTCTACAATAATAAAAAAAAATTTGGGAAAATGTTTGTTTTTAACTGAGCTATGAATATTTGAAAAAAGGTCTGTTTTCTCTGCCGCGAATGTAATGTCCCCCTTAAAGTAGTGACTGTATTAAAGGGATACTTATCTTCAAAAGTATTAGGTTTCTGAAATGTAATTTTTCTTAAAAATTTAATATTTATATTCTTAGAAAGTATATATTCTTCAAAAATAATTTTTAAAAAAGTATCTTTTCTTGAACAAATACATTTCCTTAAAAAAAACATATTTTCTTAATAAAAGAAATTTTAATAATTATTGTTAATAATAAATAAGTATGGGAAATATGGAAAACAAATTATTGCAATAAGTATCAGCAATACATACCCCTAACATAAAACAAATTTTCTGACAAAAGTAACTTTCTGGATAAGAGTATTTTCTCATAAAGAAAATTGCTTTAAAAAACTACCTTTTCTCAAAAATGTATAGCCTTTTAAAAGTACTTTTTTTAAAAGCCAATTTCTTTGAACAATGTCTTTTCTTAAGAAAGGACTTTTCTTAATAAGTACCTTCTCTTGAAAAGTATATTTTATCGAAAAGTACCTTTTCTCGAAAAATACCTTTTCTTGAAAAATAAATGTTCTTGAAAAGTAAATATTTCTTCAAAAAGTACCACTTCTTTATAACTGCCTTTCTTCTAAAAGTAACGTACCTTTCTTTTAAAATGAACGCCTTCTTAATAAGACATTTATCAAAAGACTGCCTTTCTTCAAAAAGTGGCGGTTCGTACAAGAGTGCCTATTCTTAAAAAAGTGCCTTTCTTAAAAAGAAACTTTTCTTAAAAATGTGTATTTTCCTTAAAAAAGTACATTTTATAAAAAAATTAATATTAGCAAGTTGCTTTTCTGGAACACTCTTTTAAAACAAAGAGCTTTTCCTTAATTTTTCCCAACAATATACATTTTTTTACAACCAATTTTTTTTAAATAGTGTTTTGAATAAGGAAATTTTCTTAATAAGAACTTATTCGTATTAAGTACCTTATTTTAAATAGTACCTTTCCTTAAATAATACGTTTTCGCAAAAAACATATTAAAGAAAAAACTTTTCTTTGAAAAGTATATTTTCTTAGCAAAGTACTTCTTCTTACCTTCCTATAAAGTACATTCCCTTAATAAGGTACTTCTTCAAAAGTAGAAGTAAAAAAAAGAACATTTTTATAAATGTTTTCATTGCTATATCTTCTTTCCTTTCTGGAGAAGTTCGTACTTTCAAATTATAAAAAAAATGGAAGTACTCAATCCATAATGCCACTATCAGTGTCCAATGACAGAGGACCAGTATTTATCTATTTATATTTCTTTATAGTAGAAAAAAAGGATTAATATTGTTTGTTTTTGAAACTTTATCCATTTAAAACTTTTTCATTGTTAGATTTTAGTCATTTTACAGACATATTGCAATTACTGCAAATTTTAATTTTGTTTAAATGGTGCGTGGTAAAGAAGAAGAAAGCATATATTTCAAAAATTCATAACTGCACTGTATTCTTAATCGGACCGGTTTCTGGCATTTCAGCCTTCATCAGCGATTTATTGAACATTGTGATAATTGTTATGTTTTAATTGAATAGATTGTTTCTATATGAAAATTTTTTCTACTCAGTTTAAAAATATGGTTGATCTATTAAGTTCTTATCTATGGAATAAAACTTAAATTTGTACAAAGAATTTATTGGAACTTTCAAAGAATACAGAAGAGCGATATTCTGAAAGGATGGTTTTTTCAGCCGTTTGTCCTGAGATCGTACAATAAAAAAATGTTTAAAATTTCAAAGGTTCTCGTCTTATATTTTATATCTGCATCATAGGAAATGTACAAATGTACAAGAAATTAAATATATTTATGAAGAAATGGTCTATTTAAAAGGATGCAAAACCACGAAATCAAAAATTATGAACGCAATTTTACTCCCAAAGATCTCTTGTTTAAGACGTAAATAATCTATTTCATGTGTAATATGTACTACCGTAAGGTGTGACCTTATATTTTGGCATTACGAAATGTTCATAGATTCCAAATTTCCTTCCAATATCATAAAAATTGTAATGTGTCATTGTGTTACTACGCTCAGACCAAAATATAAATTATCTGTTATTGTTAACTTACTTTGGTTTTTCACCAGGTTGTAAATTCTTCAAAGAAAATTTAGCACGCCTCGGTTCATCAGACCCTGCACAGCATGTAATTATATCAGCAGCATTGCTACCACCTTTTCCACCTACAATTACCGTTACCATTGGCAAAGCCTAAAGAAAATGTGAATGAAATTAAAGTTTATTCATTGGCCTACAACTAAATGCATTTAAATTATTTCATATTTAAGTCTTTGTTAATTCATCTCTAATTTCTTTGTGAATATTTTCTTTTATTATATTATTTACTAACCATTGGCAGGACAAAGCCATCATTGTAATCAACATGTTCACCAATCAAATTAACACGTCCCGGTGCACAGCAAGCCAATTCTGGCTCATGGCCAAAATTTTGACGAAATGTCTCGTTGGCAGTTCTTAAAACCTCTTCCAATGTTGGTAATTTTGTGGTTAACAATGAGGACATCTCTTAGATTTTTTTTCTTCTTTTTTTTGTCAGTCACTAATGATGATATTTTGGTTGTTTGTTGTGGAATTATTTATAAATTTAATTGCCTGTAATTATGGAAGAATCATATCTATATTTAAAACAAGATATTACAACATTTATATTAATATTTATGGTAAATTAGGTAACTTAAAATTATATTAATTTATTGCTCGATGAACAAAGATTGATTGCTAATGGTGCAATATGTAGGCGTGAGGTAATTAGCATCAAATATCCGATTTGTTTGACAAAAAGACACAAACGCCTTTAAAATTAAATAAGAAAATTATAGATAGACTATATGACTATACCATTCATTTAGAAAATAAGTCTTAGGTCCAACTTATTGGGTATAGAAAATAAGCATAAACCAAATTTGTGTGGGAGTTTTTTGTTAGTTTTTTGCCTGCAGATTCAAAAAGTTCTTATCGGATGATGTCTTTGTATGGGGACTAGGTGAAAAATTGAGCGATTCTGACCATATTTGTTTGCATATTATTGTTTGCAAAAACATATACAAATCAAGTTTAAGGAAAATCTGTGCAATATTTTTGTGTTCTGATAAATTTAAGTGAATATCGGGAAGCAGCTCCATATGGGGGCTATGACTAATAATTCACAAATTCAATTTAATCGAGATCTACATGAGGAATTGGATCTTGTGGCAATTCAAGTCGATCCCGTAGGGGTCATTTGTATTGGGACTAGGTCTGAACATGCATCGAATTTGACCAATTTGAACAGTGTTTGTCCTGTGACCGACAAAAGATTTTATATCAAATTTTTCAAAAATATATCGACACCTGCGACCTGTAGTGTGCTTACAAAGTTTGCATGGTCACACAGACGGCGGGAGTGTTGAACAAAGGGATGGGTCGAAGTACTTACATCACTAAATCGACTCGGAAAGTAATTCTGAATTGATCGGTATAATAAAAGGGTGTAGGTCAAATATATTTTGTAGTTACAAATATCAACACAAACTTAATATACCATGACCACATAGTGGTATAGGTTATAATGAATTTAGAATGGGAGACAATTTGCTTTTACAAATCATAGAAAAACATATTTTTTGGGTTGGTTGGTTTCACTGTACAATAGCGTTCGGACTGTTGCACAGTGAAATTAACCTTTAAATTCTAACAAAAAATAAATTTAAAGTTAATTGCTTTTCTTTTTTTAAACTATTTCTTTTAACTCATACTCTCTGTCTGTCTGTCGTGGGGCAACCCAATTCCCCCTTATCCAATTGAGCTGAAACTTGGCCAATAGTTTTGTTGTGACTAGAGATTAATATTGGGGTAGTCGCACACAGTCATGCACAATCACGGAGTGATCTAAATCTCACTTCCCCTTATCCGATCGAACTGAAGCTTGGTCCATGCACTTGATGTGGAAAAAAGATTAACTTTGACTTAGTCACACACAGTCACGCTTGGTCACGTATAGTCACGGAGATATTTAAAACGGATTTCCCCTCATCCAATCAATCTGAAACTGTTCGATATATTTGCTGTAAAGAAATGTTAACTTCGACATAGTCACGCATAGTCACGCACAGCCACAGATCGATCAATCTGAAACTTGGTCGATAGACTTGCTGCGAAAAAAGATTAACCTTGACATAGTCACACATAGTCACCCACAGTCACGGACTGATTTAAACCGCATTTCCCCTCATCCGATCGATCAGAAACTTTATCCATAGACTTGCTGTGACCAAAGATTAATTTTAAATAGTCACGCAAAGTCACGCAAAGCCACGCACAGCCACGGGAGATTCAAAACTTATATGCATAAGGAAAGAAAGAGTTTTAATAAAAACTTTGTTTTTATGGGTTAGACTATTTGAACAGTAAATTATAATTTATTATTTAAAATATTTTTATAAAAGCTATGATCGTTTTTTATAGAAAGAATTATGTTCCATATGCAAAATTCAGTACAGCGATTAACAATTTTCGGATTGTTGTACAGTGTTATTATTCGTCATAGCCTCCTTTTAGCTCAATGCATTTTATCTATTTTTCCAACTATTTTAAGGCCTTCCCAAAGTAAGACTTCTTTTGCAGATGTGACCTTTTGGTTCTACTCGAATCTTCTTCCGTTCAGCCATTTCTTTAAATTTGGAAACAGGCAAAACTCGTGGGGACCAAAATCTGGAAAACATGGTGGGAGCAGCAATAATTTAAACCTCAAATCATATTTTTTATCATCGCAATTGCGCAAGTGCGCATTTAAGCAATATCGTGATGGAAGTAATAATTTTTTGAACTCACTGGGGCTATTTTTCGCATTATTTTTGCTTAGTTGACCGAATAATGATAAAGAACGTTTTCTTTTGCTTTTTCAAGTATTAATTGTATATAACTCTAAGAAAATCCCAAAAGCCCTTGGTCATAGCTTTGCTATAAAATCTGGTACACCTTCGAGCTCATTCTTGATTGCGCGGTACCCATCTTGCCGATTACTTTTTCATATCAAATTTGTCGCGCAAATTTCAAAGCACTGTTAATTTTTTGCAGAATTTTTGCACACATTTAAAAAATTGGTTTTTAAAATTTAAAAAAATGTGTCCATGAATGATACTGAACACTTTTTATACGGTATTTTTTTATTCCTAAAGTGCATAATTTTCCAGTAAAAAAATCGCTTCTCCACGAAAGATTTTGGAAAATTTTTGCTGTTTATGGGTAAAATTAAAAATGAAAACTGAAACTTTGTCCATAAACTTGTTGTGGCCAAAGTCACGGAGTCACAGTCACGGAGATATTCAAAACTCATTTGCATAAGGAAAGAAAGAGTTTTAATAAAAACTTTGTTTTTATGGGTTAGATTATTTAATTTTTATTTAAATCACGGCACACATTAAACCAATTATAACGTTTTTAAACAGCAATCCGTTCAAGGTGTTAGTGAATCATTATCACTAAAACTGAGCGACCTGACTGATCTATTGCAGGCGCAATCGTGATATCCACAGATGGACATCGCTATATCAACTCAGCTTTTTATAACCATCAAATACATATAAATAAGAGTGGGTCAAATTTTAGGGGGCCGAAAAAATCTTCATGCTCATAGCTCATCGCGATTTTGGTACTATGAGCCCATGAAGTAAAAATAATTGACCAACCCTAATAATTGTATATATTAGGTTCCAGATTTTTTATTCTTTACAATTACTACAAACGGAATGACAAACTTATATAAACCTCTGCAGAATGCTCTGGACAGTGTAGAAAGCCTTTAAAATGATTTAAAGTTACTCTACTTTTTATTTTAAAAGTATTAGCAATTTCATTTAAAATATTATGATTATTTTTTCTTTTCGCATTTACTTTGCCGACTTAATCGAACTATTTTTATACCCTATAACATTATGTGGTCAAGGTATAATGACTTTGTGCTGATGTTTGTAACTACCAAAAATAATTGACCTAGACTCATCTTTTATTATACCAATCGACTCAGAATCACTTTCTGAATCAGAATCACTTTCTGAGTCGATTTAGCGAGTTCGTCCGTCCGTCTGTCCGTCCGTAAACCATGTAAAATTTGTAGTCAAGCTACAGGTCGCAACTATGAACATATTTCAATGAAAATTGGTACGCAAGCTTCCATCGGACATAGCACAAATGCCATTGAAATTGGTGAAAATCGGTTCGTTTCCATATCTAGTCCCCATATCTAGTCCCCAATAATTTCAAAATCATAGACATCTCGGACAAATTGGATATGTGTATGTTTATTGCATCCATTTATCAGTATTCCAAAAACAAACCCTATAGGACAATTCATAGTCATAGCCCCCATATGAATCTTGTTCCCGATATTCACTTAAATCTATCGAAAAACAAAAATATTGTACATATTCTTCTCAAAAATGGTTTATATATGTTTTTGCAAAAAAAAATACGGTCACTTATCAAATATAGTCAGGATGGGTCCATTTTTCAACATAAGCCCCATATAAATATAGCATCCGATATAAACTTTTTCATAGCCGAAGGCAAAAAGACTTACCACTCAAACTTGGTTTATATTTATTTTTTATATCTACATAGTTGGACCAAAGAAATAGGGTATCGTATATTCCGTCGAGATCAATTAAAGTCGATCTTGTTTTTTTATTTACTTGTTGGTTTATTTATTTATCTATAATATTAATAGGCTAGGCGATTTCTTGTGACCGATGTTTTGTTCTACCGTTTTATCCCGATTTTGACCAAACATATGTTATTTGAAAGGTATTTCTTCCTTAATTTTGAGCAAATTGCATTTAAAGTTGCTACTAACACATACATAAAATTATACATATGCTATGTGTGTTTTATCAAATTTGTTAATGTGTCTGTTAATGAGTTTGTTATCTTCATTCACAATATTAATAAACCAAAAAAGTGTTGGTTTGTGAATTGGCTAAGCAGAAAATTAAAATAGCCTTGAAATTGCACTCGAATTTTGAATTGGAATCTGCTAGTTTGCTTTATTATTATTACTTTTTTTTTGTTTACTGGAGTCCAAGAATTTGAGTGACTTGTGCTCCAACCACTAGATTTTTTTACAGAAAGTCCAAAATTGCAAACAGAAATTTATTATTTCTTACCAAAACTATCGGAATTTTTTAAGAAGTTTCTATTTCATTTTGCTTGATATCGTGAACTCGGTTGGATACTGTGGGTCAATTTGTGGATGGGTTGAATTGTTATTGCTTCACTGAGCTACTCTTTAAAAAATTCTAATATATTAATTGGCTTTCAGTTACAATTTCCAAAATCAATTACCGTTATCAATAACCTTCGCCTGAAGCGCAACAAAAATGTTCAGCAACGTAAAACCACTTTGATCACTGCTTCCCAACGCACGAAAATTTTTGCGCAGCACATGCTAACGTTAATATTCCATAATTAAGCCTAATTTTCTCCAAAAGCTAAAAAAATTGATTTTGAATGTAATTTAATTAATTTAATTTATGTAATTTAAATAAACTGTTGTGTATATTTAAACTTCTTTCATCTTCCTCGATCCAATCGACACTTTCTTCACAGTTTCTCACTTTTTGACTTAAAATTAAGATTTTTGATTTAAAGCAGTTAGTCACTAAAAATATTATCCGGTATAGGTATGTAAATGCAACATAAAAAAGTTATAATACTGTACTTGTAGTACAGCCGAATACCCTATACCACTATGTGGTGAGGTTATAATGTGATTGAGCTGATGCTTGTACATACAAAAATAATTTAACCCAGATACACCTTTTAGTATATCGTTCAACATAGAATCACTTTGTGAGTCGATTTAGTATGTCTTTCCATCTGTCCATCTGAATGTATATCTCTGAGTCCATGTAAACCTTGTAATCATATTACAGATCGCAAATACATATGATTACATTTCAATAAAATTTAGCCTATAAGTATTTATCGGCTGCTGAAAAAACGCTATTGAAATTGGAGAAAATAGCTGCAAACAGATAATCCTTAACTTAAATGTTTGTAAGATCCAGATTATCATACATATGTCAATAAAATTTCATTTTTCTGTGTCACTTACGCCCACTCAATAATAGTCCAAATATATACCCCGTGAATCATATTCCCTATAAAAAGCTGACTCGTGATCTTCGCTTAAATCTACAAAAAACAAATATTAGGCATTTTTTTTTTCTCAAATTTTGATTTTAAATGTGTTTGCAAAAAGTAAGTAACGTTGGTACATAAATATGGTGATAATCGGTCCATTTTCTAATCTAGTTCCCATGTATAAATAGCATCACTTATGAACTTTTTCATATCTGCATGACAAGAATTAAGACCGGCTCTCGAAACGCAGGGTATAGGGTATTATTATTTTCAAATTTGTTTTTACTATTTTTGTCAGAAATCTGATCATAAAGACTCAACATATGTTGTCAAACATACAAACTACAATCATCATATAATATTCTGACATGGTTCTCTTAGAATCATAATACAAAATCTCTTAAATTCAATATACAATCTCCAAAATACGAAAGAGTGACACCAAACAGTAAACAGCCATATAAGTCTAAACTCTGACATGCTTGTCATAAGAAGAACTTGTAAAGAAATCAATTACAATGTGTGCGATTGGCTGCAACCACAAGAAGAAGCATGGAAGTTTCATTAAGTAAACAGGTTTTTCATTATCATAGTATATAATTGTATAAATCTTTTTATGCAAATATATACTCGTTCGCAACATGTTTCAGGGACAAGTCAAAATTCGCTGATGATATTTTAATCGATATAAATTGGCACAAATTTTGACAATTAAAAACATCAACACAAACTTAGGAAACTAGAAATATTATCAGCATTTCTCACAAACATTAATTCGCATTCCACTCGAAAATCAGTTAATTTTGACAACTGTTTTAGTGTTAATCTTAAATCAACAAGATTAAGAAATATTTTGTCATCAACGACTGTCGCCCCATAATATGCGGTAATACTTTGGATATGAATAACACCTACACAAATAAACCACCATTGAGCTATCTATAGTGCCACCTGATATATATTACCTGATTGTTTTTTTATATCACTTATTTTTAAAATTTTAGTTTACACAAATATTGAAATAATCACTATGTATTTAAGTTATTGATTTCGTATAAAAGTAGTTTGATTTGGAAAGTGTTTACCCGTAAAGAGTTTAACAAAAACTAATTCTTAGCGGAGCTTAGGCTGCATTCATTGTTATATCAATTTTTAGTTTTATCGCTTAGATTGTATTATGATGCATTTCTTAAATACTTAGTTGCTTGTTTATTGTTATTGATTTGTTTTCATAATTTCTTTTTTTATTTAATTTTGTAGATTATTTTTAGTTTGTGGGCCCTTCTTTATAAAAACACTCAGAAATGAGAACTACTTTAAAGTGGTATTGCCAGATTGTTGGTCAATTGCTAAGACTTTTTAGGACAATTTATTGTGTTTATTTTTATGAAATATCGACTAATAGCGGCAAGTTATGTTAAACCTTATACTAAGACTTTTGAGAAAGTTTCGAAGGTCCAACTGGGCTGTATCATAACTAAATAGATAGGAGAAATAATAATAAATCTAAATATTATTTTTTTATAAGATATTTTACATGGGGACTAGGTCGAAAACCATATAGGTCAATGACCATATTTTGGTAAGCTTGTTATATTTCTCAAAAATATATACAAACAAAATTTTTAATAGATCGTAATAGGCAATTAGCTTTAAGTGGAGACTACGACTAAAAATTACCCAACATTTTATGTGGAGACTACGATAAAAAATTATTCTACATTTTTAGACAGCTCATTTATGGAGATAACAAAAAGTTACAAACAAAATTTCTTCAAGATATAATAATCTGGAATTTATATATATTTTAGACAAACTTATAAGGGATATTTGCATGAGGATTTTTACCCCGACCATATGGTGCTATAGGGTATAAATATGTAGCTCCTCTTAAATTTCTGTTAACTCATTCGAAAATACATTTTTGAAATATTCGGCTGGTGAATTTATGTTCTGTGTTACCGAACGACATTCATAATTTCTTCATTATAATTTAGTTTTTTGCTGATTCAAGAATTCAAATATAAAAATTTTAAATATTAAAAAGAATTGTTCTAAATTTTATTAACTGTATTTTCAATTGCGTCAATAAAAAAATTACAGCACTGAACCATTTTCTATGGTGATAAAATAACTAAAGTTACGACAGCAGAATTGTGATAATAATCAACTCAAAATTCGGTTTTAAACTTAATTGTAGTTCGTTTCACAATAAATTTGGTAGGCACATTGAATCAGTGGGTTACGTTATTTTTTTTAAACTTAAATGTCCACAGATTAAATGCAACATAGCAGCTTTAATACCCAATTTCTACAGAAAACACTAGTAAGCATTATGGGAGGGCTCTCAAAAAACCAGACCTAGAAAGCTCAACTGATAATACGACGAATACGCTAGTTATAACCACACATTAATAACACTTGCTACTTCTGCAGCAACAAAGACTACACACAGAAAAATATCAGCCACCAGAATTGTTCTAAAGTCGAACATCTGGCAGTTTTCTATTATGATAAATTAGTTACTGTTACAAGTGACTGTAGTCCCAATGTACCCCAATGTCGGTTGGCAATAAATTCATTAGCCACAATGAATCTGTTTACTGTGTCTACAACCAGTGCCAAAAAATGCTATAGTGTTTTAAAGTTTAAAGATAAATTCGTTCCCATTGCTGAACCATCTTCCATGATTGATAGAAACTCCTCAACATATTGTGCCCATTTTCATGTGGTTTAAAATAACTTGGATTCTCGTAAATGAGCATTAATTGGATATTGTTCAATTGTGACACCCTTGACAATATTTAACTAGAGATGCAATATTTTTTTATTCAGCTGCGTTATACGGATTATTTGGCAATACCAACAACTTGTTATTTTGCATAATTTTTTTTTTTTTTTTTCAAATCAACACTCAGGGGATGGCCCCTACAGATGCAGTGCATTGTGTTGATCTCAGGAAAATAGGTTAAGGACGAAAGAGGGAATAGTGTGTTCATTTTTTTTTTTTTTGCAGCGACAGGAATCGAACCCATGACCCCCGCATGATAGGAGAGCACGCTACCTACTCACCTACCGGGGCGCTGATGAAGTGATCACGAAATGTTGGAAATATTCAAAATCGCAGAAAATCGGTGGTTTCCATATACCACCTGTGGATTATTCGATTCTAATTTATTTACCACTTGAAATAAAAGAAACAAAGCAACTGGCATAATAAGTGCAGCTAATATTTATTTAAGAAATATTCTATTCGAATAAATATTGGCTGCACTTAAATTAAAATATTTTTAATTTATTTCTCTTTAATTTAGAACTATAAAATAGAAAAGTCATATAAAAAAATATATAAAAGTGAAGTTATAGCTACTGCAGTTATGTATTGGGCTACCACAATAAATGGTTGTACCTATCCATCAATAACAAAAATCTAAATTTCCTTGTATGAACTAAATTTAACAATGTATAAAATAGAATTTACTTAAAACAGCTGTTTCCTTACAAATCGTGTGGTCGATTTCGAAAATATAATTTAGTAACCGCAACAGAATAATATAATAGTAATGGGGCAAATTCAGTTGCTACAACGAATCCACTTTCTGTCAGTGCGAAACTGATGTACATATATTGGAGATTTTCATTTCAGCTAAATGAAATAATCTCCGAAACAATATCTGGCATCACTTTACAATCACTTAAGCTATAACACTTGTCATTCATGCTTTTTACACATGTTTTCTCTATATACCCACTACATGTTATCTCGCCCATTAAGAGCATGTTTGGATTGATAAGAGAAGAAAAAACAAGCAGTTCAAGTCAGAGTCACTACAACTATCAAGTGTTATCATCTATCTACCTTATCAGTAGCTACTTGCTCTCAACAACTGAGAAATTACTACATAATAAAACAAGTAAGAAAATTATAGTCGGTCTAGACCGACTATACGATACCCTATACCATGCGTTTAGATACCCTATCACTTAGGCCCAACTAACTGGACATAGAAAATAAGCAAAAACCAAATTTGAGTGGGATTTTTATTAATTTTTTTGGCTGCAGATATGAAAAAGTTCATATCGGATGCTATATCTATATAGGGATTTGGTCCAAAAATGGACCGATCCTGATCATGTTTGGTAAAGTATCTTGTATTTTGCAAAAATATATACAAACAAAATTTGAGAAGAATCAGTGCAATATTTTTGTTTTTTAATAGATTTAAGTGAAGATCGGGAAGCAGCTCTATATGGGGTCAAAGGTATAATTTTTGGACTACTCATTAATGGATGTAATGAACGCATATAGACCCAATTTGAGTAAGATCTATATGACAATTTGGATCTTATGGCAATTTATGTCGATTTCATATGGGTAATTTGTATGGGAGCTAGGTCTGAACATGGACCGATTCTCACCAATTTCAACAGCGTTCATCCCATGGCCGATAAAAGCTTATGTACCAAATTTCATCAAAATACATTCATATTTGCGACCTGCAGTTTGATTACAAGCTTTACATGGACACACAGACGGACGGAGGACGGACGGACGGACATTGTTAAATCAACTCAGAAAGTGATTCTGATTCGATCGGTATAATTAAAGACGGGTCTAGGTCAAATATTTTTGGTTGTTACAAACAGCAGCACAAAGTCATTATACCCAAACCACATAGTGGTATAGGGTATAAATATAAAAGAGAGGGGTCCAAATGTTTTTAGATTTATATACCTACATAAACATTTTTTTTTTACTGTATAGTGTTGTGAATGAGTCGAATTCAGAGATATACATATAAGCATTGAGATATATACAGAGCAAAACAAAAATGATTGAGGCTAAGAGTACTTCATAGTGTTCAAACAATTGTAAATATAAAATAATACGCAACCACAAAAGTCCACTTGAAGTGCAATTACTTTTTGTATATATCGACATCTCAATTCTAAAATATGCTAATTCGAAAAAGTGAGTTTTGCAGGAGAAGTTCTTAAAGTTTATGTGCGATATCTCGAAAACTATACGAGATAGAATTTTGAGCCTTACACTGTTTTTATTAGGAATTTAATTCAATCCTATCCTATACGCTTTCCAATTTTAATTTTAAGTCTATAAGACTTAAAAATGACAGCATTCTTTAGCATGCACAAAAATGTGTACAGTAGTCGTGTAAGTCAACTTAGCATCTTTTTGGTGTTTCTTCAAAGTTTTCGTTGGTCGTCCAAGTATACATAGCATTGTTCGGTTTGGAAAATATCTGAAGTATCAAATTCAATTTGCCTGCATAGAGAAATATACATTTTAAATTATTATTGTTTTTGGTAACATGTAAATTTTCTTTTTATTGATTTAAAAATAAAATAATATCAATAAAATTCAATTCAATTCTAACAAAAGTATTTAAATAACATTAATAAATAAACTTTTAACAATAAAGGTAAAACAGAAATAAATACACAAGTATGTCTTTAATTTTTAATATTTATTCAATAAAGCAAAAAGTTGTATAATAGTTTGATTTTAAAAGTTACACATAACTATTTAAAAGTAAGTAAAGATAAGCAAATGATTGTAGTCCTCTTTAGGTCTCTATAAAAATGTTGGTAATATTTTGCAACTAAATTTTTGTCACATAGATATATGAGATCTTTTCATTTTTCTTCAGTAATACGAAATAAAGACATGTGTATATGCTCTCCGTATTTCTTGAGGAATCAAATTTTCCTTTCTGCGCCGTCTTGTTTCGTCCTAAATATATATTTATTTCAGGTCTTCGTAGAATTCATATATATAATATAGTTAATAATTTTCTTCTTTGGATACTTTAAATTCTCTGATTTTGGGTACATTTAATTTGTATTTTTTTTTTATTTTTTGTCCAATTTGTAACTAAAAAAAATTGCTTAAAATTCAAAAAATCCTCCATTGCATTTAAATTACGTCGCACAATGGTGCACTCTCCTAAGCATTTCTTATAAAAGAGAACCATTCCATTAGTGCATATACGTTTGTTTTTCTTGCAGTTCTCAATGAGTGCATGAACACCATTGCCCTCATTATTGGTATGACCTCTTTTAAGAAACTTGTGAGTAATATCAATGTTAAGTTAACGTGATAATGCAGGAGACAACTTAGGGACAGTAAACTGGATGCTCCTGTACCTTCATGAAAATGTTCTAATAACATAATTTAAATGTATAAGTTAAGACATGTCGCAAGTCAGTCCGCAAATATGGCGACCAATCAGATCAGTCCGCCAATCAGATCAGCACGCCATTATAGGGAACAAATCAGTCCGCCAATCAGATCAGTCCATCAATCAGATCAGTCCGCCATTATGGCGAACAAATCAGTCCGCCAATCAGATCAGTCCGTCAATCAGATCAGCCCGCCATTATGGCGAACATATCAGTCTGCCAATCGGATCAGTCCGCCACTATGGCGAATAAATCAGTCCGCCAATCAAATCATTCCGCCATTATGGCGAACAAATCAGTCCGTATATCGCAATATCATATTGCAATATTTTACATTTTATAATTATGTTCTACGTTAAATAATTGTATCACAATATCACACTACATTTCCGTACTATTTTCTGTGCATAAACAATTCTCAATCTAATGCAATTGATTGTTATTTATGTGAACCATATGTCTGCTTGGCTTAGCAACATTTTAATTTATACAACCAAACCATTAAAAATTTGCACTACATTTTTTCATTAACCTATATATTCCTTATTATATGTATGCATAATGCTATTAGTTTTCGATTCTTTTTTTCAAAAGATAATAGATTAGTTTTAATTTCTAACATTAAATATAAATAAATAATACTTTTACACATATTTTTGGCCAGTTTCAGCATTTTTCTTGCACGAAAACTAATTTGTTTGTAAAAACAGACAAAACTGTGTCTCTCTTCTGCTGACAGCTTTGCACAAAGTAAAACATGTTAAGTAGACATACAAGTTCAAACTATTTTTTAAAGTTAGAGGAAAACCCTGCTAATTGCACTTGGAGGTGAAAAAAATGCTAAGTACACATAGAATTTTATCAAACTTAAAAAGCTCAAAATCAAATTATGCTAAGTACACTTACACTATTTTGAAATTGAAGTTTTTTCAACATTCAGTTGTGTGCTAAGTACTTTTTTGCTTATAACTTTTGATTGGATTGTCCGATCAGTACCAAAACTTGACAGAATTTAAGTTGAAAATTAGTAAATTGAAAAACGTAAAAAATTAAAAACATGCTAAGTCGACACAGCATGATTTAGAATTGAGCTGTCGATATTGTTGCCGGCTAAACTAGATAATCAAAGTAAAAAAAATTTTATGAACTAGTCCTTTACATATTTTTTTCAGAAGAAGTTTATATATGAATCATAAAAAGTCCCATAAATCATGCAAACATTATTTCCAAATCAAATGGGAACTGTAAGTACAAAATGGCACTTTGGGAATTTGAGGTAAATTTCAGGAAAATATTAAGCGAGAAAAGCTGTGGCGTATTTCAAACAAATGTATTGAAACTAATGGTCGCAAATATATTATATACGGGGCGTTCATGTCAAGTGAACCAACTTTTGAAACTAATTTCTTTCGCTCGGGATGAAATTTGCACCAAGTGAGGTAGTAGTTTAAACACAATTTTTCAACAAGGTCGGTCCAGGACTCTCTGAATTAGAGGTGGTCAAAATTTGACATTTTGGCCAAACAGGTGTTTTTCTCATCTATGTAACTTTTTACCTATTGTTCTTAGCAAAATTTGTCCCAAATAGTTTAGATAGCTATTTCTTCAATCTTTCGGAAAACGATTCAAAAAAAATTTTTTTTAACTTTGTTTGCAAAATCAAAAATTTTTTTGACTTTTTTTTTCAAAAAAAAAGCATTTTTTTGCTCAAAAGAAAACCTAGGTTTTTTCTTTAAGAGCTTTTTGGTTGCTTAGTGGTATGCGAGTGGGATATCTATAAAAAAAAATGTTTTGTAACTCAAGACAACGGTTTTTCGATTTTTAGCATATGCACTAATTTTTTCCTATTATTGTGTAAAAGTTTCTAAAACCTCAAAAATAAAGCATATACCGAAAAGCTAGACAAATTAATCTGTCCGACGGTATATAACATACATCACTAAAATTTCATACCTTCACTGTAATGCCCGCAATGTGTTAACCACAGGAAAAAAAAACACTTTTTTTCTATAGAAATGTTGAAAAATAATTTTTTTTATTTATTTGTAATAATAATTAAATTACTATATCAATTACTATATAATAATAATAAGTTTTGTAAATTTTTAAATACCCAGTCTTTCATTCAGCTTATTTATCGCCTTTATTTGCTGCTTTTTTACCAATCTTTTTTTGGCGTTACTAGGTTTAGCTGTTGATTTCAGTGCTGGTTTCTTTTTTGGCTTTGGAGGCAGAAAACCTGGGTCTTCCATCGACAAGCGGTATAAAAGCATGATATTGAGAGGTGCCATTAAGCGACCAAAAAGCTCTTAAAGGAAAAACCTAAGCTTTCTTGTGAGCAAAAAAGGCCTTTTTTGAAAATAAGTCAAAAAAATTTTTGATTTTGCAAAAAAAGTCAACAAAATTTTTTTTTTTTTTAATTTTTTCAAATCAAATTTTGACCCCCTCTAACTTAGAGAGTTCTGGACCGATCTTGTTGGAACATTGTGTCTAAATTTCATCCCGATCGAAAGACATATATATATATATATATATATATATATATATAGGTGTATAATATATATATCTATATCTATATAGATATATTTATACATCTATAATATAATAGGCTATGCGACTTTTGTTACCGATGTTTTGTTCCACCGTTTTATCCCGATTTTGACCGAACGTATATTATTTGAAAGGTATTTCATTTTGGCTGTTCACCAGATTTACAGATTTTTAAATTTTTTCTTTTGTTTTGAGCAAATTGCATTTAAAGCAGTGACGGCCGTACCAAGCACGCTTGTGCTTGGCTTCTTATATGTATACCGCCGAACAAAAACAAAAATACTCACCAAAGAGTAAAAGTAAACAACAATTTCATTCAGTCTTATTTATGAAAGCTTTTGTACAACGCAGGTCTATGTTGCATTGGCTTTTGAAATTCATATATATTTTTAATAGGTACACAGAGAATATTTGTTTAAAAGAAACCAAAAACGTTGAGAAAATTTCAAAGACTTGATAAAACTATAAATTAAACATTTTCTATAAATTACATACGTCGCACACTGGCGCCCGTAGAGCAAACGAGGTTGCAAAAATCAAAATTTTCATGTGCGCCGACGAAGTTTTGAATATAGGAAACTTTTCAACGATTTCAAATATGCTACTCTTAATAATATCACATTTTTAGTTGAGAAGATATAACCGTTCAAAGTTGACCGACTTTCGGTTTTCAAAAAAACATACAATTTTTAGTCAATTTGTTGCGATTTCAGGTGTAATATCACGAAAAATAGGTAACGAATCGCCTTATTTTTTGCTTGTATTGATTGATGTATTTATTAAATGTATAATGATAAAAAAAAATTAACTGTTTGCTTTGTGTTTCTCCTGGTAAATCACTATTTAAAAACTATCCGTTTTTCACTATTTTTCAACTTTGACGGAAAATAAAAAAATCCATATTTTTCTATATTTGCCATATATGCAAAACATGTTCTTTGATTATTTCTTTACATAATTCAAAAGGTTTTATCTGCCCGTACGTGCCCGTTTGGCTTCTAGAGGTAAAAAAGTTTAAAAAGACATGATTGCAGAAATTGTATGGCGTGCATCCCTTACATGTTTTGACTGACAGTAGTTTGATTTAATAGTTTGAAAATTGCATTTTAAGTCGGTTGTCTACCTGTGAGCCTATGCCAAAGTCTACTCCCAATATTCTGTTACAGACACAGGATGCACAAAAAACTACTCATTGAAATTCGCAGGTACGCACCTCACTTAAAAATTACGTTGGAGTACAAATGGTCAAGAACAATATTGACTTATGGTCCCTCCAGGTAGGCACAAATCCTATTTAGACACGAGCATAATATCAAAATTGCATAATTCAGCCAAAATCCATATGTATGCAGGGAACAGGTAAATTTTTAGGCATGGTAGCATAAGCCTATATATTGCAAAATAAGCATAATGACTTATGGTCCCTCCAGGTAGGCACAAATGTTATTTAGACACGAGCATAATATCAAAATTGCATAATTCAGCCTAAATCCATATGTATGCAGGGAACAGGTAAATTTTTAGGCATGGTAGCATAAGCCTATATATTGCAAAATAAGCATAATGCCTGGATTAGTCTACGACTAAAAGTTGGCGCAACAAGTACTGAAACCATGACGTTAAACAATTTAAAATTATTTGAACTGTTTAGAAGGTCAACCACACCAAAGTTTTTCACGGAAGCTGCTTTAGAAGAACTTGATAGCTTATACGGAAATATTGAGAGAAGCGAAATTATAAAAAATAATTTTTATCTGATATATGCAAATTAAGGCAAAATGGGTGAAATCTAATCGAACCATTCGAACTTCAACTCCAAATACGAGGACTGGCTTAATGAAGACACCATCCTGGATATATTGGCAGTAGATAAACCCACCACATCAACCAGAGGAGCAAAAGGAAGACCAAAAAAAGTACTCAGGAGTGTTCAATTTTCACAAGAAAGAGGAAACTTGCCGATGCCACCAATGACTTGACCACGAAGCATTTATCTGTTGCTGATGCAAGCCCACTGCGACTGAAAAGGATTAAGGAAAGCATTCCCACGCCCACAAATGCAGTATGGTTCCGAAGAAGCCTTGGCTTTGTTTATGGACTTACAACTTTCCAAAGAAAAATATGAGATACTACGGGCATCCTTGATGCGACACGGGGCTGACGTTTTACCAGGATACAAGCATATTACGCAAGCCAAAACAAATTCACGACCACTGCATACGGAGTTTACGGAAGTCTCTGTGAAAGCCAATCTGCAGGATCTCATGGGCCATACAGCAAAACGGTTGTTGGAGAGTCTTCCTAAAAATGACGTGAAAAGTCTTCCTGAGAAACTGACATTGATCAGCAAATGGGGCTGCGATGGATCATCTGGACAAAGCGTTTATAAACAAAGGATATCTTCCGATGACGCTACAATATCGGACGGAGATATGTTTATGGCATCTGTTGTTCCTTTGCAGCTAAAATCTGATGTTTCCCTACACTGGAAAAATCCACGTCAGTCATCAGTGCATTATTGCCGACCAATAATGTTCCAGTTTGCAAGGGAATCGGCAGAACTCATAAGGACCACGGTGAAGGACATTGAAGAACAAATAAGCAAGATTAAGCCTACAAAGCTGCAAATTGGAGAAGGAAAATATATTGAATGCAATTACGAGTTCCACCTGACCATGGTTGACGGAAAAGTCGTAATCGAACTGACAGGAACAACCTCAACATTGTCATGCCCGATTTGCAAAAAGAGTCAGAAGAACTTTGGTAATTTAAACGATTCTACAAACGAGGAGAATTACGAATATGGAATGTCACCACAAGTGGAGGAAAACTTCGATGAAAATACATCAATAAAGGATAAGGAAAAGATCAGAAAGAAGCAAATAAAGGATGCTTTTTTAAACAAGTTGGACTAAAAGTAGGCTGTCCCAAGCACGCATACGGTAACTCAAACGATGGAAACACTTCTAGGAAATTTTTTGAAAATGATGAGGCAGTAACTTGAATCACTGGAATTGACAATCAAATCGTGAAAAGATCTTGAAAATGTCAATTTTACAAAATATGGAGAATATGCATTGAAAACTGAATCTCTTTTAGCAGAAATGTATCCACAGAAGAAGTTGACCCCGACCATCCATAAAATATTGGCGCATAGCAAAGATATAATTGAGTACCAGTCTTTGCCAATTGCAGAGCTTTCTGAAGAATCACAGGATTCTCTTAACAAATTTTATAAAAAATATAGATTGCAGAACACATTCAAAGCATCAAGGGTAAGGCAAAATGACGACCTCTTCAACATGTTGGCAGCATCTTCCGATCCATTTATTTCTTCCCTGCGGCATGTGAAGTCACGAATAGAGTTAGAAAATAATTATAGTTTAGAAATGATTAGTCTTTTAGATATACCTTCTCTTACGAATTGTGATGAATATTGTACAGAAAATTGAAAAAATTAATTAAAAAAGAAGTAATTTTTTTTTTAATTTGTTGGGTAAAAATTTAAAACATAAAACCCTAAAGAAAAAAAAAAAACAATCTAAAAATGTAAAAATAATTTTTTTTAGTTACCATAAAATTGATTTTTCTACAAATTTTAACTTTGATAACCCATAAGTAGGCCCCTACAACTCGTAGCACCCATTCCGAACACTCATTTCATAGGCTGAATAGTTATCTATCATATGCTGTTTAAACTGTTCAATTATGTTATTCGGTTCAAAAGATATGATTTTTGCAACGAAAAAACTCAAATGGCGCCACTGTGCGTCGCCTCCACCTGACAACATTATAGCTGTCCTTTATGCATTTTTTGTTTTAATTTTAAAAAATATTCAGTTACTGCAGGCTGGTTAGTTTTTTAGTTTTTGGTAACCTACCACTTATTAAGCTTCGAAATTTCTAATCTTTTTAAGTTTTGCTATTTTTATTTTTTTGTTCTTTAAAGAAATGAATTACATATTATTACTTATTTGATTTAATAAATTTCAAACTTATGGATTAAAGATGTTATATGTTCTTCCTATTTTGTTTTACATTTTCAGAATGAAAGATTTAAAATTTTAAAACAACAAAATATATTTAAAAATTTTAAAACAACAAAATATATTTAAAATCTTACCATATTCTTCGTGAACTATTTTCCCTTTTAGTCATTCATATAAACATTCATACAAAATCTACACAAACCCATTTAATATCGGCATTGTGTTACGTCCATGGATTTCGATCAGTGTAGTACAACTAACACATGTTTATGAACAATTCTCTCGAAAAATTCCTTGAAAAATAAGGTTACTGGAAATTGCACTCGAATTTCGATTGCTGGAATCTGCTAGTACTTATCGATAGAGTTCAGTATATAAGCTTTTGTTTCCCATATGATGGTAGTTGCTGAAATTGGTGACAATCGATGCATGTGCAGACTCATATGGAATCGACCTGTATTGCCCAATTGAAACTATATTTTCATAAATTTAAATTTAAAAACCAAATCGATGAAGAAATAATGTCATTGTGTAGGCACGTAAATATGGTAATCAGGCTCCAGGTTAGAAATATAAATATATTTCGATGAAATAAGCCTGTGTCATTCATATTACCATCGCTATTCAAATTGGTCTATGTTCAGACTTAGCCACCTTACATGAACTTAAGTTGCCAAAAGATCCAGATTATCATATGGATATTGGTCAAATTTGATTTACGCGTGCTTATTACGTACCTTAATAACTACTCCAAAAATACACCTTGTACGCCCTTTTTCAGTCATACACTCAGATTCGTTCCAATTTATTGCCAACCAAATTGTGATGAAGTTCATAATAAATTTCTGGTTGTGTTGTCCTATCAGAAAATATATTATGGCAATAAAAAATGTTTAGCTGCTATTAAGTTTATGTGGATGCAATTGAAAATTTAGTTGTTTAACTTTAAAACAATTTTGTTGGAATTTGTTTGTGTGTATAGTTCCCATATGAAGGCGCTTCTTGATATCCACTTAAATCGATCAAAAAAAAAAAATATATATATATATATTGCATAGATCTTTCTCAAATTTGGTTACTATATGTTTCTGATTAAATTAAGTGACTTTACTAAATATGGCAATGACCGGTCTATTTTTTGATCTGGTCTCAATGGGAAAATATAATCCGATATGAAGTTCTTCATATATATGCAGGCCACAAATTAACAACAATGTAACACAAACTTGGCAGATTCTTATTTTCTCTACATATTTTCTGATATAGGATATCATATAGTCGGACAAGTCTGAATATAATTTTCTTGCTCTCTTGTTTTCTATTAACTTTGACATCGTAATTTCAATTAAAAAGAATTAACGAAACAATCACCACAAATTTATCTATATACATTTACAATTTAAATAAAGTTACTTGATCTCTGCTTTTTAGGCCTTGGCCAAAATATGTACGTACATACTCGGGTTCATCAAAAGCTTTTGCAACAACACAACAAAAGAAAAATCAATTTAAATTGTAATAACATGTTCAGTAAGATTTAATGTCTGCATATTGAACAGACGACAATTGTAGGGTGCACAGAGAGAAGCATTTCGATAACTGTCTTCGAAAAGCTAGTGGATCGATTATGAACATTCGACAGTTCGATAATAAAATAATGTTTTATATTTATACAACCATATTTATAAACTACAATATCGTATTCACTCTTCGACAATGAGTACCAGTTAAAGTATATATTAAATCTTGGAATGATATGACCAAGGAGCATCGATCTATCAATAAATCACCAATAAAAATGTAGGACTTTTTCAAATGCTGGACGCACATCGAAAAAAATACGGCAACCGAAATATTTTAATGTTTAACAACTGAAATTTTATTTTTATATAAAACTAGATGTAACCCGGTGTGCTTCGCTACCCCTCCCCCCTAATCGTAATGAAAGGCCTCACGCAATGTCCCAAGGCTCTCACTATTAGAGCAATTTAGATATATCACATTTAGTATTAAGTTTATACGGGGGTGCGCGTGGCATTTGTCCAATCCCGCCCATTTTTTTGTCTGACTACTCACGTTAATAATAGATGACCTGAGACAAATTTGCAAAGATCTCTATATCATAGTATTAATATATATGATATTAAAAATTTACTTTGTATGGGAGGAGTCACGCCCACTAAAAATGTTTTAAAAAAATATAGCCTGTAGCACTTCCCATACCAGCAGTAAGACTCTGTGAAAATTTCAGGAAGATCAGATGAGTAGTTGCGGAGATTACCGACTACAAACAAACAAACACACATTATTTCTTTATTATTCTAGTATAGATTATTAGTATATATTTTTTATTTCGATACTTGCTGATATATATACATACAATGTATTTTTGTTTTTTCATTCGGTACAACAATTATCAGATTTTTCGGCGTTACTACTCTGGAGCAAGGTACATGTAGCTGCCCATGAGAAGAACATGGATTTTCCAAATAAGATCTGGCAACACTTAACTATTGGCCTTGAACTTAAAATATTATTTCGCAATTTTTCTTTTTAGCGATTTTTGATTTTGCCCATTTTTGATTTTGAAGATTTTTGTTTTTGGGCGATTTTTATGTTTCGCGATTTTTAGGTTTGGCGATTTTTGATTTTGGCGATATATGTATTTTCCACAACAAATCACATTGATAACTAATGTATTTGTGAAAAGACAGTCGCTTTCGTAGTACTTCATATTTTTTTATATAGGAGGTGCCCCACCCACAAATCCCATCCCGCCCAATTTTTATAGGACTACTCACATTAATATCTGATGTACTCGTGCAAAATGTCGAGTCTTTCCGTTTTATAGTACACCAGTTATATGATATTAGATATCTACTTAATACGGGCGGTGCCACGCCCACTGCTCAGATCACGCCCATTTTTTGTGTAAATATTCACATGAATAACTTATGGGCTCACAAAAGTCCCAAGACTCTCACTATTACAATACTCCAGAGATATGGCATTTTATATTTACTTTGTATGGCAGGTGCCGCTCCTATTGGTCCGATACTGCCCATTTTTTGTCCGACTACTCACATTAATAATAGGTGACACCAGACAAATTTGAATAGCTCTCCATCCCACAGTACTTGAGATATATAATATTGAATTATTGCTTTGCATGGGAGGTTCCACGCCCACTTATCCGACCCCGCCCATTTCCGCCGTAGGTTCTAATATTAGCAGTGGGTGACCTCACACAAATTTCCAAAGCTATTCCTATCGTAGTACTCAATATATATTATATTAAAAACTTACTTTGTGTGGGAGGTGCCACGCCCACTAAAAATTATAAAAAAACTATAGCCCATGTAAAAATTTCTGGAAGATCAGATGAGTAGTTACGGAGATTACCTGCTACAAACAAACAAACAAACAAACAAACAAACACACATTACTTCTTTATTATATTAGTATAGATAATATATTTGCTCTTCAGACATTAAAATTGTAATTGCAATCAACGTGAAATTCGGATATTAATTTCATCGCAATTCGGTTGCCTATATATTTTATGGCCACAAGACAAGTTTATTGTGTGTGTATATTTAATTCCTTACATACCTGAATAGAGTAACCCTGTCTGCGCTGCTTGACAAAACAAGACTATACATTTTCGTCTTCGTATTGAAAATTAAACATCTAGAAATAATTGACATTTTCCTGAAAATATATATTAATTTTTTCACTACACCCTTAAATGTAATGACATTTTATACAAAATGCATATGTACAAATATATTAAAAAGTAAAATTTTTTATCGACAAATACATAAATGCTCACTCGTGTGTATTTATGTACACAATCGTGCCATTCAGTCATCATCAGGCAGTTACAAGCATTCGTGTGCGTTCGACCACAAGATCTCGTTATCCACAATCTGGATTTACCTTATGGGGTATTCAAGTTAGTATTCCAATTCGATATACCTTCATTTTATTTCGTTATTGTTGTATTTTATTCAATATACGAGTACGAACCTGTGTAACTATTAGGTATACTGAGTTTGTGATGATGTTTGTAACTACTAAAAATATTTGACCTAGGCCCACCTTTTAATATACTGATCGACTCAGAATCACTTTCTGCGTCGAATCACTTTCTGAATCGATGCTCGTCAGTCCGCATATCTGTTTGTCTGTTTTTCGGTCTATCTGTCTGTATGTGTGTCCACGAAAATCTAAACATATTTAATGAAATTTAGTATATACGATTTTATTCACTGTAGGACAAACACCATTGAAATTGGTGAAGATCGGTACATGTTCAGACCTAGCTCCCATACGAGTAACCCATATCACACACAGCATGCAAAATTGTCTTAAGATCAGATTATCATATACGCATCGATAAAACTTGGTGTAACGGGTGATAACAAAAAAAAAAAATAATAAACATTTTTAAACTATAGCATGGCATTAAATCTATTTCATCGAATTATTTTCATAATTTAATTTTGACCAAAAGTAACTATTTTTTATAAAAATAGCATCTGCCATCGAAGTCACATATGTTTCGCGAGCGCGTTGTTCAAAAAGACTATACTCTTAAGACTATAGAATTGGAAAAAAATAGGAAATGGAAGAATTCCATCTATAATGACTGAAAAGGTTCCATCTAAACTTAAACGTAAATTTAACAATGATCATAACATTAATCAACGTGACGCTACTTTTAAGATGAAACTCGATCGAAGCTATATCTGAAAAATATCGAAAAAACTTCAAACGATTATGGCAATTAAATCTTATGGCCTAACAAGTCATCGTCATATTATGCCATATGCAGGGTTTCCTTAATAAGAAAAAAGATCAAAATTAAATAAACTTGCCAATCGAAATATTTTTTTTAAACTTAAGTTATTTGGTATACAAGAACAATTGAAGAGCTAAAAATATCAAGATATTGAACAAGTAAGAGTGTTAAATTCGGCTGTGCCGAATTTTTTGATACCCTCCACCTGAGTCTTAAACTCTATATTGCACCCAATGTTGAGTACGGCTACCACTTTTAAACTTTTGCCGAAATTGAAACATTTATTCCGGATACAAAAATTCAAATGATTCTTTGCTAAAAATTATTATTATTAAAAATAAGCTAATTTAAAAATATTTTTATCTTAATTATTTTTAATTTTTATCTGCATTACATTTTATACAAAAAAATATATATGATAATAACAGGTAAGAAACTGAATATAGAAACTTAAACTTTTAATATTTAATTTTTAATTCTTAATTTTTAATTTTTAATTTTTAATTTTTAATTTTTAATTTTTAATTTTTAATTTTTAATTTTTAATTTTTAATTTTTAATTTTTAATTTTTAATTTTCAATTTTTGATTTTTAATTTTTAATTTTTAATTTTTAATTTTTAATTTTTAATTTTTAATTTTTAATTTTTAATTTTTAATTTTTAATTTTTAATTTTTAATTTTTAATTTTTAATTTTTAATTTTTAATTTTTAATTTTTAATTTTTAATTTTTAATTTTTAATTTTTAATTTTTAATTTTTAATTTTTAATTTTTAATTTTTAATTTTTAATTTTTAATTTTTAATTTTTAATTTTTAATTTTTAATTTTTAATTTTTAATTTTTAATTTTTAATTTTTAATTTTTAATTTTTAATTTTTAATTTTTAATTTTTAATTTTTAATTTTTAATTTTTAATTTTTAATTTTTAATTTTTAATTTTTAATTTTTAATTTTTAATTTTTAATTTTTAATTTTTAATTTTTAATTTTTAATTTTTAATTTTTAATTTTTAATTTTTAATTTTTAATTTTTAATTTTTAATTTTTAATTTTTAATTTTTAATTTTTAATTTTTAATTTTTAATTTTTAATTTTTAATTTTTAATTTTTAATTTTTAATTTTTAATTTTTAATTTTTAATTTTTAATTTTTAATTTTTAATTTTTAATTTTTAATTTTTAATTTTTAATTTTTAATTTTTAATTTTTAATTTTTAATTTTTAATTTTTAATTTTTAATTTTTAATTTTTAATTTTTAATTTTTAATTTTTAATTTTTAATTTTTAATTTTTAATTTTTAATTTTTAATTTTTAATTTTTAATTTTTAATTTTTAATTTTTAATTTTTAATTTTTAATTTTTAATTTTTAATTTTTAATTTTTAATTTTTAATTTTTAATTTTTAATTTTTAATTTTTAATTTTTAATTTTTAATTTTTAATTTTTAATTTTTAATTTTTAATTTTTAATTTTTAATTTTTAATTTTTAATTTTTAATTTTTAATTTTTAATTTTTAATTTTTAATTTTTAATTTTTAATTTTTAATTTTTAATTTTTAATTTTTAATTTTTAATTTTTAATTTTTAATTTTTAATTTTTAATTTTTAATTTTTAATTTTTAATTTTTAATTTTTAATTTTTAATTTTTAATTTTTAATTTTTAATTTTTAATTTTTAATTTTTAATTTTTAATTTTTAATTTTTAATTTTTAATTTTTAATTTTTAATTTTTAATTTTTAATTTTTAATTTTTAATTTTTAATTTTTAATTTTTAATTTTTAATTTTTAATTTTTAATTTTTAATTTTTAATTTTTAATTTTTAATTTTTAATTTTTAATTTTTAATTTTTAATTTTTAATTTTTAATTTTTAATTTTTAATTTTTAATTTTTAATTTTTAATTTTTAATTTTTAATTTTTAATTTTTAATTTTTAATTTTTAATTTTTAATTTTTAATTTTTAATTTTTAATTTTTAATTTTTAATTTTTAATTTTTAATTTTTAATTTTTAATTTTTAATTTTTAATTTTTAATTTTTAATTTTTAATTTTTAATTTTTAATTTTTAATTTTTAATTTTTAATTTTTAATTTTTAATTTTTAATTTTTAATTTTTAATTTTTAATTTTTAATTTTTAATTTTTAATTTTTAATTTTTAATTTTTAATTTTTAATTTTTAATTTTTAATTTTTAATTTTTAATTTTTAATTTTTAATTTTTAATTTTTAATTTTTAATTTTTAATTTTTAATTTTTAATTTTTAATTTTTAATTTTTAATTTTTAATTTTTAATTTTTAATTTTTACTTTTTAATTTTTAATTTTTAATTTTTAATTTTTAATTTTTAATTTTTAATTTTTAATTTTTAATTTTTAATTTTTAATTTTTAATTTTTAATTTTTAATTTTTAATTTTTAATTTTTAATTTTTAATTTTTAATTTTTAATTTTTAATTTTTAATTTTTAATTTTTAATTTTTAATTTTTAATTTTTAATTTTTAATTTTTAATTTTTAATTTTTAATTTTTAATTTTTAATTTTTAATTTTTAATTTTTAATTTTTAATTTTTAATTTTTAATTTTTAATTTTTAATCTTTAATTTTTAATTTTTAATTTTTAATTTTTTAATTTTAAATTTTTAATTTTTAATTTTTAATTTTTAATTTTTAATTTTTAATTTTTAATTTTTAATTTTTAATTTTTAATTTTTAATTTTTAATTTTTAATTTTTAATTTTTAATTTTTAATTTTTAATTTTTAATTTTTAATTTTTAATTTTTAATTTTTAATTTTTAATTTTTAATTTTTAATTTTTAATTTTTAATTTTTAATTTTTAATTTTTAATTTTTAATTTTTAATTTTTAATTTTTAATTTTTAATTTTTAATTTTTAATTTTTAATTTTTAATTTTTAATTTTTAATTTTTAATTTTTAATTTTTAATTTTTAATTTTTAATTTTTAATTTTTAATTTTTAATTTTTAATTTTTAATTTTTAATTTTTAATTTTTAATTTTTAATTTTTAATTTTTAATTTTTAATTTTTAATTTTTAATTTTTAATTTTTAATTTTTAATTTATAATTTTTAATTTTTAATTTTTAATTTTTAATTTTTTATTTTTAACTTTTAATTTTTAATTTTTAATTTTTAATTTTTAATTTTTAATTTTTAATTTTTAATTTTTAATTTTTAATTTTCAATTTTTAATTTTTAATTTTTAATTTTTAATTTTTAATTTTTGATTTTTAATTTTTAATTTTTAATTTTTAATTTTTTAATTTTTAATTTTTAATTTTTAATTTTTAATTTTTAATTTTTAATTTTTAATTTTTAATTTTTAATTTTTAATTTTTAATTTTTAATTTTTAATTTTTAATTTTTAATTTTTAATTTTTAATTTTTAATTTTTAATTTTTAATTTTTAATTTTTAATTTTTAATTTTTAATTTTTAATTTTTAATTTTTAATTTTTAATTTTTAATTTTTAATTTTTAATTTTTAATTTTTAATTTTTAATTTTTAATTTTTAATTTTTAATTTTTAATTTTTAATTTTTAATTTTCAATTTTTAATTTTTAATTTTTAATTTTTAATTTTTAATTTTTGATTTTTAATTTTTAATTTTTAATTTTTTAATTTTTAATTTTTAATTTTTAATTTTTAATTTTTAATTTTTAATTTTTAATTTTTAATTTTTAATTTTTAATTTTTAATTTTTAATTCTTAATTTTTAATTTTAAATTTTTAATTTTTAATTTTTAATTTTTAATTTTTAATTTTTAATTTTTAATTTTTAATTTTAAATTTTGAATTTTGAATATTGAATATTGAATTTTGAATTTTTAATTTTTAATTTTCAATTTTGAATTTTGAATTTTTAATTTTTAATTTTTAATTTTTAGTTTTTAATTTTTAATTTTTAATTTTTAATTTTTATTTTTTAATTTTTAATTTTTAATTTTTAATTTTTATTTTTTAATTTTTAATCTTTAATCTTTAAGATTCAATTTTTAATCTTAAATTTTTAATTTTTAATTTTAAATTTTAAATTTTAAATTTTAATTTTTAATTTTTAATTATTAATTTTTAATTTTTAATTTTTAATTTTTAATTTTTAATTTTTAATTTTTAATTTTTGATTTTTAATTTTTAATTTTTAATTTTTAATTTTTAATTTTTAATTTTTACTTTTTAATTTTTAATTTTTAATTTTTAATTTTTAATTTTTAATTTTTAATTTTTAATTTTTAATTTTTAATTTTTAATTTTTAATTTTTAATTTTTAATTTTTAATTTTTAATTTTTAATTTTTAATTTTTAATTTTTAATTTTTAATTTTTAATTTTTAATTTTTAATTTTTAATTTTTAATTTTTAATTTTTAATTTTTAATTTTTAATTTTTAATTTTTAATTTTTAATTTTTAATTTTTAATTTTTAATTTTTAATTTTTAATTTTTAATTTTTAATTTTTAATTTTTAATTTTTAATTTTTAATTTTTAATTTTTAATTTTTAATTTTTAATTTTTAATTTTTAATTTTTAATTTTTAATTTTTAATTTTTAATTTTTAATTTTTAATTTTTAATTTTTAATTTTTAATTTTTAATTTTTAATTTTTAATTTTTAATTTTTAATTTTTAATTTTTAATTTTTAATTTTTAATTTTTAATTTTTAATTTTTAATTTTTAATTTTTAATTTTTAATTTTTAATTTTTAATTTTTAATTTTTAATTTTTAATTTTTAATTTTTAATTTTTAATTTTTAATTTTTAATTTTTAATTTTTAATTTTTAATTTTTAATTTTTAATTTTTAATTTTTAATTTTTAATTTTTAATTTTTAATTTTTAATTTTTAATTTTTAATTTTTAATTTTTAATTTTTAATTTTTAATTTTTAATTTTTAATTTTTAATTTTTAATTTTTAATTTTTAATTTTTAATTTTTAATTTTTAATTTTTAATTTTTAATTTTTAATTTTTAATTTTTAATTTTTAATTTTTAATTTTTAATTTTTAATTTTTAATTTTTAATTTTTAATTTTTAATTTTTAATTTTTAATTTTTAATTTTTAATTTTTAATTTTTAATTTTTAATTTTTAATTTTTAATTTTTAATTTTTAATTTTTAATTTTTAATTTTTAATTTTTAATTTTTAATTTTTAATTTTTAATTTTTAATTTTTAATTTTTAATTTTTAATTTTTAATTTTTAATTTTTAATTTTTAATTTTTAATTTTTAATTTTTAATTTTTAATTTTTAATTTTTAATTTTTAATTTTTAATTTTTAATTTTTAATTTTTAATTTTTAATTTTTAATTTTTAATTTTTAATTTTTAATTTTTAATTTTTAATTTTTAATTTTTAATTCTTAATTTTTAATTTTTAATTTTTAATTTTTAATTTTTAATTTTTAATTTTTAATTTTTAATTTTTAATTTTTAATTTTTAATTTTTAATTTTTAATTTTTAATTTTTAATTTTTAATTTTTAATTTTTAATTTTTAATCTTTAATTTTTAATTTTTAATTTTTAATTTTTAATTATTAATTTTTAATTTTTAATTTTTAATTTTTAATTTATAATTTTTAATTTTTAATTTTTAATTTTTAATTTTTTATTTTTAACTTTAATTTTTAATTTTTAATTTTTAATTTTTAATTTTTAATTTTTAATTTTTAATTTTTAATTTTTAATTTTTAATTTTTAATTTTTAATTTTTAATTTTTAATTTTTAATTTTTAATTTTTAATTTTTAATTTTTAATTTTTAATTTTTAATTTTTAATTTTTAATTTTTAATTTTTAATTTTTAATTTTTAATTTTTAATTTTTAATTTTTAATTTTTAATTTTTAATTTTTAATTTTTAATTTTTAATTTTTAATTTTTAATTTTTAATTTTTAATTTTTAATTTTTAATTTTTAATTTTTAATTTTTAATTTTTAATTTTTAATTTTTAATTTTTAATTTTTAATTTTTAATTTTTAATTTTTAATTTTTAATTTTTAATTTTTAATTTTTAATTTTTAATTTTTAATTTTTAATTTTTAATTTTTAATTTTTAATTTTTAACTTTTTAATTTTTAATTTTTAATTTTTAATTTTTAATTTTTAATTTTTAATTTTTAATTTTTAATTTTTAATTTTTAATTTTTAATTTTTAATTTTCTAATTTTTAATTTTTAATTTTTAATTTTTAATTTTTAATTTTTAATTTTTAATTTTTAATTTTTAATTTTTAATTTTTAATTTTTAATTTTTAATTTTTAATTTTTCAATTTTTAATTTTTAATTTTTAATTTTTAATTTTTAATTTTTAATTTTTAATTTTTAATTTTTAATTTTTAATTTTTAATTTTTAATTTTTAATTTTTAATTTTTAATTTTTAATTTTTAATTTTTAATTTTTAATTTTTAATTTTTAATTTTTAATTTTTAATTTTTAATTTTTAATTTTTAATTTTTAATTTTTAATTTTTAATTTTTAATTTTTAATTTTTAATTTTTAATTTTTAATTTTTAATTTTTAATTTTTAATTTTTAATTTTTAATTTTTAATTTTTAATTTTTAATTTTAAATTTTTAATTTTTAATTTTTAATTTTTAATTTTTAGTTTTTAATTTTTAATTTTTAATTTTAAATTTTGAATTTTGAATATTGAATTTTGAATTTTGAATTTTGAATTTTTAATTTTGAATTTTGAATTTTTAATTTTTAATTTTTAGTTTTTAATTTTTAATTTTTAATTTTTTATTTTTTAATTTTTAATTTTTAATTTTTAATTTTTAATTTTTAATTTTTAATTTTTAATTTTTAATTTTTATTTTTTAATTTTTAATCTTTAATCTTTAAAATTCACTTTTTAATCTTAAATTTTTAATTTTTAATTTTTAATTTTTAATTTTTAATTTTTAATTTTTAATTTTAAATTTTTAATTTTTAATTTTTAATTTTTAATTTTTAATTTTTAAATTTTAATTTTTAATTTTTAATTTTTAATTTTTAATTTTTAATTATTAATTATTAATTTTTAATTTTTAATTTTTAATTTTTAATTTTTAATTTTTAATTTTTAATTTTTAATTTTTAATTTTTAATTTTTAATTTTTAATTTTTAATTTTTAATTTTTAATTTTTAATTTTTAATTTTTAATTTTTAATTTTTAATTTTTAATTTTTAATTTTTAATTTTTAATTTTTAATTTTTAATTTTTAATTTTTAATTTTTAATTTTTAATTTTTAATTTTTAATTTTTAATTTTTAATTTTTAATTTTTAATTTTTAATTTTTAATTTTTAATTTTTAATTTTTAATTTTTAATTTTTAATTTTTAATTTTTAATTTTTAATTTTTAATTTTTAATTTTTAATTTTTAATTTTTAATTTTTAATTTTTAATTTTTAATTTTTAATTTTTAATTTTTAATTTTTAATTTTTAATTTTTAATTTTTAATTTTTAATTTTAAATTTTTAATTTTTAATTTTTAATTTTTAATTTTTAATTTTTAATTTTAATTTTTATTTTTTAATTTTTAATTTTTAATTTTTAATATTTAATTTTTAATTTTTAATTTTTAATTTTTAATTTTTAATTTTTAATTTTTAATTTTTAATTTTTAATTTTTAATTTTTAATTTTTAATTTTTAATTTTTAATTTTTAATTTTTAATTTTTAATTTTTAATTTTTAATTTTTAATTTTTATTTTTTAATTTTTAATTTTTAATTTTTAATTTTTAATTTTTAATTTTTAATTTTTAATTTTTAATTTTTAATTTTTAATTTTTAATTTTTAATTTTTAATTTTTAATTTTTAATTTTTAATTTTTAATTTTTAATTTTTAATTTTTAATTTTTAATTTTTAATTTTTAATTTTTAATTTTTAATTTTTAATTTTTAATTTTTAATTTTTAATTTTTAATTTTTAATTTTTAATTTTTAATTTTTAATTTTTAATTTTTAATTTTTAATTTTTAATTTTTAATTTTTAATTTTTAATTTTTAATTTTTAATTTTTAATTTTTAATTTTTAATTTTTAATTTTTAATTTTTAATTTTTAATTTTTAATTTTTAATTTTTAATTTTTAATTTTTAATTTTTAATTTTTAATTTTTAATTTTTAATTTTTAATTTTTAATTTTTAATTTTTAATTTTTAATTTTTAATTTTTAATTTTTAATTTTTAATTTTTAATTTTTAATTTTTAATTTTTAATTTTTAATTTTTAATTTTTAATTTTTAATTTTTAATTTTTAATTTTTAATTTTTAATTTTTAATTTTTAATTTTTAATTTTTAATTTTTAATTTTTAATTTTTAATTTTTAATTTTTAATTTTTAATTTTTAATTTTTAATTTTTAATTTTTAAATTTTAATTTTTAATTTTTAATTTTTAATTTTTAATTTTTAATTTTTAATTTTTAATTTTTAATTTTTAATTTTTAATTTTTAATTTTTAATTTTTAATTTTTAATTTTTAATTTTTAATTTTTAATTTTTAATTTTTAATTTTTAATTTTTAATTTTTAATTTTTAATTTTTAATTTTTAATTTTTAATTTTTAATTTTTAATTTTTAATTTTTAATTTTTAATTTTTAATTTTTAATTTTTAATTTTTAATTTTTAATTTTTAATTTTTAATTTTTAATTTTTAATTTTTAATTTTTAATTTTTAATTTTTAATTTTTAATTTTTAATTTTTAATTTTTAATTTTTAATTTTTAATTTTTAATTTTTAATTTTAAATTTTTAATTTTTAATTTTTAATTTTTAATTTTTAATTTTTAGTTTTTAATTTTTAATTTTTAATTTTAAATTTTGAATTTTGAATATTGAATTTTGAATTTTGAATTTTTAATTTTGAATTTTGAATTTTTAATTTTTAATTTTTAGTTTTTAATTTTTAATTTTTAATTTTTATTTTTTAATTTTTAATTTTTAATTTTTAATTTTTAATTTTTAATTTTTAATTTTTAATTTTTATTTTTTAATTTTTAATCTTTAATCTTTAAAATTCACTTTTTAATCTTAAATTTTTAATTTTTAATTTTTAATTTTTAATTTTTAATTTTTAATTTTTAATTTTTAATTTTTAATTTTTAATTTTAAATTTTTAATTTTTAATTTTTAATTTTTAATTTTTAATTTTTAATTTTTAATTTTTAATTTTTAATTTTTAATTTTTAATTTTTAATTTTTAATTATTAATTTTTAATTTTTAATTTTTAATTTTTAATTTTTAATTTTTAATTTTTAATTTTTAATTTTTAATTTTTAATTTTTAATTTTTAATTTTTAATTTTTAATTTTTAATTTTTAATTTTTAATTTTTAATTTTTAATTTTTAATTTTTAATTTTTAATTTTTAATTTTTAATTTTTAATTTTTAATTTTTAATTTTTAATTTTTAATTTTTAATTTTTAATTTTTAATTTTTAATTTTTAATTTTTAATTTTTAATTTTTAATTTTTAATTTTTAATTTTTAATTTTTAATTTTTAATTTTTAATTTTTAATTTTTAATTTTTAATTTTTAATTTTTAATTTTTAATTTTTAATTTTTAATTTTTAATTTTTAATTTTTAATTTTTAATTTTTAATTTTTAATTTTTAATTTTTAATTTTTAATTTTTAATTTTTAATTTTTAATTTTTAATTTTTAATTTTTAATTTTTAATTTTTAATTTTTAATTTTTAATTTTTAATTTTTAATTTTTAATTTTTAATTTTTAATTTTTAATTTTTAATTTTTAATTTTTAATTTTTAATTTTTAATTTTTAATTTTTAATTTTTAATTTTTAATTTTTAATTTTTAATTTTTAATTTTTAATTTTTAATTTTTAATTTTTAATTTTTAATTTTTAATTTTTAATTTTTAATTTTTAATTTTTAATTTTTAATTTTTAATTTTTAATTTTTAATTTTTAATTTTTAATTTTTAATTTTTAATTTTTAATTTTTAATTTTTAATTTTTAATTTTTAATTTTTAATTTTTAATTTTTAATTTTTAATTTTTAATTTTTAATTTTTAATTTTTTAATTTTTAATTTTTAATTTTTAATTTTTAATTTTTAATTTTTAATTTTTAATTTTTAATTTTTAATTTTTAATTTTTAATTTTTAATTTTTAATTTTTAATTTTTAATTTTTAATTTTTAATTTTTAATTTTTAATTTTTAATTTTTAATTTTTAATTTTTAATTTTTAATTTTTAATTTTTAATTTTTAATTTTTAATTTTTAATTTTTAATTTTTAATTTTTAATTTTTAATTTTTAATTTTTAATTTTTAATTTTTAATTTTTAATTTTTAATTTTTAATTTTTAATTTTTAATTTTTAATTTTTAATTTTTAATTTTTAATTTTTAATTTTTAATTTTTAATTTTTAATTTTTAATTTTTAATTTTTAATTTTTAATTTTTAATTTTTAATTTTTAATTTTTAATTTTTAATTTTTAATTTTTAATTTTTAATTTTTAATTTTTAATTTTTAATTTTTAATTTTTAATTTTTAATTTTTAATTTTTAATTTTTAATTTTTAATTTTTAATTTTTAATTTTTAATTTTTAATTTTTAATTTTTAATTTTTAATTTTTAATTTTTAATTTTTAATTTTTAATTTTTAATTTTTAATTTTTAATTTTTAATTTTTAATTTTTAATTTTTAATTTTTAATTTTTAATTTTTAATTTTTAATTTTTAATTTTTAATTTTTAATTTTTAATTTTTAATTTTTAATTTTTAATTTTTAATTTTTAATTTTTAATTTTTAATTTTTAATTTTTAATTTTTAATTTTTAATTTTTAATTTTTAATTTTTAATTTTTAATTTTTAATTTTTAATTTTTAATTTTTAATTTTTAATTTTTAATTTTTAATTTTTAATTTTTAATTTTTAATTTTTAATTTTTAATTTTTAATTTTTAATTTTTAATTTTTAATTTTTAATTTTTAATTTTTAATTTTTAATTTTTAATTTTTAATTTTTAATTTTTAATTTTTAATTTTTAATTTTTAATTTTTAATTTTTAATTTTTAATTTTTAATTTTTAATTTTTAATTTTTAATTTTTAATTTTTAATTTTTAATTTTTAATTTTTAATTTTTAATTTTTAATTTTTAATTTTTAATTTTTAATTTTTAATTTTTAATTTTTAATTTTTAATTTTTAATTTTTAATTTTTAATTTTTAATTTTTAATTTTTAATTTTTAATTTTTAATTTTTAATTTTTAATTTTTAATTTTTAATTTTTAATTTTTAATTTTTAATTTTTAATTTTTAATTTTTAATTTTTAATTTTTAATTTTTAATTTTTAATTTTTAATTTTTAATTTTTAATTTTTAATTTTTAATTTTTAATTTTTAATTTTTAATTTTTAATTTTTAATTTTTAATTTTTAATTTTTAATTTTTAATTTTTAATTTTTAATTTTTAATTTTTAATTTTTAATTTTTAATTTTTAATTTTTAATTTTTAATTTTTAATTTTTAATTTTTAATTTTTAATTTTTAATTTTTAATTTTTAATTTTGAATTTTGAATTTTGAATATTTTAATTTTTAATTTTTAATTTTTAATTTTGAATTTTTAATTTTGAATTTTTAATTTTTAATTTTTAATTTTTAATTTTTAATTTTTAATTTTTAATTTTTAATTTTTAATTTTTTATTTTTAATTTTTAATTTTTAATTTTTAATTTTTAATTTTTAATTTTTAATTTTTAATTTTTAATTTTTAATTTTTAATTTTTAATTTTTAATTTTTAATTTTTAATTTTTAATTTTTAATTTTTAATTTTTAATTTTTAATTTTTAATTTTTAATTTTTAATTTTTAATTTTTAATTTTTAATTTTTAATTTTTAATTTTTAATTTTTAATTTTTAATTTTTAATTTTTAATTTTTAATTTTTAATTTTTAATTTTTAATTTTTAATTTTTAATTTTTAATTTTTAATTTTTAATTTTTAATTTTTAATTTTTAATTTTTAATTTTTAATTTTTAATTTTTAATTTTTAATTTTTAATTTTTAATTTTTAATTTTTAATTTTTAATTTTTAATTTTTAATTTTTAATTTTTAATTTTTAATTTTTAATTTTTAATTTTTAATTTTTAATTTTTAATTTTTAATTTTTAATTTTTAATTTTTAATTTTTAATTTTTAATTTTTAATTTTTAATTTTTAATTTTTAATTTTTAATTTTTAATTTTTAATTCTTAATTTTTAATTTTTAATTTTTAATTTTTAATTTTTAATTTTTAATTTTTAATTTTTAATTTTTAATTTTTAATTTTTAATTTTTAATTTTTAATTTTTAATTTTTAATTTTTAATTTTTAATTTTTAATTTTTAATTTTTAATTTTTAATTTTTAATTTTTAATTTTTAATTTTTAATTTTTAATTTTTAATCTTTAATTTTTAATTTTTAATTTTTAATTTTTAATTTTTAGTTTTTAATTTTTAATTTTTCAATTCTCATTTTCCATTTTTCATTTTTCAATTTTCATTTTCCATTTTTCATTTTTCAATTTTCAATTTTCATTTTCCATTTGCCGTTTTTCATTTTTCAGTTTTCATTTTCCATTTTTCATTTTTCATTTTTCAACTTTCATTTTAATTTTTCATTTTTCAATTTTCATTTTCCGTTTTTCATTTTTCAGTTTTCATTTTCCATTTTTAATTTTTTTTTTTTAATTTTTCATTTTCCATTTTTCATTTTCCATTTTCCGTTTTTCATTTTTCAATTTTCATTTTCCAATTTCCATTTTTCATTTTTGATTTTTCATTTTTCAATTTTCATTTTCCATTTTTCATTTTTCAATTTTCATTTTCCGTTCTTCATTTTCCATTTTTAAATTTTCAATTTTCATTTTCCATTTTGCATTTTTCAATTTTCATTTTCCAATTTCCATTTTTCATTTTCCATTTTCCATTTTCCATTTTTAATTTTTCAATTTTCATTTTATATATTCCATTTTTATTTTTCATTTTCCATTTTAAATTTTCATTTTCTATTTCCCATTTTTCATTTTCCATTTTCCATTTTGCATTTTCCATTTTTCATTTTCCATTTTTCATTTTCCATTTTCTATTCTCCATTTTTCATTTTCTATTTTACATTTCTGTTTTCCATTTTGCATTTTGCATTTTCCATTTTCATTTCTAAATTTTCTTTTTTTTTCATTTTCCATTTTCGATTTTTCATTTTCTATTTTCTATTC
>OY821520.1:169481330-169754185 GCA_963682025.1 Cordilura impudica | reverse complement strand
TATTATTAATTAAAATTTCCAATTTTTAAATTAATATTTTTTTAATTAATTTAATAATTTAATTTAATAATTTTTAATTTTTCAATTTTAATTTATATTTTTAAATTTTAATTTTTAATTTTAATAATTTTTAAATTTTTAATTTTAATTTTTAAATTTATTTTTAAATATTAATTTTAATTTTAATTTTTAATTTTTAATTTTTAATTTTTAATTTTTAATTTTTAATTTTTAATTTTTAATTTTTAATTTTTAATTTTTAATTTTTAATTTTTAATTTTTAATTTTTAATTTTTAATTTTTAATTTTTAATTTTTAATTTTTAATTTTTAATTTTTAATTTTTAATTTTTAATTTTTAATTTTTAATTTTTAATTTTTAATTTTTAATTTTTAATTTTTAATTTAATTTTAATTTTTAATTTTTAATTTTTAATTTTTAATTTTTAATTTTTAATTTTTAATTTTTAATTTTTAATTTTTAATTTTTAATTTTTAATTTTTAATTTTTAATTTTTAATTTTTAATTTTTAATTTTTAATTTTTAATTTTTAATTTTTAATTTTTAATTTTTAATTTTTAATTTTTAATTTTTTAATTTTTAATTTTTAATTTTTAATTTTTAATTTTTAATTTTTAATTTTTAATTTTTAATTTTTAATTTTTAATTTTTAATTTTTAATTTTTAATTTTTTAATTTTTAATTTTTAATTTTTAATTTTTAATTTTTAATTTTTAATTTTTAATTTTTAATTTTTAATTTTTAATTTTTAATTTTTAATTTTTAATTTTTAATTTTTAATTTTTAATTTTTAATTTTTAATTTTTAATTTTTAATTTTAATTTTTAATTTTTAATTTTTAATTTTTAATTTTTAATTTTTAATTTTTAATTTTTAATTTTTAATTTTTAATTTTTAATTTTTAATTTTTAATTTTTAATTTTTAATTTTTAATTTTTAATTTTTAATTTTTAATTTTTATTTTTAATTTTTAATTTTTAATTTTTAATTTTTAAATTTTTAATTTTTAATTTTTAATTTTTAATTTTTAATTTTTAATTTTTAATTTTTAATTTTTAATTTTTAATTTTTAATTTTAATTTTGAATTTTGAATTTTTAATTTTGAATTTTTAATTTTTAATTTTTAATTTTTATTTTTAATTTTTAATTTTTAATTTTTATTTTTTAATTTTTAATTTTTAATTTTTAATTTTTAATTTTTAATTTTTAATTTTTATTTTTTAATTTTTAATCTTTAATCTTTAAAATTCACTTTTTAATCTTAAATTTTTAATTTTTAATTTTTAATTTTTAATTTTTAATTTTTATTTTTTAATTTTTAATTTTTAATTTTTAATATTTAATTTTTAATTTTTAATTTTTAATTTTTAATTTTTAATTTTTAATTTTTAATTTTTAATTTTTAATTTTTAATTTTTAATTTTTAATTTTTAATTTTTAATTTTTAATTTTTAATTTTTAATTTTTAATTTTTAATTTTTAATTTTTAATTTTTAATTTTTAATTTTTAATTTTTAATTTTTAATTTTTAATTTTTAATTTTTAATTTTTAATTTTTAATTTTTAATTTTTAATTTTTAATTTTTAATTTTTAATTTTTAATTTTTAATTTTTAATTTTTAATTTTTAATTTTTAATTTTTAATTTTTAATTTTTAATTTTTAATTTTTAATTTTTAATTTTTAATTTTTAATTTTTAATTTTTAATTTTTAATTTTTAATTTTTAATTTTTAATTTTTAATTTTTAATTTTTAATTTTTAATTTTTAATTTTTAATTTTTAATTTTTAATTTTTAATTTTTAATTTTTAATTTTTAATTTTTAATTTTTAATTTTTAATTTTTAATTTTTAATTTTTAATTTTTAATTTTTAATTTTTAATTTTTAATTTTTAATTTTTAATTTTTAATTTTTAATTTTTAATTTTTAATTTTTAATTTTTAATTTTTAATTTTTAATTTTTAATTTTTAATTTTTAATTTTTAATTTTTAATTTTTAATTTTTAATTTTTAATTTTTAATTTTTAATTTTTAATTTTTAATTTTTAATTTTTAATTTTTAATTTTTAATTTTTAATTTTTAATTTTTAATTTTTAATTTTTAATTTTTAATTTTTAATTTTTAATTTTTAATTTTTAATTTTTAATTTTTAATTTTTAATTTTTAATTTTTAATTTTTAATTTTTAATTTTTAATTTTTAATTTTTAATTTTTAATTTTTAATTTTTAATTTTTAATTTTTAATTTTTAATTTTTAATTTTTAATTTTTAATTTTTAATTTTTAATTTTTAATTTTTAATTTTTAATTTTTAATTTTTAATTTTTAATTTTTAATTTTTAATTTTTAATTTTTAATTTTTAATTTTTAATTTTTAATTTTTAATTTTTAATTTTTAATTTTTAATTTTTAATTTTTAATTTTTAATTTTTAATTTTTAATTTTTAATTTTTAATTTTTAATTTTTAATTCTTAATTTTTAATTTTAAATTTTTAATTTTAAATTTTTAATTTTTAATTTTTAATTTTTAATTTTTAATTTTTAATTTTTAATTTTTAATTTTTAATTTTTAATTTTTAATTTTTAATTTTTAATTTTTAATTTTTAATTTTTAATTTTTAATTTTTAATTTTTAATTTTTAATTTTTAATTTTTAATTTTTAATTTTTAATTTTTAATTTTTAATTTTTAATTTTTAATTTTTAATTTTTAATTTTTAATTTTTAATTTTTAATTTTTAATTTTTAATTTTTAATTTTTAATTTTTAATTTTTAATTTTTAATTTTTAATTTTTAATTTTTAATTTTTAATTTTTAATTTTTAATTTTTAATTTTTAATTTTTAATTTTTAATTTTTAATTTTTAATTTTTAATTTTTAATTTTTAATTTTTAATTTTTAATTTTTAATTTTTAATTTTTAATTTTTAATTTTTAATTTTTAATTTTTAATTTTTAATTTTTAATTTTTAATTTTTAATTTTTAATTTTTAATTTTTTATTTTTAATTTTTAATTTTTAATTTTTAATTTTTAATTTTTAATTTTTAATTTTTAATTTTTAATTTTGAATTTTGAATTTTGAATATTGAATTTTTAATTTTTAATTTTTAATTTTGAATTTTTAATTTTGAATTTTTAATTTTTAATTTTTAATTTTTAATTTTTAATTTTTAATTTTTAATTTTTTATTTTTTATTTTTAATTTTTAATTTTTAATTTTTAATTTTTAATTTTTAATTTTTAATTTTTAATTTTTAATTTTTAATTTTTAATTTTTAATTTTTAATTTTTAATTTTTAATTTTTAATTTTTAATTTTTAATTTTTAATTTTTAATTTTTAATTTTTAATTTTTAATTTTTAATTTTTAATTTTTAATTTTTAATTTTTAATTTTTAATTTTTAATTTTTAATTTTTAATTTTTAATTTTTAATTTTTAATTTTTAATTTTTAATTTTTAATTTTTAATTTTTAATTTTTAATTTTTAATTTTTAATTTTTAATTTTTAATTTTTAATTTTTAATTTTTAATTTTTAATTTTTAATTTTTAATTTTTAATTTTTAATTTTTAATTTTTAATTTTTAATTTTTAATTTTTAATTTTTAATTTTTAATTTTTAATTTTTAATTTTTAATTTTTAATTTTTAATTTTTAATTTTTAATTTTTAATTTTTAATTTTTAATTTTTAATTTTTAATTTTTAATTTTTAATTCTTAATTTTTAATTTTTAATTTTTAATTTTTAATTTTTAATTTTTAATTTTTAATTTTTAATTTTTAATTTTTAATTTTTAATTTTTAATTTTTAATTTTTAATTTTTAATTTTTAATTTTTAATTTTTAATTTTTAATTTTTAATTTTTAATTTTTAATTTTTAATTTTTAATTTTTAATTTTTAATTTTTAATCTTTAATTTTTAATTTTTAATTTTTAATTTTTAGTTTTTAATTTTTAATTTTTCAATTCTCATTTTCCATTTTTCATTTTTCAATTTTCATTTTCCATTTTTCATTTTTCAATTTTCAATTTTCATTTTCCATTTGCCGTTTTTCATTTTTCAGTTTTCATTTTCCATTTTTCATTTTTCAATTTTCATTTTACATTTTTAATTTTTCATTTTTCAACTTTCATTTTAATTTTTCATTTTTCAATTTTCATTTTCCGTTTTTCATTTTTCAGTTTTCATTTTCCATTTTTAATTTTTTTTTTTTAATTTTTCATTTTCCATTTTCCATTTTTCATTTTCCATTTTCCGTTTTTCATTTTTCAATTTTCATTTTCCAATTTCCATTTTTCATTTTTGATTTTTCATTTTTCAATTTTCATTTTCCATTTTTCATTTTTCAATTTTCATTTTCCGTTCTTCATTTTCCATTTTTAAATTTTCAATTTTCATTTTCCATTTTGCATTTTTCAATTTTCATTTTCCAATTTCCATTTTTCATTTTCCATTTTCCATTTTCCATTTTTAATTTTTCAATTTTCATTTTATATATTCCATTTTTATTTTTCATTTTCCATTTTAAATTTTCATTTTCTATTTCCCATTTTTCATTTTCCATTTTCCATTTTGCATTTTCCATTTTTCATTTTCCATTTTTCATTTTCCATTTTCTATTCTCCATTTTTCATTTTCTATTTTACATTTCTGTTTTCCATTTTGCATTTTGCATTTTCCATTTTCATTTCTAAATTTTCTTTTTTTTTCATTTTCCATTTTCGATTTTTCATTTTCTATTTTCTATTCTTCATTTTCTATTTTCCATTTTCCATTTTTCGTTTTCAATTTTCCGTTTTTCATTTTTTATTTTCCATTTTCCATTCTCCATTTTACGTTTTCTATTTTCCAATTTTATTTATTTATTTATTTGGTTTCCCGCACAACAAGACTAAGAGTCTTATAATTAAAGTACAGGATCGGTATAAAGTGATACAGTATTTAATGAAAATATAACATAGTTTATAATTTGTATAAAAATAAGATAACAAAAATTATTTTACATACATATATTCAAAACAAAGCAAAGTTTAAACAATATTTAAATGGTATTGAAAAATTGGAAAACTTGTTTCCTAAAATGTCCTGCGTTGCTTAGATATTTTAATATTGGCGGTAGCAAGTTCCAAAGTCGTATGCAGTGTATATGGAACTGCCATTCAGAGACCAAACTTTTATGTCTTATTTGAATTATAGAATTATTTCTTCTTGAATTAGAAAAGGATATTCGATTAAAAAGATATGTAGGCTCACGTGTAAATATAATCTTATGCATCAGTATCAATGATCGTATCTTCAAGAGATCGCAAAAATTCACACCGTAATGTTTTCGTGCATACGGTGTTATGTGGGATGATCTTTTCAAATTGTAGACGTATCTTAATATAGAATAAAACGTAGTTATTAATTTCTTAGAGCTAATAGAATCACAGCTAGCAAATATTTAGTTCGCATCCGTACAACAAAGTTGGAATTAGATAGGTTTTTGTAAGTAGAACTCGTACATGGACTGGTGTAAGATGTTGAGTTTTCCACAGTGATCGAAGCAATGAATACGTTTTTCCGGAAGCAACATTTATATGATCAGACCAGGTGAGAGTTTTATTGAAAATAATTCCAAGATTTTTGGTTTTTTGTGTAATTTCAATAATTTGGCGGTTAAGCATAATATCTGGTATAACAAGGGAAGGCACTGATCTTCGAGTAATAACGATGCATTTAGACTATGAAGGATTGAGACATAGCCCATTTGCCAGAGCCCATAAGTAAATTCCATTAAGATCCACATTTAGGTTCGCAACACAGTTATTTAGTTCATCGAAACGACTACAAACATAAAGTTGCACATCATCAGCATACATATGAACTTTACAATACGAAAGTTGCCTAGGCAAATCATTTATATATATAGTGAAAAGAAGTGGTCCTAGAATTGAACCTTGCGGAACGCCATTTTTTACTGGAAGCACATTTGATATTTTATTATTGGCGTTAACGTATTGTTGTCGATTTTCTAAATAAGACGATATAAGACGAGTTGCGGAAGGAGAGAAACCAAAAAAAGTTCTTAGCTTCATGCAGAGTATTTCATGATTCACAGTATCAAATGCCTTCGAATGATCTAAGAGCACTAGAAATGCAATGTTACCACTATCAATATACCCACGAATATCTTCAGACACATCAATGAGTGCAGTTATGCAGCTATGTTTAGGACGAAAGCCTGATTGTCTGTCTGAGAGTAGGCCCATATTCTTGACATGTTTTCCAATTTGCTGATGCAATAACCTTTCAAGCACTTTAGACAAGTATGGTAGGATAGCAATGGGACGATATTCTTTATTTGATTTAGGAATAGGTAAAAAAAAAATTTTAGCATTTTTCCAACTTTGAGGAAATACACTTTTTGTGATAATAGTGTTAAAAATATGGATAATTTGAGGTAGCAGTTGAGGGATAATTTCCTTTAAGAATCTGGGATGTATGTTATCAGAACCAACAGCATTAGATTTCACAGCTTGGCATGTGGAAAGTACTTCCAGTTGGTTTACACATTGAAAACAAAAAGCATTTTCCGATAAAGTTGAACTAATATCAGTATTGCGGTTATAATATGCATCGTTTATGGCGATGTCAGGGATATTTGTAAAGGATTCGTTAAGCGAATCAATATTTATGTCAGAATTGACAATTTCCTTAGATTTGCCGACACCAATTTCTCGTATGAGTTTCCGCGTTTTTTTAGAGTGTGCAGCAGAAATAAATAGGCTAGAGTAGTATGCAGATTTAGCAGTTTTTATCATTTTATTTACTTGTTTTCTAGCTTTGGAATATTCGTCATATAAATTATCTTTTTTAAACAGTTTCCAACTTTTAAAAGCTTTATCCCTTTCACAGATTTTATCCTTAATCTGTTGATTGAACCAAGGTTTATTTTTGTTATTGTATTTTGTTGTTTTTAAAGGTACAGATTTGTGGAACACATGTGCCAAATTTTGTTCTAAAAAACTGACCTGATTGTTAACCGAAGGCATGTAGTAAATGGAGTCCCAATCGATCTTAGATAATTCGAATAACATCGCGTTGAGATCCATTTGTGTAAAATCATAATAAGTAACAACGTCAGCCACCACTTGCATTTTAAAGTTAACTGATAGAAAAATTAAGTCGTGCTTTGAAAAACAAGGTGCTCAGAGGTGATCATAGAGTAAGATTTTCTTTTTGCTACTGACAAAGAAAAGATCAAGTAACGAGTTACTTGTAGCAGTAAAATGAGTTGGAACTATATTCTTAGTTGGAGAAAGGCCAATTGATTGAATTATGTCTAGTAAAATAGTCTCGTTGATAACGTTTGAATTAAAATCCCCACATATTATAAAATCTTCATAATTGAGAGTTATATTTTCAAGAACATTTTGAAAAACATCAAGGTCTATTCTTTTATTTGGTCTATAAACACATCAAACAAGTAATTGTTTTCCATGGGACGAAACTTCAGCAAATATATGTTCAACCTTTTCATGAGGTTTAGATTTGCTATGAAATTTACAGATAATGCCTTTTCTAACAAAAATAGCTACACCACCATAACGAGTATTCCTATCACAGCGAAAAATTTTGAATCCGGTTAATCCAATCATTTTATCATCAACTTTTTCATTGAACCATGTCTCCGGAACACATATTATATCAACACCTGAGTTCTCTAAGATAAAACTAAATTCATCAACCTTATTATTAAGACTCTGCGCATTAATATGGCATATATTTAAACCTGATCTCTGTTTGCATAAAATACGAATAAGATTATAAGTTACGTCTTTGGAACTGAATGATAAACTATCGCCGTTCAAAATTGTTATGAAGGATTAAAAAAGCAACGCAAGGATAAAGAAGGAAGAAATTTACAAAAAGTGTTAGAAAATCTAAAAAATATATCAAATTTGTTACGTATATAAAAAATAGTAAAAATAATACTAATAGAAGAATTAATAAGTGAAGACAGAAATACCAATTTACTATTAAAACCATTACCAAATCATCAGTTGTTGGCAGGAAAACATCCATCAGGAAATAAATTGTTTAGTCCTTCAATAGTCTCAACTCTAACTGGTTCGTCATTACCATTGAATCTAATATATACTAACCCTCGAGTAGTGTATGCTGTTTTTATCAGCCCTTTCTTTTTAAATTCAATTGCAGATCGAAGTATTTTATGATTAGTGGTGGTCAAGTTTTCATTGACGTAGAAGGTGCGATTGCCACCAAAGCCGAAATGTGTTAGTTTCAGTTCAGTCTTGTACGCTTTACGGTAATTAGAGAGACATTTCAATATGAAGTTTTTGTCGTATGGGGAACAGAGTTTGACCATAATCACTGCATCTGGAGACGATATATAGAGATTTAATGGCAGGTGTTGGAATATTTAAAATGTCAGATATTGCCTGAAATACTTCAAACAAGTTTTCATCTTTTTTATACGGTATGCCATTAATACGAAGATCTGACGCGACGACAGAATTTTCCTGTCGCTGTATTTGTGTTTTAAAATTCTGTACCTCACTCTTAAGGCTAATAATTTCATCTGCGACAGTTTCGAGTTTCGTTGCACATTGGTTTATATCTAAGATGTCACTCTTCAGTTCATCGAATCTCTTGTTAAATATTTTTTCTAAACGAACTTCACTTTCTATTAACATCGTTTTTATGAGACCAAGCAAATTATCAAATCTCTTATCAACGAGAGTTAAGAGTTTAAATGGAGAATCTGTGGACAGCCTTGGTGTTTTTGTTATATTTCTAGAAAGGGAGCTCTGCCAAAGTTCTCTACATTTTAATTTTCCATTTTTCATTTTTCACTTTCCATTCTCCATTTTCCATTTTTCATTTTCATTTTTTCTTTCATATTGGTGATTTTTTTATTATAACGTGATAACGATAAAAAAAAATATGTGGCAATACTACTAACATGAGCTATGTTATTGTGTTCTTGGTATTGTTAATATATGTATATGTATAATTTTTTTGTGGCATTTTTTTATGCTGTACAATTATTATGTTCAACCAATAAACTGTTACAACAAACACACTGGGTTTTATGTTTTTTTTAGAGGTATCTACATAGTTTTGCTCGTGTTTAATCACAGTTATGCCCGATTTAGCCCAGTTTCAACAACAGCCTGCTCGGAATTATGGCAAATGATATTCTTGTAACCTTATCCAGCTATATGGCTTTTCTTTACAATGAGCGTGATTCCAACAGACAGACGGACAGACGGAGAAGACGGACATCGCTATATCGACTCGAGCTGTGATAAGGATCATTAGTTTTTCGATGCGTTACAAACGGAATGACAAACATATATATACCCTCTGCCACTGACGTGTGGAGGGTATAAAAAAGAATCCGTGTATATATTCATAAAGTATAGGGTGGACCAAATAAGTTTTGTTTATTCGGGCTTTTTTTATTCGAAAGCACAATTCAAGTTGTTAATTTTGGAATACCTTTTCATTCAAATGACTTCCTCGATTGGCCCTACAGTAGCCTATACGATCAAACCATTTTTAAAGTATTTTTTCGAAACTATGGAGCTGTATATTTATTTCTTTTTTCGGTGCCTCAATCGACGCTGGGTGACTAAACAACTCCCCTCCAATAATAGTATAAAAAAAAAACATTTCTTGTGCTCGAGGGTCACATACGCCAAAAAAAACTTTCTTTTTCCTAAAAATCTATTTTTGAAGACACATTCCAGAAAATTCCAGAAGTGGGATCGATGTTAAAGTTCAAGACAGACATTGGAAAATAGAGAAATTTCAATGGAACAGTTGCTAATCGTCCCACAGTGCACCGCGGCGGTCCATAAATCACATCAAACAGTGTATCGTAATGTCTGCGTATCAGCAGTCATATATGGATCTTCTGTGCCCCAGATGCAACAATATGAGTTCCGTCAGAAAAAAAGAATCGGCAGTAAATTCACCGCTTTGAAAATAGGTTTTCAATATTTCCAACGTTTCTTAAGTGTAAATCGATGAATTTCGTAAGCGGCATATATTATACTAACTTATATGTACTAATATCTTTACTAATATAGGAGGTAATGTCCGCAACTACCCATCTGATCTTCCTGAAATTTTCACAGAGTCTTACTGCGGATATGGGAAGTGCTACAGGCTGTATATTTTTAATATTTTTAGTAGGCGTGACACCTCCCATACAAAGTAAATTTTTTATATCATATATATTAAGTACTATGCTAGAGAGAGCTTTGCAAATTTGTCGCAGGTCATCTATTATTAACGTGAGTAGTTAGACAAAAAAAATGGTCGGGATTAGACAAATGCGCGTGGCAACCCCATACAAGGGAGAGCCCTGGGACTTTGCGTGAGCCCTTTCGTTACGATTCGGTGGGGAGGGGGTAGCGAAGCACACCGGGTTACATTTAGTTGTCAATAGAACAGCTGACATTGGTGTTGCCATAAATGGTAATTCAAATTGCAAATGCTATAGCGACCAACCTATTGACAAATATGCCCCCTAAGAGTCCTTCAGAAGAAACCCAACAAAACTACGCCGAACGGCTGATTAGGGACCTTTTTCAACCATACATTAATTTTTTTTATTGATATCGTGTAGCTAAAAAATGTTTTTGTAATAAAATTTATTTATAAAAATTAAAGATTCTTCTTTCCTGGCGTTTTTTAAAACTTTTTATACCCACTAATCAGTAGTTCAAAAGGATTATTTTTAGTCATAGACCCCCCAATTGTTTGATTCCTGATCTACGCTTAAATCTATAAAAACAAAAATATTGCATAATTGTTTTTTCAAATTTGCTTAATATATGTTTTTGAGAAAAGTAAGGGACTTTACAAAATATGGTCATGATAGGTCCTCAGCAAAGTTGGATCCATAATCCTTATTCGAAAGGCTTGGTTTAGGGTGGCGTATCGTCGGTATAGGCCGGCAATAAATTTTTCTCACTATTTTTTTTGTTTTTTTTTTTTTATATACGGAATTGTGTGAGTGTGGTTTATAAAAGAAAAATTCTGTTGTGGAAGATATCTTTATTGTCCATTTGTATGACATTCCTCTTATTTAAACCAATGTATAATTTTTGCTGTATTCAATGAAGTGAATTCAATAAATTAAATAAATGACCATTGGTTAAACAATAGTTAGTCAACGACTATTCGTTATAAATTTAAAATATAAGAAATGAGAAAAAGAAGCAAAAGTAGAATTGCAAATTTTTAAAGCTGATGATAATTTTTAATTTAAATGTACGCTATGGATGTGATTTATAGGAGAATATATTGTTTCAGAATTTAGGGTGATAAAAGTATACCAGCTATGACATATTGTTAAAAACAAAGGTCAAAAAGTCTACTTAAGATACAGCCATTACTAAAATTATTACTAAATACTCGCAGGTTAGGTTCAGTTCGTTACAATCAGTTGTTCAAGTTAGGAGATTTATTTTCTTCGATTTATTTTATTTTCTTCGCTTCAGTCTCATTTCTACACTACGACAAATTAATGGAAAACTGATTGAAAGTATCGAAATTTTGCAACTTTCCACATAAAATATTATAATGTTTTTCAACTTTACGGGGCTTTCTTTCTAAAGGGTATAACCGATGCATCTCAACTGAAACTAATAGCGGTATCCGTAATGACGAATAGAAAATTTTTTATAGAAAAGTAGGTAACTGGCCATTTATAATGGTCTTTGCGAATTGTTTTCTAATATAGTCTCTATAAACTCCATTAAAAAGCAATTTATACTAATTTTAACGCTATAATTATTACCAAGGTACTTCTCCATCTATTTCTACTAAAAAATTTCGTTAGCCAAAAATTTTACAACACCAAAAATATTTCAAGTCATTAAGAATTGAAGCTAATAAAAACAAAAAACTAATTGAAAGATATTACTTGTCATTTGGTCGTCATAGACTTAAGGATGATACTTGGTGGAGCAGCCAAACGTATGACAGGATAAAAGAGAAAAAGACTTGAAAAGAACGAGCGATAAGATAAAGTAAACACTGTCGCTGGGGAAGGATGTTGTGGGTGACTGATATTAAAAATCAATAAGAAAATATAACAAAAACATGTGTAAACTCATTGAACTGCACGTACATAAAAAGAACTGAAATGAACTAAACAACCAATATACACCCAAACCCATCGACCGACTTACAAATCCACAGACCAAAAGAACCAGCTAAAAAAGCAGAATATATAACAACATGATAATCATTTAACAACACGTTTGAAAATTATAGGCGGTCTAGACCGCTATACAATATCATGTATCATGTGTTTCAAGAATGGATTTTGGGTCCAACTTTTCTGAAGAAATAACTGGATATAAAATATAAGCATAAATTAGCATAAGCAAGGTCAAATAATTAAGCAATCGTGGCCATATTTAGTAAAGCCGCTTACATTTCCCAAAAATATACATACATAAAAAAATAATGAAAAAAAAGATATTATGCTATATTTTTGTCTTTTGTTACATGGTTTATTTGTGGACTACCTACAAGTGGGTATAATAGATATCTAAACAAAATTTTATCGACATATATTTAATTCATTTTATTCGGTCTTATAGGGGTTATTTGTATGGGGGCTAGGTCTGAAGAAGCACCGATTGTCACCTCCATTTTTAACACTGTTCGTCCTATGGCGCACATAAGCTTATGTACTGAATTTCATCCAAATATAGCCATAGTTTCGACCTCTAGTTTGATTATAATGTTTGTATGGACGCACAGACGGACGGACGGGCTTAGCTAAATAATTTCAGTCATTCTGTACAGATCGATATAACAAAATATGGGTGAAGGTGAAATAGTTTTGGTAGTTACAAACATCAGTACAAACTCATTATACCCTGACCACATAGTGATATAGGGTATAACAAGTTACGAAATTATAGTCGGCCTAGCCCGCTATACCATTAGTTTCGAGAGAAGATTTTGGATCCAACCTTTTTGAGGCAATAACTGAAAATAGAAAATAAGAATGAACCAAATTTTAGTGCTATTTTTCAAATGTTATATTTGTATGGGGACTAGGTCATGGACCTATCATGACCATATTTAATAAAGTCATTATTTTTTTCTCAAAAACATACAAATTTAAAAAAAAAAAGAAGAAATTATTATACACTCAAACCTGTTTCTGTGCGAGGGATAGGGACCGTATTAAATAAAACGCATACAAAAAAAAAACGCAGAAAATAATTCGCACAAAAAAGAAAACGCACATAAAAAGCCCGCACAAGAACAGGTTTGAGTGTATTTTTTTTTTTACGGATTTAAGTGACGATCGGCAATCAGCTTAATATCGGGATTATGAGTAAAAATGATGCTACAGGATTTATTTTTGGACTACTTTCTGGTGGGTATAATGGACGTATAATATACACACCTTTTATCGATATATACAGTATGTGGAAAAAATAAGTTGTCAAGATTAAAGTTTTATTACAAAGTTTAATAACTTTTACAAGTAATTTGGAATCGATACGATTCTTTCATAGTATTTGTTTACATTTTCTATATTTTTAAATTAAATAACATTCATTTAAACTAAAATATTACACTCTTCGATTAAGGAAAAATACAAAATTAACTAAAAACATTATGTTGAAAAAGTAAGTTGTCAAAACTTTAGTAGCCACAGTGTCCATACTTTCGAGAAGGTAATTTACCCAATCTATTTTGCATAGAGTTCACTAGGTTTAAACATTCTGTTTGGGAAATATTACTCCAGTTTCTGAAAATGCAATCCTTCAAACCATCAAGATTTTGGGGCATTTCTTCAGCAATACGAATTTTAAGGATAGCCCACGCGTTCTCGATAGGTGACAAATCGGGACTTTGTGGGGGCCACTTTAAAACATTAACATTTGTGTTTTGGAGGTATTGGGAAACTATTTTTGCTGTGTGTATTGGCGCATTATCCTGTTGAAGAATGAAGTTTGGCCCTATTAGACGACGTCCGTCTGGAATAGCATGTTCTTCCAAAATCTGTAAATATACAGCCGCAGTAATTTTACCCTGTAACAATGCTACATTACCAGTACCATTTGAACACATGCATCCCCAGACCATTAAACCCTTTTCTACAGCCTTAACGGTGGGTAGAGTGCACTTGTATGACAGTTGTTCTTTCGGGTTGCGCCAAACGTAGACCATACCATGAGAATATTTTAATCTAATCATCGATTCATCCGTCCACAACACATTATACCAAAATTCTATAGGTTTTAAAACATGTTCTATATAAAACTGACGTCTTTTTTCTGTATTAACTTTACTTAAGTAGGGTATCTTACGGGCAACACGACCATGCTTATTGTTTTGGCGCAGTCTGTTTCGAATGGTGTATGTTGAGGGGGTCTCTTATCCTTCATTAATAATTTGGGCTCTAATTTTTGGCACGGATTTGAAAGGATCAGAGTTGGAAATTTCTAATATGCGCTTATCGACACGTTCTGTTGTTATTTTTGGCCGTCCAGGGCGGAGTTTTCTGGAAACTCTATCATCATTGTTATAGGCAGCAATGACTTTCCATATTGAAGTTTGAGATTTTTCAAATTTTTCAGCTATGTATCTCTGAGTGTGACCATCTTTATAAAGATTAATTATTATGTTACGTTCTTCGTCGGTTAATTGCCTAAATTTTCCCATATTTTAATCTCTAAAAGAGTTATTAAAACAAAATAAAATCAAGTCACTTTACAGACTTTTTGAGCAAATCGAAGACATTAATTTTTCTTACCGAATGCTTAAATCTGTTTCACAATTATATTTTTATAATAAATTAATAGAAATCAAACTTATAGCGGCCACTTAAAGAACTCCACAATCAATTTTTTCACTTGACAACTTACTTTTGCAACACTTTTCCAAAGACTAGTTTAGAGAAATGCTAATTACTTTAAGTAATATGCTGTTTCCAACAACAAAAATTTATGAAATTTATCTCAAATAACGGTACTTTAAAATTATCTAAAACCAGTTTACAGTGAAGATCAAAAAGAAATTTATTCAACAAGTTACAAAATTTTTTTATTTGATAACTTATTTTTTCCACATACTGTATGTATGATAATTTGTATAATAGGAGCATTTTAGTTTGGCTGATAGGAGTTATTTGTATCGAGGCTAGGATTGAATAGGTACCGATTTCCACCAAATTTAAATAGCGATCCCCCTGTTGTCGTTGAAAGCTTCTATACTAAATTATTATTAAAATTTTTCATATTTGTATCTGTATATTGATTACAAATTTTGAATGGACATACAGACAGAGCAACGGACGGACAACACTAAATCGACTCAGATAGTGATCCTGAGTTGATCGGTATGAGAAAAGAAAAAATATTTTTGGTAGTTACAAACATCAGCACAAACTCATTATACCCTCAGCATAAGCGGTATAGGGTGTTATGACGCTGAATACAAATAAATAATGTTTAAATATATCCACCTCATTTGCTACCACCCAGGCAACAGCAGTGACATTTGTAGTATTTGTGGCATAATGAAAATCAACAATCATTTTACGTGGTGTTTAGTAATTAAACAAAAGGTCTCCAACAAAAAGAAAATAAAACAAAAAACACATGCACGACATGAAGATTGGAACACAATAGAAAAGTCTTAATGATAAAACTAAACAGAGAGAAAAACAACAATTAGTTGCCAATTAATACAAATTAACACAATGACTTTGTTCCGCGTCATTGCGTATTGTCGTTAGCGTCATCATTGCCTATGCCATCATCATCAACAACAGCCACATTTCTTGGCCACAAGATTTTTATAATCCACACAGTGTCGCAATTGCGCTATTTAGATCGACAAAACTTCAAAGATGCCCAAAAACGCTCACCCGAATTTGTTTTGCTACATTTTTGGTGATGTTTGTAACTACCAAGACTATTTGACTTCGACCCATATTTTATTATACGGATTGACTCAGAATCACGTTCTGAGTCGTTTCAGCGATGTCCGTCCGTCCGTCTGTCTGTGCGTCCATGCAAAGTAGAAGATATAAATAAATCTTGATGAAATTTAGCATATGTGCTTCTATGGGCCATAGGATGAACCATGTTGAAAGTGGTAAAAATCGGTTCATATCCAAACCTAGTCCTCATACAAATGACTCCTATAAGATTGACTTAAATTGCCATAATATCCCAATTATCATATAGAATCCGTTAAATTAAGGTTTGTATGTCTTTATTACATCAACTTATCATTAGTCTAAAAATAAACCCCATAAGACAATTCTCAGTTATAGCCCCCATATGAAGGGTGTTCCCGATCTTCACTTAAATCTATCAAAAAACAAAAATAAATTTCACAAATTTTTCCCAAACTTGGTTTGTATATATTTTTTCAAAACGTAAGTGACTTTAAAAAATACGGTCAAGATCGGTCCATCATTCGGCCTAGTCCCAATATAAATATAGCATCCGATATGAACTTTTTCATATACGAAGGCAAAAAAATTAATAATAGTGTTATTCAAATTTGATTTATACTTATTTTCTATTAGTTGGGTTCGACATAAGAGATAGGATCTCTAAACGCAGAGTATAGGGTATCGTATAGCCGGTCTAGACCAACTATAATTTACTTACATGTTATTCCTTATCTTCGCATTTGTTTGCTTAATTTTTCAGCTATCGTTCATGATTTTTCATTTAATTAACCAGAAAATGGCTTCAGCAAATCAACTTGGACTAATGTGATCATTGAAACCTCAAAAAATTTAATTTTTTCCCCTTTTAAGCAATTTTTCGAATAACATAACATATTCAGAGCGTATGTTCATTATTTTTTAGTAGAGTAGAAGAGATGTATACGTATGAGTGATATTATTAAAACTAAACTAAACAAACATCAGTACTTTTTTTAAACTGTTTACGCGGATATATTAATAAATATTATTTATATAAGCATTAGTTACAATTTCGCTAAACAATGATAAGAGAAATCATCAATGTATCTTGAATTATAGCTGAGCAAGCAATGAGCACGAAAATATTCCACAGTGTAACTAATGGATTTGAGAAATATTTCCACACTCTAGCGAGGGTATGAGACTTCAAATATAAATTTTTACTATTTATGAGAGGTGCCACGCCCCTAAATTAGACCTTGCTAACTCACACTAATTACATTAGCAGCCATACATAATTTCAAAGTTCTCGTGATATATGATGGTCATTGACGATAAAATTTCTTTGTCTGTATTTTTACCATATTTGCTCTTTCGCGTTTTTATTCCCTTTCTATCACAACTCAGTAATAAATGTAGTTCTTTTGTACTACATCTAATTACAACTCAGTTTAAAATACAAAAAACAACTTTGTTGTTGACATATTCGTCATATGTCAAAAATTGGTGCACAATTTCCAAGAAATTTGTGTTATAAAAAATATTTTGTAATAAGTAATAATCTTGATTCGGCAGCAAAGCCAAATGATTAATATGTTCAATGCTTCTCATCAAATACAAGTAAGAAAATTATAGTCAGTTAAACTATGCAATGCGTTTAGAAACCCTATCAAATTGGTGTGACATTGTTATAAATTTTTTTGCCTTCTGATATGAAAAAGTTCACATCGGATTTTATATTTATATGAGGACCAGGTCAAAAACTGATCAGACGACAGACGAACAGTAGGACATCGCTAAATCGACTCGGGAAGTGCTTCGGAGAAAATGATTCTGAGTCGACCTTTATAATAAAAGATGGGTATAAGTCAATATTTTTGGTAGTTACAAACATCAGCACAAAGTCATTATACCCTGACCACATATTGGTATGGGTACAGATATGCTAACAGATGTATCCGTTGTTGCTTAAAAAAGTTTGTCGTTGAACAATTCCCCTTTGATGGATAAATAGAGACATTTAACATTTGAAAAATTTAAACCGTAACAACACAAAACACATTATTGTGTATAAGAAGTAAAAATTTTTATGGTATTTATATTTTGTAATAACAAAATTGAATAAATAGATTTACAAAAAAATATATTAACAAGATTCCGATATCCGAAGAAAATTCCGATGGAAACGCCAACCAAATAAATTTCTATCGAAAAGCATTGAAGCCGTTTTGGATACGTGACTTGAGTTGAAAACACATATTAACGCTGTTTATGAAAAAAATATGTACACTGATTCCAAAACCAATATTCATATAATGCACTTGGCTAAACTTTCTCAGAGGCATAATAAGTAAATCGGGACTTCGAAATACAAAACGCGAAGCACACAAAACTCGTTGAAGACTTATATCGGTTATTAAACAATTTAAAAAGCAGGATAATATAATTATTTAGATCAATCCTATACTTAATATTGACAATAATATCAAACAAAAGTTAACTGTGTTCACAAGATCTGTTATTGACGAGATAAGAGCTTATTTATCATCTAATTTTAAAACACTACAAACTATTTCTTCACTCTGAGGATGTTATAAATATTATAAAATAATTTATAAAAGAAAAAAAGAAATCGAAGAGGGTACGAACGTTATCTCGACATTTTAAAACTACGTAAATTTATTTAATTTAGATTTAACTACATAACTTAAGCACCTCAGTCTAAATTATCACGTTTCGTCGTAGATAAATAGAATTTTAAGTCGAAAATGTGTTCAGGCGAATGCATTTTTTTTTTTTTTTTTGACAAAATAAGGAATAGAACACCTTTAAAGACATTATATATGGACTAGGCATAAAATTCCATAAAATATTTCTACTAAAATGAATACTCTTGAAAGATATAAAAAATATTTTTTATATTGAAACAATGCTATGGCGTGATGATAAGGAAGAAAATAATAAGGGTACTCATGAAACGCTTAAAATTGACATTTGTGGAATTGGGCAAATTTGCGATACTTGATTCATGAAGATCCTTTTTAAACTATTGGGCAATTTTTAATTTAATTTGATAGAAATGTCAAAACAAAAAATAAATTAAAGAGAAACAAAGCATAAAAATTTTATCCAAAAATAGAAATGCCTAAAGAAAGCGAAAAATCTAAATTGCTTAATAAAGTCTTTGAAGACATTATTGTTGGTGACTGATTAGAATTTTTTGGACCAAATGACGGTAATCATAATTTATTTATATGCATATATTTTTTATTATTTTATCACTTTGTTGAAATTTTACAGATAAACAACGTAATAAATTTTAATTTTCTACATCACTATTTTATTTTTTGTAATAAAAGTAAACACAAAACAGCTGACCTATTAATTGCACAATTAAAAGGTCAAGTTTACGAGAATAAATTGTCTGGCAAATTTACAAGATTTGTGCAAGTGAATTTTCAAATAATTTTTGACATTTCATTTGTGAGAGTGGAAAAATGCTCAGTTGCACATTTTACGTGGGTTTTAAGCGTTATCATGGGTACCCTTAATGTGTTAATTTGACAATGAACAGGTGTATAAGAAAAGTTTTTAACGTATTTTATTTTTTATTATTGGTATGCACTTCAAAACATTTCATTAAATACTAACTGACCTCCAATGTACAAATAATATGTAGGATTTTTTAAAAATTAATAAAAATAAATTTAGTTTTTTACAAACATATAACTAGCGCTTTCTTTCGCTTTTACTTTCATTCTAAGTGCCTTCTAGTCTCTCTTAGTGTGCTCTTTTGTACCTTTTGCCTGGAAACAGTTGTCTGTCTCTCTGTGTATCGATGCAAACTTTGCAATCACACTGCAGGTCCCGCATACGAATGTATTTTGATGAAATTTTGCATGCCTATAAGTTTTTGTCGGTCATAGTATGAACGGTAAGGGGGATAAGGTTTTAAGACCTTTTTTCTTTTCATTTGTTGTTCTGAATTTACAACATGTCGAAAGTGTTGTGTCAAAATTTCACTTAAATTGGACCAAAACTAACGATTATACAGCATTTCAAATGACCGGCCACATACGGTATATCGTATAAAAATCAGTTTTAAAAAAAATTTAACTCGATTTTCTCGCAAATAAAATGTTTGAACTCCGTGAATATCATAACTCAAAGTCTACTTGACCGATTCTTTTGAAAGTTTACACACTCTTCCCAGCAGAAACCGTAATAATTATTTGTTTTTTCATAAAAGTCAGATGATGACAGTTATTTTTTGATTTCTACATTTTTGAGCAAAAATAACAGTTATTTTTGGATTTTTATTTTATCAAACAAAAATAACAAATATTTTTGATTTCTGCTTAAAAAAAATAAAAGTTATATTTTGATTTTTATTTTTTCAAGCAAAAATAAAAGTTATTTTGAGCCAAAATAAAAGTCAATATTGTTTTGGAGTTAATGGAGTTTTGCATAAGAAATTTACCAGCATCAGATCAGCTCAAGGTTCATGAATGGTATCAATCTAAACCTTTGTCTCTGTTCTAGCACCTGTACATGTATTATCGTTAAAACTGCAAAAAAGTCAGTTGCAGTTAGCCGACTTTTATAACCGAAATAAGGAAAAGATTTTGACCAACATAGAATCAATATAAATTATGTTGTTGGAAAATGACACAATATATGGTGCATTGTTCTTGAACCCTAAATTCAGACGTTTGCTAACACGTCAGAAAAAAAAGCAGCAACACGGCACCTAAAAAAAATGTTTCAGCAAATTCAAAATTTTATACTGGTAAGTTATCTTTGGAGTGTCCATAGGCACTACTTGTGTTATTAAACATTAATAAATGTTTTTATTAATTCAAGCAAAATGATCAGTCTATCGTGCCAACACGTGGTGAAGATGAACTATTTTTAGTGGATGAAAGTAGTGTTCAAAGCTTATGTTCTTACTAAAGAGTGGTTTGCGGAAAATGGAAATTTTTAACTCTTCCTCTGATGATGAAGATGACGGAATAATAATTAATGACAATGTTCGCAAAGCTTTTAATGAAATTGATAACTATATAGAAAAACAGAAATCATTTCAGCCCTTAAATTGATTCTAGGAGAGTTGCGGTAAAATTTGTCAGTGGAAAATTTGGAAGCACTAATGTTAGTAAAACTAAATTCTGATGTTCAAAATATACCAGCAGATTCCAGCACTCGACATTCGAGTTCAAATTCTAGGAAATTTTATTTTTTCATTTAATAAAGACCCTAAAGTTATGCTTCACAATTAAACTTATTCTAAATGAAGAAAACAAACTAAACACATTAACAAAAACACATTAACAAATTTAATAAACACGACCATAGCATTGTATAATTTTATGTATGTGTTAGTAACAATTTTAAATGAACACAACTAAAAAAAAATATTCCAGACAGTAAAAATCTGTAAATCTGAGTAACAGCAAAAAAGAAATACCTTTCAAATGATAAGTTTTTTTTCCAAAATCGGGAAAAAACTGTGAAACTTATATCGGTCACAAGAAATCGACCTGCCTATTAATATTATAGATTTGACATAAGCATTGATATTGGCTTGAAAAAATAAAAATCAAAAAGTAACAGTTATTTTATTCAAAAAATAAAACTCAAAAAATAACTGTTATAAATATTTGCTCAAAAAAAAAAAAAAAATTAAAAATAACTTGTATTTTTGCTCGAAAAAATAAAAATCAATATATTTTATCATAGTCTAGTCCATAAGGATGAATACGGTATACTTGAATCAGTTTTCCGACATTTGCTTCTATATGCTATTTTTGTCTTAAAATTTAAAAATAACTGTTATTTTCGGTCCCTGATTTTTACACATTATTTTCCATTTTCTTCCCAATTTGTTTTTAACAACAAATTCATGGAAATTTTATAGCAAAAATCGTGTTTTTCATTTCAAAATGGTAGCAGCATTTCGTGATTACCACAGGAAACATATCAGCTTTTAAACGCATTTCGATTTTTGTATTTCACATGATCTGGTAACGAGTTATGAAGTTCATCGCAAAACAATAATACCTCTGGAGATTCGCTGCCACGGAATTATTTATTAAAATTTGTAATTGAAAATTTTTCAAAGATTATCTAAATGTTATTCTATTACGTATGAAATAAATAATCCAACATTATTCATATCTTCAAAAAAAATTATGAAAATACGTTTTTTTCCCTTTTAAAATCTTTCCCCCTCAGCATTTAGTGATGTGATGGAGTTAAGCGATATTTTATTCTATTATGATTTCAAGAATGATTCCACTTCGTTGAAATTTTTTGATGGATTTTTGTTTTTAACTTTCCGATTTCAAAGCTTCTTGGATTTTATATAGTATGGAGATAGGGGTTTGTGACGGAAAATCCAAAATATACACATCATAGTCGCTTAGAAAACTACGAGTGCTTGGGATAGTTATCATGTTACAAAATACTATCAGGGGCTATTTTTTCTTGAAGACGGGGAAGCATGTGCTATTCAAGTATTTCAAAATATTTATTTGCGGTCATAATCCCTTCGATTTTAATCAACGGACCGATAGCGTCACAGAAGACGCTAACGGTTCCATTTTTAACATATCGCCTCTAATTCCACACCATAGTTGATCTTCCGATATGTTTCACTGTCTGTAACAGATATCTACGTATGAAATTTATGTCAGAGGAGCCAAATTTGCTTTAGTCGCTGCACAATACCTTAGGCCACTATCTATTTGAGCGATGGTGATACAGTTTAGAAAAGTTTTTTTTTTCGTATTTTATTTATTGAATCTTCACTTATTTAATGTGAACTAACAATAAGTATTCAAACCTTAAAACTAAAATTAAGAATAAAGTCCAGCCAGTGCCAGACAAAAATTTCATTTGTTCATATATTAAAAAAATATATAATAAAAAAAACCAATAATCATTTCAAAGTTTTTGTTAACCAGGTCCGCCGTGGCTCTCCTTCTAAGTCGCTGATGGCCGCGATTATCTAGCAGCTTACACGCCAAATTATTGGGATGTTCATGTATGCATTTTTGCTCATTCACCTTAATCTTCCACTTTTTTAACCAGGTCTCTAATTCATTGATATGATTTTGCAATATTCTGAATGCATCATGTGCGTTGTTATGAATGCTTAATATTGCCGTGATATTAGTTGGCATATCTGATGTGAATAAGATACACAAAAGAGGCCCCAAAGTGCTATCTTGAGGTACACCAGCTTTTATAGGTTGTGGTGTGCTTATATAATAATTTTTTTTTAGTGTTAAATTTTTGATTTGTAATATAGCTCTCGGGTAACTTGTGTGTATTGGAGGGTAAAATAGTTTTAATCTTAAAGAGTAAACCTTCATGCCAAACTTTATCAAACGCTTGTGAAACATCAATAAAAAATTCAGAACAATACTTCTTCGTAGGCCCTTTGAATTTCACTTGCCAGTCTATGAACTTGTTCAATAGTGCCATGTTGTTTTCGAAAGCCAAATTGATGAGCTGGAATAGAGTTGCTTTGTGTTACAGCTTTTTTAATTTATTTACGAGTAATTTTTCGAAAAGTTTTGATAAATAGGATAATATGTTGATAGGCCTATGCTATTCGACTTTCGCGTGATCTTTTCCTAGCTTGGGTATCATTTCAACGAGAGAAACTTTCCATTCTGGGGGATAACATTCTGGGCGTAATATAGCATTGAAAATAAAAAGAATATCTCTTAATGCTACACGGGGTAACTATAAAAGCATTTTATTACTGATTTTATCAATTCCAAATGCTTTTTTATTGTTTAGTACAAAAATAGCCTTTTCGACCTCACGAAACTCAAAAGGGATGGGTACAGCTGTGCCCTGTGGGAGAAATGGTAGCAACTCAACTCTAATACTTGGATCATTTGGAGTGAAAACATTTTTCAGGTGTTCAAAAAGCAGGTCTCCTTTTTCAATATCACTTCGTGCCCAACCTGCGTTTGGTTGTCGTAAAGAAGGCTTACGTACAACAGGTCTTTTTAAATTCTTGGTTGCACGCCATCGGGAGTAGTCTGATTTTGCTGTGGGTTCAAGATTTTCTAAAAATCTGTTTAACGAGTTGGTTCTCTGTTCTTCGAATAATCTTCGTAAATTATTTGTGCATTTTTTCAATCGAGCCTTGAGCTGTGGAGATCTGCGCATGTGCCATTCTCTACGAGCTCTTCGTTTTTCATGGAGGTGACGTTCGACGTCAACATCAACAAGCAAGAAAATTATAGTCGGTCTAGACCGACTATATGATACCCTATACCATGCGTTTAGAAACCCTATCTCTTAGGCCCAACTAACCGGACATAGAAAATAAGCAAAAACCAAATTTGAGTGGGATTTTTATTATTTTTTTGGCTGCAGATATGAAAAAGTTCATATCGGATGCTATATCTATATGGGGACTAGGTCCAAAAATGGACCAATCCTGATCATGTTTGGTAAAGTCTCTTGGATTTTGCAAAAATTTGCAAACAAAATTTGAGATGAATCAGTGCAATATTTTTGTTTTTAATAGATTTAAGTGAAGATCGGGAAGCAGTCTATATAGGGCCAAAGGGATCATTTTTGGACTACTCATTAATGGATGTAATGAATGCATACAAACCCAATTTGAGTAAGATCTATATGAAAATTTGGATCTTATGCCAATTTATGTCGATTTCATAGGGGTAATTTGTATGGGGGCTAGGTCTGAACATGAATCGGTCCATGTTTAATAGCGTGCATCCCATGGCCGATAAAAGCTTATATACCAAATTTCATCAAAATATATTTATATTTGCGACCTGCAGTTTGATTACAAGGTTTACATGGACACACAGACGGACGGACGGACGGACGGACATTGTTAAATCAACTCAAAAAGTGATTCTGATTCGATCGGTATAATTAAAGATAGGTCTATGTCAAATATTTTTGGTTGTTACAAACAGCAGCACAAAGTCATTATACCCAAACCACATAGTGGTATAGGGTGTAAAAAACCCATTATACAAATGAATTACCTGTGTGTGTTTTCTTTTCTACTTGCATTAGTGCATTGTTAGGTAAAATAAAAAGGTATAAAAAAGGTATGATAATAAAACAAAACGCAGGTTACTAATGAATTACATCCTCTGTGTATTGACATTCTTACTTACAAATATATTATGGTAATAGAACAAATAATGACTATTATAAGCTATAAAATACTTAAAGCACAAATTTAATACACCATTGTATGCGAGTACTTCTAGGGCTGTTTAAATGATCGTAATTTGATTTTTTTTAAGAGTAATTTCATTAAAATGAAAAAGTGTTCTACCCACGGATCGTCACAGATGCAAAAGTATATATAGGGTTGAAGAGGACACTTTCGCCTTTCTCCAGATGGTATACCTTTCTTGTTCCCGTTTGTTCCCTAGAAGTTCTATTCAACTAAATTTGAAATTTGAGTAAAATATAGTAGTTTCATTAATATTTCATAACGCCCCTAATATTAAACGGTACAACTGCGACCGCTTGCAACAACTAAAGACTATAATCCTAGCAACATTACAAAAAAGACCGCAGGTCATTATCGATGATAGCTTGCGAGTATTGACCATTTATATTTGATAAAAAGCAAAAAAAAAAAAAAACTTTTTTATGTAATTAAAAAAACAGTTGAGTTTGACAGCATGCCACGCCCACAATTAGCAATAGTTTAACCTAATTTTTTGGCTACCTTAATCTGGATATATAAGCTACAAAAAGGCGTTAATATTTTAAACATCGGTGACAAAAAAAATTAGACTTTTGGCCAATAAAATCAAAATTTCAGCCACAGTGGGGCGCCCACGAGACTGAGACCTTCATGCTAGTAAAAACGGTTGCTGAAATGATAATATTTTTTATTTTCAGAATTATTTTAATTTATAACTCTTTTCAAAAATTTCCGATCGATATAATATTTGCAGTATTTGTGCATCTATTGGAACAAATCACATATAAAACCGCAGCTGAAATTCGAAAAAAATATGTCCATACAACTTCACTCACCCCTGTTATTTAAGACTGTTAATATAAACAAATAAACTAAAAATTAAACCAGGAACAGCAATAATTTAAAAAAAAAAGTCTGAAAATCTGTTAAGTAAGCCCTTCAAAATAAAACAGCAAAAAACAGAATAAGTCTACTTTTTTGACGAGACTACCTGATATTTTAGCAATGTAGGACAGTTTACAGTCAGTGTTGTTCATCTAACATTGACTTGTTCATAATTGTTGTTTTTTAGCACTTAATTTAATTTTATTTGCAGCACATTAACTGACTGTTGAGTCACGTAGTTGTGTTACATTGTCATGGCAGTTTTTCGTCTATCACGCACAATTCATCTGCCATATGTTTGAACGCCATTAGGGTATTATAGACATTTTTTTCGCTTTCGATTGTAATTTCTGTTAATTACTAGAAATCATTTACACAAATTTCATATTTTACTCGCACTTGCAACTTGGAACTGGTTGGCATTGAAATGTTATTGGCATGTCAATTAAGAGGTTTTATAAAACCTTAATTTAGATGAATTCTAAAGAAAATATTAATGAAATTCACTTAATATAAATATTATATAATTATTATAATTATAATTAATGATTCACAAGTTCAGAATTATAATTATAAGTGCTAAGTGGTGTGAAGTACTTAATGTGTAGGCAAAAGAAGCATTAATGCATGGTGTATAATTTAGTTCTTCTTTCTACTTAAATAATTCAAGAAATATAACTGGTAATTTTAAATACAATTTCACAAAGTATAATTATTAACATTATTAATGATATTGATATTATTCAAAGAATGCATTTGAACTAGCAGAATTAGTTTAACTATTACAGACTGTTTTCCAATTATAGCTCAGAAAAAATCAACTGAATTTCAGAAAGTATCAGTTGTATTTCAGAATGTATCAATCGTATTCAGGAAGTATCAAATGCATTTCAGAAATTATTAATTTTATTTTAGAAAATATTAATTGAGTTTCAGAAAATATCAATTAAATTTCAGAATCAAAAGAGCAGACAAATTGATGGGCTTTACCAGGACAACGTTCACCAAATAAGGACTCGGATTTGGCGCCCAAAAACCTCATGGTGACATTATTTTTTGACACATTACCTATAGGGATCACCGGAGAATATTATTCGCTGCTGTTGAACAAATTTGATTGATTTGCACCAAAAATTAACACATTTTGAGATGAAAAGGTCCACTTAAACCATGAAAATCCACCGACCCACAGTGGGGCCTTTTGACTTTTTTCGTTGCAAAAATCATAACTTCTGAACTAATTAAGGTATTTTAAAAATTATAAATAATTTTCAAAGATGACTTCCTCTCCTTTAAAATAAGTGCCGGCGGAGGGTGGTTGGTACACAGGGGGCTTCAGTATATCCAATCAAATTTCAATCTTATTTTGGTGCTAATATTACATGTTGCAAATACAAAGATAATGTGTTGAAATTGGCAACTAAAAGCGCTTTTGACCCAAACACGAACCCTACTTAAATATGTTGGAATCGGCCCATGTTTGGACCTAGTCCCCATACAAATTTTCCTTCAAAATTGGTTTTAATGCCACTGAATGTAGCAAATGTTATTTTATTGCTATGAAATTTGAATCATAAGAGTTTATTAGGTCAGTGTAGAGACCTATAAAAAGTCTTTGAAATCGGTCCACGTTTGGACCTAGTCCCCGTACAAATTTTCTTAAAAATTTGGCTAAATGCCACAGAAGATGTCAAATTTGCTAATTTCTGTATCATATTTTAAAAATTTACAAAAATAGTGCAAAAAAAAACACTGTATAATTTTAATGAAATCGGACCGCTTTTGGACCTATTTTCCCGATTTTCTTTTTATAAAGAAAAACACCCAAAGTTCACAAAATTCCAAAAATCACATTGAAATTAGATTAATTAACCACACAAAAGACTCATAATTTCAGAATACATATTGTTTAAATCCGAAAGTCTAGAAAAAACTACCACTCTAATATCACATGTTAAACTAATATTATATTTTTATTAATATTACAGATACACATCTTTGAAATATTTTTAATACTAATATATTAATGATATAGATATTAAGTTATTTACTATATTTTTTTTTAAACTAGTATAATTTTTTTATTAGTAAGTTCTCTTTAAAATAGTCATTAACATTGGGAGCGATATCTAATAGACTTAACATATCGGAGCTATAATTATGCTCTTCCAAATCCTTTCGAGATCTAACATGTCTTGTGATGAAATTTGTGGGTCTGAAAAGGCCGCCAATATATTGAAAAGGTCCTCATTATTCGTTATTTTAAATTTTTAAGTGCAAATTTTTTCTAATTGTTGCAAGCAAATTTTTTTATTTTTTTATTTTTGAGTGTAAATTTCGTATTATATTGAATTCATTAATTTGAACACTGAAAATTTTGGGCCGCTTAAAAATAATTCAGGTAGCGCAAGCAAATTTTTTATAGTGCTTCAATCGTTAATAAATTTGCATTTTTTTATTACCAATATATAAAATTACAAAGCATTAACAATCTTCTTAAACACACTTCGCCATCCAATCAAAATCAAAATAAAATATGAAAAAAATTAAAATTTCTGTTTTCAAGCACCAAAAAAATCGTGAAAAATAAGATAAAAATCTGCAAAAAATTCTATAATGGTATTTGGTATTTTACAGCCTTTAAAATAAGTCATATAACTTTAAAATCGATTAATTTTTCACTGAGTTATGTCAAAACACGTCTACCCATCTATGCAGTATATGTCAAGATGTTTTTACAAATTTATGGTTGCTGCATGCAGATAGGCAAGTATATGCAGCCAAGTTCACTTTAACTAGCTAGAGTATTGTATTATTGTTAACCATTTTAGGTAATACCTAAGTAAACATATTGAACCATTTTTAGTTCTAAGTAGAAAAAACTACGAAAATATAGTATATTTGAAAAACTGAGACTGTAGAAAAACTAAACAACCAAATAATATCATTTTTATTTTGTTTTATAGAAACCAAAAATAACTTTCCAAAGACACCAAAATCATTATAATCAGTTAACATGTTTGCCTACAATTTTATTTGAAAGAGGATATTTTTCAAAAAATTTTGCGCCTTTTTCTACAAGCTAAAAAAATTTCAATTTTGCGGAGCTCTATCATCCATAATTTTTATCCAATTTTGAAACTGTTTATTGATTCTTAATCTGTGAGAAATTTTCTATCCTATACATTCATCAATTTTACTGAATACTTCTATCAAATTTTTTATTTTTGCCACGCAATTTGGGAAAAGGCGCCACGTTGTACACACCGCAGCAAAAAAAAAAATAAAATAAATCCATAAATATTGCCATGAAATTCTTCCCCATCCAACATATTTTGCGCACTATCTGCTGTCTCCAAACCTGAACAGATGGGTTGGCGATTTCTGAAAGAAACGTCTATTTTAGGGACTTTGAAGACACCGATTTTTTAGAAGGAATAAAAAATGAAAATACGCGGAATTAAAAGGAAAATATCCTGTTTTTCACTGTGTCATATAAACAGACAACAAAACATTGCCTCAACTGACAACTCGAAATTTTCTATTATTTACTTACGCTTGCATTATATCTTATATACTAACCAAAAGAAATTATCAACAAGTTGGCATAGGGCTTGCCAACCGGTTTCCGTGATCCCGGTATTACCGACATTTTTTAATACCGTTCAATACCGGTATTAATGACCACTTAATGACCACTTAATACCGGTATCCAGTTTTACATTTTTTTGCTGTAAATTATCATTCATATCATTTTTATTTATATTTTTATTTATACTAGCAGATTTCAGCCCTCCAAATTCGAGTGCAAATTCTATGAAAAATTTTTTTTTTTTCATTAAATAAAGACCCTACAGATATGCTAACCAATAATAGCCAATTCAGAAATCAACACAAAAAAACAAACTCATTTTTATTACAAACACATTAACAAATTTAATAAACACACACATAGCATTGTATAATTTTATATATGTGGTAGTAGCAAATTTAAATAACATTTACTCAAAATAAAGGCAAAAATTAAAAAATCTGTAATTCTGCAAAACGGCTAAAAAGAAACACCTTTCAAATAATATATATATATTTTTTATACCCTATACCACCGTGTGGTTTGGGTATAATGACTTTGCGTTGCTGTTTGTAACTACCAAAAATATTTAACCTATAGGCCCTTCTTTTATTATACCGATCGACTCAGAATCACTCTCTGAGTCGAGTTAGCGATGTCCGTTCGTCTGTCCGTCTGTATCCATGTAAAATTTGTAATCATACTACAGTTCGCAAATATCATCCTATCGGCCATAGGATGAACGCTGTTGAAATTTGTGTAATTCGGTACATGTTCAGACCTAGTCCCATACAAATGACCCCTATGAAATCGACATAAATTGCCATACGATACAAATTATCATATAGATCTCAGTCAAATTGGGTTTGTATATGTTTATTATATCCATTAATCAGTAGTCTAAAAATAATTCTTATGGGACAATTCTTAGTCATAGGCCCCATATAGAGCTACTTCCCCATATTCACTTAAATCTATCAAAAAAAAAACAAAAATATTACACAGATTTTTTTCAAATTTGGTTTGTATATATTTATTCAAAACATAAGTGACTTTGCCAAATATGGTCAGGATCGGTCCATCTTTCGACCTAGTCCCCATATAAATGTAGCCTCCGATATGAACTTTTTCATATCCGCAGCCAAAAAAATTAATAACAGTGCCACTAAAATTTGGTTTATGCTTGTTTTCTATATCCACTAAGTTGGACCGATGAGGTAGGGTCTCTAAGCCATGGTATAGGGTATCGTATAGTCGGTCCAGGCAATAACTTTGCTTTATTCACAGAACTCAATTCATAAAAATTTTTAAGATGAAGAATGAACTAACACCGCAAATAAGTTTGATGCAGAACTTTAAAATTTTAACACAGATGGTAACGAGTATAAAAGTGATGAAAATGACAGTGATCTTGATGATAATTGTTTAGCCGTACTTCAACAAGTCTATACAATTGACTGTTTAATTACTCATAATAGGTCCATTGTTAAAAAAAAAATAAAAAAAGTTGTGAAGCTAATGAAAAATGAAAAGGAACTGAATTCAATTCTGCATTCTAAAACATTAATGATTAATTTCCAACTGTGATAGCTAACATCTTATATATATTTACGCTGATCCCTGACTCACTGACTGACTGACTGATTCTGTAACGCTGAAATAATACACACACATAGCACTCTCTACAAAGCTAGGTGAAATACACAAACAAAATTTAATCTTTCTCAAAGCTATGTGAAATACACAAACAAAATTTAATCTTTCTCATTTTATACAAACACGCACACAATTTTCTCTCTTCTTTGTTACCGACCAGTGCTGCTAATAAAATCTTCTGAAAATCTACAATTTTGGAAACTAAATCGCCAAAATTGTCATTTTTAAAACAAGAAATTGTCAATAAAATTTTACCGCTTATAAAACTCGCAAAAATATTACAAAAGGAAAGAATAAAATTTATTTATATCATTCATATTACGAATATTATTACAGCATTGGTTATTTCTATACATAAAAATGTATTAGTGGTGAAATTTTAACGAAAAAAATTTAACACAGCAATCAACTAAATAATTTTATTGACATGTATCTATAGCTGTAACATATAATATAGGTTTAAAGTATAGTCGTAATTAAAACTTAAATCTTAAATGGAGATGCTATTCAAGGTGTTTCCGTTTTGAAACGACATGGCCCAGAATTAAATCTATACATATTTTGTAATATACATTTACACTGAACTAAAACTATCAATTTTCGATTAACAACCCATTAATTATTAGCCCTTGAAATCCTATTTTTTTATACTACTGAAAATTTAAAATCTTCAATCATCATTTTAACAAATTTAACAAACCATTTTAACAAATTGAAAAATCGTCGAAATTAAAATAAGTTGTCAAAATAAGCAGCACTGCTAACGACAATAGCACTACATATGCCGATTTCGTGTTACATATGGAATAAGATGAACGCAAAAAAAGCATCAAAAAACTAATATCTATTCAAATTCTTCTTTAAATTCCATTTGTTGGTCAATGAAAAAATTCTGCAAAAAAGAGTAATGAAGGAAATTTTAAACATTTTTATTTTTCTCATTTAACGTCGTCCGATATGCATACATACTTTTTTTTTTATCAAACTAAACTTTACCGTTTGTCTGTTTTGTTTCGCTCAGGTTCTCTGATTGTCAGCACTTACCAAAGAGTATGATTTTTTGATAAATATTTGAGAAAAAAGAGATCTTCAATGTGGATTTTGTTGTTGTCCAACGTATGATTTCGTTTAAAGCTCTGTATTGAAAAGCAATTGAAAAAATAGTGCAATATTAAGTTTAAAATTTAAATTATTCTGACTTTGCTTAATTAAATTACATTGTAATTTCAGAAGAGTGGTGGGAAAATAATTTTTTTTCACTCATATTAATTTTTGTATGATTTGCTTTTAAAAAAATTTAAGATTTTAATTTGAATAATACATACATATATTGAAATTATCATGGAAGAATTAAAGGCGATTTGGAATAATAATTTTGTTTTTTAAGTAAAAGTAATACGCCCTTATTTTTTTTTTGGATTTATAGATAACTGGAAAAAAATGGTCGCTTTTTACAGTTTACATTATTTATGATGACATATGAAATATTTTTTTCTCTTTTTTGTAGGTGTATTGGTATTTGCACTTCCCTAAGGGGTGGTAGGTTTTAAAACCTTTTTTTGCATTTCTCTTTCTGAATGCACAACATGTCGGGAGTGTTGTTTCAAAATTTTAAGTAAATCAGAACAAAACTTAAGAAGATACAGCGTTTACAGCGACCGGCCTCATACGGTATATAGTATAATAATCATAGTATATAAATTCGAAGTCCGTCAACATCATAACTCAAAATCTACTTGACCGATTCTTTTAGACACTATATCTATACATAAATCATCACGTAACCACGAAGGGTTTTTTTAATTCCATTTTCTTTCCCATTTTTTAACAACAAATTCCTAAAATTGCATAGCAAAAATCGTTTTTCACTTCAAAATGCTGCCAAAAAAAAAAAAAAAATTGAAAAAACTCTTCGTCACTACCACAGGAAACATGTCACCTTTGAAACGCGTTCCGATTTTTATATTTCACATGATCCGGTAACGAGTTATGATGTTCACCGCAAAACAACAACGCCTCCGGAGATCCGCTGTCACGGACTTATTTATTAAAATTTTTAATTGAAATTTTTTTCAAAGAACCTTCAAATATTATGCTATAACGCATATATGAAATAAATAATCCAACATTATTCGTATCTTCAAAAAAGAATTATGAAAATACGACTTTTTTAACTTTTAAAACCTTAAGAAACTTTTAGGAACCTTGCTCTAAAACGTTTTTTTTTTCTATGCTATTCTATTTTTCTACAATAAAATGGAGTTAGTTTATAGCGAACTCGGCGGGACCGGCCAAATTAGTTCCTTATAGACTAAGTTCGTTATAACCGTAGTATTTTTTGATTTGTTCGAAAGGTTTAAAAAGTTTTTTTTAGTTGAATAAGTTTATTTATTTTGGGGCATTATAAAAAGTTATAAAACATAAATTAAATTAAATTAAATTACATATTAATTGTTTGTCTTAATAAGACTAAAATTACCGAGTTTCTGTAAAAATAAATTATTTTTTTAAAACCATATAATATGAAAAACTCCTTATGTATAGAAGCAGAAAGTACAAAGCAAAGGTTGGCTACTGGCAAACTTTTACGAAAATATACATAAAAGGACCTTTTAAAAAAATTCATTTGAAAATCGAAGTTTTTGTTTTGTATTAAAATTAAATGAAAATAAAATTAAATTAAATTGAAATTAATTTTTTTTTGAAATATATAAAATATACGAAAATTCTGAAGTGGAAAAAAAAATTGTTTGTTAAAGTCAAAAGTTTGATATAACCACTGTTCGCTATAAGAGAAGCAATTTGTATGAAAAATGTGATTAAAACTCTTGGGACCGAAGAAATTCTTCGCCATAAACAAAAATTTATTACAACCAGGGTTCGTTATAAGCGAACTCCATTGTATTAAATTTTAATAATTTTGGGAATCTCCAATCTCCTCACTTTTCCCGGCCTTCCCATGTTCAAGTCAAATTGATCACACATCCAATAGTCAAAAAATTGTTAAGCAACTGTCCCACTGAAAACTTGAAAGACAGAATTGAAACGTATGATTGTTTAGTAAAATAGAGTAAAAAGTGTGAGTGCATTACAGCCTGAGAGCCAAAAATATAACGTGTGAAAGTCGGGTAATATCTTAAATATATTTACGCTGATTCCTGGCTCACTGACTGACTGTCTGACTGAGAGACTGACTGATTTTGTAACGCTGACCAAAATGATACGGTTCTAATTCCAAAATTGATCTCGCCCAACTGACACCACATTACCTTTCATATTAAAACGCCGCCAGTTTCCAGTAATTCCTGCACACGCAATTAAAATAAACAAGGCTCATGGCCAGTCATTTGACTACGTTGGCATTAATTTGGAGACCGCGGTATTTTCACACGGCCAACTGTATGTGGCTATGTCACGATCAAAAGTTGCAAAGCAAGTTAAGATACGTATTCAATCGACCCCACAGCAAGGAAAACTATTAAATAACCAACGATATTTCACTCGAAATATAGTTTTTCAAGAGATTCTAAATTGAAAAACTTTTTTGCCAAATATTTCTTATCTGTTTTGATACTTATGTATATAATTTCTACAGACACAATCTTTTTGACATGTACATATGTAACAATATAATTTTCAATTTACCACTATATTAAAAGAAATATAATTTATTATAAATTTTTCGTGCATTTAAATTTAAACTGTTTTATTCATAATTTTTAAACGGGCGCCTAGGCGCCACACAATCAACTAGTTAACAATAATTTTACTGTGATATTTTATTTTATTTTTTTTTTTACATTTTTATTTCAAATTTGTTTTTATGTCGTGTTGTATGTTTCGTATTAAAACCATATTATAATTAATGTAAAATTTGACTAAGGATTATATATCCAATAAAATACAAATCACTGAAGATGGCGGAAATATCCCACCGAAACGTTGGATAAAAAAATGAAATAATAATCTTTTATTTACATTAAAAACAAATGACCTTAAAAGCCTGTATGTAGAAATTGCTAATAAAATAACTGAAAAAAGGTCGACTAAAAAACTAACTTTAAAATTATAATAAATAAAATATCTTATATATAAAATTCTTCTGTCGCGGTGTTTGTGGTAAAATTCCGCCGAAACGGCTCGACCGATTCTCATGAAATTTTGAGCGCATATTGGGTAGGTCTGAGAATCGGACAACGTCTCCTTTTTTTTTAATAGGGCGACTGGGAGGGGTACCCCCATACAAAGTGAACTTTTAAAATCATATATCTGGAGTACTATGATAGCCATAAGTGCCACGCCCACTTGAGATATCAAAAAAAAATACCTGTTGTCCGTTTCTGAGACCTACCCAATATCCACACAAAATTTCATGAGAATCGGTCAAGCCGTTTCGGAGGAGTTCAATTACAGAGACCGCGACACGAGAATTTTATATATGTATGTATATAAAAACGTTGTTGTGTTTGTTTGTAACGAATGATCTACGGAACCATAAGAGCTGTCGAGCTAAGATTCAAGCTTTTCTGTGTTTTTTTAGCTTTAACCCTCTAGCTGACGTTGGGGTCAAGTTATAAACAAAATTATTATTTTCAGTCAGATTTGACTGCAATTCAGAATGTATGTATGTTTCATCATAAGAATTTTTTGTGTGTATAAATGGACCCGATAGGTGGCACTGGGGTAAAGTTATTTCGAATATTCTTATTTACGGTGCGATTTCACTGAAACTAAGAATATACATATATGTATGTTAGATGATGCCAACAATTTTTTTGTTGGACCCGGTAGATGGCGCTGTCGTTCAAAAAATAATGAGTTGTCAAATTTATTTAAATTTTGTAAGTCACAAAATTCACAAAAGTTTTTATATATAAACATTCTAACCAAAAAGTAAGGAAAATTGCATTGGCTATTGCTTCGTCCGGAATAGCCGCAACATTATTGCATGGTAGTCGAACAGCTCATTCAGCACTCAAATCACCGTTAAACGTACAAACGAATGGGAATGCCGTATGTAATATCAAAAACCATTCCAGTATGGCAAAAGTTCTGCAAAAATGCGGTATTATTATTTGGGATGAATGTACCATGGCTCACAAATTTTCGTTAGAAGCATTACATAGAACTCTAAAAGATTTGAAAGGCAATTAAAGACTTTTTGGTGGAGCTTTCATTTTATTATCTGGAGATTTTCGTCAAACATTGCCAGTCATACGAAAATCACCCTAAGCTGACGAAATAAATACCTGCTGAAAATCATCAACATTATAGAGTAGCGCTCAAACTATAAAATTAACAACAAACGTGCGAGTATGATTACAATGTGGTCCAACGGCTGACCAGTTTTCAAAACAACTACATGATCTTGGTAATGGTAAAATCAATATTAACCCAATCAGTCAAACTATTAAAATATCCACAAGATTTTTGTCAAATTATATCGTCACGCGATCACTTAATTGAAAATGTATTCCCCGACATTCAAAATCAATATCGTAACCATGATTGGTTAAGTGAAAGAGCTATTTTAGCCTCAAAAAATGTCGATGTCGATAATATTAATGATGTTATTCAGGACATGATTGATTCTAAAATGTTACTTTCAAATCTATGGATAGTGTTGCTGAAGAAAATGAAGCAGTCAATTCTCCAACAGAAATTTTGAATTCACTTGATGTGCCCGGTCTACCGCCACATTTATTAAAATTAAAAGTTGGTTCTCCAATAATTTTGCTACGTAAACTCAACGCTCCGAGACTATGTAATGGAACCAGGATAATTGTTGAGAGAATAATGCCCAATGTTATTGAGGCCACAATTGTCAAAGGAAAATTTTAAGGAGAACATGTTTTGCTGCCAAGAATTCCTATGATTCCTACCGGCACAACGATAATATTCAAAAGATTGCAATTTCCGATCAGATTGGCCTTTGCCATGACCATTTATAAATCTCACGGACAATCATTGCAAATATGTGGTTTGGACCTCGAAAACAGCTGTTTTTCCAACGAGCAACAATATGTGACATGTTCCCGTGTCGGAAAGCCAGCAAATTTTTTCATTTACTGACAGAATAATGAAGCTAAAAATATTGTTCATTCTTTTTAGAATTACAATAACAGAAATATATTGGTCATTCTAATATGTATGTTACAATAAATATTTATTTTAATTTTCATAAATAAAACATAGTTTTTCTTTAACAGTTTTCAATTAATATTGACAAATGCAAAAACGTTTTTTATATAGGTATATACAGATTCTAACTAAAATAAAAAAATTCATTGAGGGCAAAACAACGTTTGCCGGGTCCAGCTAGTTTTTATATAAAATTTTATTTTGGCTTATAAGTTTATTATTAGTTTAATTTATATATAAATTTTTATATGAATTTATATTTGTTTTAATAATGTAGTTAATTATATTATAGTAATTAATATTATTATTTAAAGAAATTTAGAAATAATTTATTAAAAAAGTATGGCTAAATTTGTACCAGCAGCCGCGGTTATACAAATAATGCAAGAAGCTATTTTATTTAAAGATAAATTAGTTAAATTAAATAACAAATTTATCAGGAGAAATTTTAAATTTATTGGTTTTTTATATAAAAATAGAAATAATTGAAGTTTAAAAATAAACTAGTATTATATATATATATATATATATATATATATATATATATATATATATATATATATATATATATATATATATGATCTCCTTTAACTCCTTCTGGAGCATAGGGCGTCAAAATAGGACTAGATACCCTATAATTTAAAATTTAATTTATAAAATTAAGGTAGTAATAGTTGTGTTATTGAAACTTAAAAAATTTGGCGGTATTTTGGTCTATTCAGAGGAACCTGTTCTTTAATCGATAATCCACGACGGACCTTACTTAAATTTGTTATCAGCTTATATACCGCTGTTATTAGAATATTTTATAAGAGGGTTAATTTTCATAATTTTAAAATAGAAAATATATCAGATCAAGGTGTAGCTTATATTTAAGTAAATATAGGTTACCATAAATAATGTATGAATATAAATTTGAAATATTTATTGAAGATGGATTTAATAGTAAAATTATATTATTTTATAGAAAATTATAAAGATAATTTGATTCTAGCTCTAAAATATGTACATATCGCCCGTCACTCTTATTATTAAGGTACGATAAGTCGTAACATAGTAGATGTACTGGAAAGTAAAATATTAAGTAAAGTATATCATTTACATTGAAAAGATTTTTGTGCAAATCAATATGAATGGAATAAATTTTATTTATTAATTTATTATTTTTTAAATTTAAATTATTAAAAATAACTATATAAAGATTTGTTTTATTTTTTTAATAAAGAAAAAATAATTTTAATTATAGTATAATAGTATTGAGAAAGAAAATTGAATTTATTTAAAAAATTATTGTTTTAAAAGAAAATTTAATTTATTGTACCTTGTGTATCAGGGTTTATTAAATAAAAAATATTTAAAATAATTTTCTCGATTTTAAAAGAGTTAATATATTATAATAGTTAATGTAGTAAAATTATTAAAGATAGTATATTAGAAATGAAATGTTATTCGTTTTTAAAGGTATCTAGTTCTTTAAGAAATAACTGTAATTTATAGATTTTATATCATTTAATTAGTTATATTAATTAAATGATTACTAAATTTAAATATTTTATGGGATAAGCTATAAAATAAATAATTAAAAATAATTAAATAATTTAATAAAAATAAGCTTATAAATAGCCATTATTAATAAAATTTTTATAATTTGTTTTATAATATTTATTATTTATTATATTTTAAGTGTTTATTAAAGTATTTTTTTAAATGGAATTAATAAAAAAATATGATAAAATAAGTATAAGTATGTATGTATATATAATTGTATGACTATATTAAAATCAAAAGTTTTTATAAAGAACTCGACAAAAATAATATTCGCCTGTTTAACAAAAATATGTCTTTTTGAATTATGTTAAAAGTCTTACCTGCCCACTGAATATTTAAATGGCAGCAGTATACTGACTGTGCAAAGGTAGCATAATAATTATTCTTTTAATTGAAGGCTGTTATGAATGGTTGGACGAAATATTAACTGTTTCATAAAAATTTATATTACAATTTTATTTTTTAGTTAAAAAGCTAAAATTTATTTAAAAGACGAGAAGACCCTATAAATCTTTATATTTAATTTATTATAAGTAAATAGATTATTTTTGTTGTCTTAATGAATAATATTTTATTGGGGTGATGTTAAAATTTAATAAACTTTTAATTATTTACTTGTCATTCTAGAATGCTTTGCCCAATTCAAGAACAGCATAAAGAAGACTTTGATTGACTTAAATTTATATGCCGAAATATCAATTTCGGAAATTGAATTTTCTTTAGCATCATCAATTATTTCAGTTATTCCAATCAAACTAACTGTTGAAGCTTGTTGCCGTCAAGAGGCTACTCTTCTTACCGCAGTTGCAGATTTACTATTTATCTTTAGTCAATTTACAGAACAGAGTACTGCTTTAAGTAATGAATTCAAGGCAGAGCTAATTATTCGTATAAAAAGGCGCACTAATTTATCGAGTCTACTGCAATGCCTGCAGAATCCTACTGAATCAGAAGATGACGATGAAGATGAAATTTTTAATCGAATTAACGAAGCAATAATTATCAAAATAAATATACATAAATTTATTGGAACGCTTATTTAATATCGACGTTTCCGAGTCATCTGCTGATTCTTAACCAAAAATTTTAATTTCGATGACAATGAAAGAAAAACTTGAAATGGCAATTTCCAAGAAAGTGAATAAAGACTGCGTGTGGAACTTCAAAAAAGATGAATTCTAAAGGACGTTATAAAGTTATGAAACACGAACTAGCGTACTTCGAAGTAGAAATTATAAGGGGAAAATATTTTCAACTAGTTTAAGACTGCCTTATGTCCATACCATCAACCAGCGTCGAGTCAGAAAGAGCCTTTTGAGCAGCAGGGCTATTGTGCACAAAAATTCGGTCCAGCTTAAGCGACAAAACTTTTGATAATTTAACATTTTTGAGGGCATGTTTTAAAGGCAATTGACACCACAATAGAACAAAGGACTTACTATTCTTACGTATTATTAAATATTTTAATACTCCTTTTTATTTTACATTTTTCTTTTCTTTTGTGCCACTTTAAAAAAAGTTTATTGTTTTGAATTATACATTATTGAATTAACTATTTTATATTGTTTTTAATTTTTTATCTGTTTTTTGCAGTGTAGTTTCGCTTTTTTGTTGTTTTTTTTTCTAATACCGGTATTAATGAAATACCGAAGTACCGGTTTTGAAAATTTGGTCCGGTATTGCAGGACCCATGTTGGCAATTTAATTTTTGAAGTCAAATATTGCCAGGGGTTGCAAATGACAAGACGTTACAACCCGTTTTCATACAACTGACAATAATTGACAATTATGGATATTGAAAATAACATAGTGAAAACCAGGCATAAGAAATAAAACACTTTTTGCATAAAAATATCTTTCATTTAAAAAATCACTGATTTGTCAAACCGCCCTGGTACGTATACTCGTATCAATTTAGAATAATTTTTTTATTTTACACCGTAATTTATTATAACCAATTACCAATCTTCCAGAATATTAAAATTGTTTTCTAGATTTTCTATTTCTAACTTATTGATTTTCAAAATATTAAATTTTTTTTTCACGTAAGGATTGAGATCGAAAAAATATTAACACGCGTTTTTCCTTTTAACTTTTCTCGCAAGCAGTATTTGGTGTTTTTTGTCATTTCATTTTTAAAAAATACGTCAGTTATTATGTTTTATGACAACCCTGTTGTTACTTTGATTGAAATATATGATAACATTTAAGAACGTGCTAAAATTATTGAATATTCTCAATGAAATCCAACTTGGTCCTACAAAATATTAGCCAAAGAATCAAAGGTTTGAGGTTTTATGACCAAGAAAATAGAAAGCATATTGAAAAGAGTTGCCAGTACATCTGGTAGAAAAGTAAGTACTCCGACTATATTGTGCGAAAAGTTAAATTGAAAACACATAAAGTCCCAAAAGTTCCTGAGTTCCAGAGCATGGGAATTAAAATCAGTTTTCATAAAAAAAATACTCCAGTTGCGTAATGGAAGACAAAACTTATGCAGTTTGAGCTTTATGGCAGCTTGCGGGTTAAAATTTGTATGTAACTAATGCTCGAAGAAATGTCGGAAATAAGTTAAGGTACCAAAAGCAGCCTAAATTATATTAAAAAAAAAACAGTTACTGCTATGGCAAGCAATGTGTAGTTGCGGCAAAAGAAGCAAGTCATTTTTTACAACGGGCTTAAAAAATAACTGAAATTTATATAAAGGAGTTTTTGCAGAAAATACCGCTTCCTTTCTTAAGCCAGCACAGTATCTCCACATATTTTTGGCTCGAGTTGGCATCTTGTCACTACGATAAACAAGCTCTTTCGTGGTACAAGAACAATAACTTTGTGTACGTACCAAAAGAGGCAAATCCTCTAAACTGTATGGAGTTTAGGTCAGTGAATATATACTGGGCTTTTGTTAAAAAAGTGTTCACAAATACGAAAAAGTTGTCGCAAAATGTAGGAGGTTTTAAACAGCGATCGACTACCTGTTCCAAAAAAGTGACAGAAACTACTATAATATCCCCGATGGAGGCGTTCATAATAGATTCAATTAAATTTAATTTAATATAGGTTCAATTAAATAATTAAAGTCAAAACTCTAACTACAATGGTTTCCTTACTATTACATTTAATATCTGTTAAAATTTTTTCGAACTCACTCCTTAGTCTACACCGATAAATGGCTGTACAAATTAACTAAGATATTTTTAAACTGAATTATAAAAGCAAAAAATTCGGATACTTTATTTTGTTCTGTTTATCCTAACCTAGTATGCCCTTTCGCACTTTGATACGACTTTTTGAGACTTACTGACATGTTTTATTTCACAATAGATTTTTCTTAAGAAACTTGTATTGTATATATATATATATATATATATTGTTACGACTTCACAAATAATGTTAAGATTTTATAAATGAATAACAAAACCGACAACGATGATTTGTTTGATGTTTCGATGTGTAAATTTTAACTTGAACATACGAGTCGCGAACTTGTTTTTTGTGAAAGAAAAAGAAAAGAGGTGAGGAGATATAAAACAATACATAGGCTGTGTTTACGGGGCGACTTTTGACGACGTTGTTTTTCGACGTCATTTTTTGTTTGTAGGCGAACGGCGTAGAGAAGCAAGACGGGTTAACAAAAAGACACGATTTCTGTTTTCAAGACTTTTTTCATATTTCTCTTTACACTCATTTCTTTTTTTCTTGTTAAGGTTTAATCATTTTCGTACTTTAAAGTGGCCACTTCAGTCAGATCAAGAATCGCTTTCATTTTTATTTATTTTTATTTAATCCTAGATGTAACTAGGTTTGCTTCGCTACCCCCTCCCCCCGAATCGTGTTACAGTAATTTAGATATATCACATTTAATATTAAGTTTTTATGGGGGTGCCACGCGCATTTGTCCATGCCCGCCCATTTTTTTGTCTGTCTACTCTCGTTAATAATAGATGACCTGAGACAAACTTGCAAAGCTCTCTCTATCACAGTACTCGAGATATATAATATTGAATTATTACTTGTAAAGGAGGTACCACGCTCACTTATCCGATCCTGTCCATTTACGGCGTAATATTTCCAATATGTGACCTCACACAAATTTGCAAAGCTCTCCCTATCATAGTACTCAATATATATGATACTAAAAATTTACTTTGTATGGGAGGTGCCACGCCCACTAAAAATATTAAAAAATTCTGCCTGTAGCACTTCCCATATCCGCAGTAAGAATATTTGCAAATTTCAGGAATTTCAGATGAATAGTTACGGACATTACCTCATACAAGCAAACAAACACACATTGCCTCTTTATTATGCTAGTATGGATTAATAAAAGGGCCGCCAAATAACTTTTTTTTTTTTTTGAAAATGCTATAAAAAAAACTACTGTATATTATCTCAAATTTCTTTTTTTATTTGAAAGTACAATCCTTCCGGTTAATAATGGAAAATAATTTTATTCAAATGGCTGCCTCGGCTGGCCACGCAGTAGCCTACACGATCGGCCCAATTTTTAAGCACATTATCGATTGTGTGCAGCTGTATTTCACCAATGGCTTCACGAATATCGTCCTTTAAAGCGTAAATTGTCTCTGGCTTGTTGGAGTAACACTTATCTTTGAGGGCACCCCACAAATAATAGTCCAACGGTGTCAAATCGCAGCTCCGAGGTGGCCAAACGACATCAGCTCTGCGGCTGATAATGCGATCTTCAAAAACAGGGCGCAAAACATCGAGTGTAGCTTCGGCTATGTAGCACGTAGCGCCGTTCTGTTGAAACCAATTGTTGCCAATATCCTCCCCTTCAATTTTTGTGAACAAAAATTCGTTCAACATGGCCCGATAACGATCGCCATTGACTGTAACGGCCACTCCTTGCTCATTTTCGAAGAAAAATCGCCAATTATGCCTCTGGACCAAAATCCGTACCAAACAGTGACTCGTTTTGGGTGTATCGTGCGGGTTTTCTGTGCCCCAATTGCGACAATTTTGCTTGTTTACATACCCGCCAAAATCAATATGAGCTTCATCTGAAAAGATGATTTTTTTTTGGCAAAATCGGCATCTTCTGTAAGTCGATCGCAGGCCCACTTAGCGAAGCGAAAACGCATTGCATGGTCAGTTGGCTTCAACTCCTGAACCAATTGGACTTTGTATGGCGTCATACCAAGGTCCTTATGCAAAATTCGTCTCAATGATGCCTCCGAAATGTTCAATTCTTGAGAACGACGGTGAATTGATGTTGATGGCGCTTCACGCACACTTTCTGCCACAGCAGCAATATTCTCGGGTGTACGCACTGTTTTTGGCTTTTCACGCTTTGGTTTATCGATGAGGATGCCAGTTTCTTTCACTTTTTTCACAAGATAACGAACATATGGAGCTGACGGTGCTTCTCTTCTTCCAAAATCCGTACGCAATTTTCGCACACATTCTGCAACATTACCATGATTTTCAAAGTAATGTCGCAATATTTCCCAGGGTTGTTCAAGCGTATACACAACCATATTCGTTCAGCGAAAGGATAAAACTAATAATCTGTCAAATCAGACATGAGCTAAGTGTTACCATTCACGAAATAAGCACTAGTTGAAAAAAAAAAACGTTAGATGGCGGACCCTTTAGTATAGATTTTTTTTTGATCCTTGCTGATATACAATTTTTTTTGTTTTTTCATTCGGTACAACAATAACGTAGGTGCCCATAAGAGAAACATGGATTTTCCAAATTAAATCTGGCAACACTTAACTATTGGCCTTGAACTTAAAACATCATTTGGCAATTTTTCTTTTTAGCGATTTTTGATTTTGAAAAGTTTTGTTTTTGGGCGATTTTTATTTTTCGCGATTTTTGATTTTGGTGATATATGTATATTCCACGACAAATCACATTGATAACTAATGTACTTGTCAAAAGACTCGCTTTCGTAGTACATCATATTTTTTATATAGGAGGTGCCACGCCCATTAATCCCATCCCGCCCAATTTTTATTGGACTACTCACATTAATATCTGATGGGCTCGTGCAAAATGTCGAGTCTTTCCCTTTTATAGTACACCAGATATCTACTTTGCATGGGCGGAGCTACGCCCACTGCTTCGACCACTCCCATTTTTTTGTTCGACTACTCATACTCTCTTTTACAGTACTCCAGATATATGACGTAAAATAGTCACTTTGCATGGGGAGTGCCATGCCCATTGGTGTGAACCCGCCTATTTTTTGTCCGACAAGATTTGATGGGGTCGAGCAAAGTGTCAAAGCTTCCCTCTTTTAGTACTCCAGATATATGATATCATATATTTACTTTGTACGGACGGTGCCACGCCTACTGCTCCGATGACGCCCATTTTTTGCTAACTGATCATGTGAATAACTTATGGGCTCACACAAAGTCCCAAAAATCTCACTATTACAGTACTCCAGATGTATGGCGTTTTATATTTACTTTGTATGGCAGGTGCCACGTTAACAGTGGGTGACCTCACACAAATTTGCAAATCTCACCCTCTCATAGTACTCAATATATATGATATTAAAAATTTACTTTGTGTGTGAGGTGACATATCAAAAAAATTATTGCCTATGTCCATCTTTAAGGACCATTTCAAATATTGGAACCAACATCTTTAAAAGCATATAAGTAGTTACGGAGATTGCCTCCTATAAACAAACAAACAACCACGCATTACCTCTTTATTATATTAGTATAGATAAGTAACTATAAATGTATGAAGCCTTCCAAAAAGAGTTTTAAAAAATTAAAATTCTTTCCAAATTTCTTAACTTGATATATTTATGATTGCAGTTGATCTTGTAAGAAACTTTAAGTTCTTATCATATTTCCCAATCAATTTCCTTAATAACAATACCAACAAAAAAACATTTTATTTTTTATTTTCAAACAAAATTGTTTATTTCTTAATTTACAAGAATATTTTGTGAACATTTGTTGCTGCATTACAATTAGTTTTCAAGTTTTATTTTTTATTTTGTTGTTGTTTTTTTACACTTAAAAACTAACTATAGTTTTATAAAATTATTGTGAAATTTTTGTAATAAAAGAATGATTAAACATGCTTACACTTGCCAAAGATTCCAGAAGATTTAAAAAAATTCATTTAAATTGTATAAGTTTTTCGAAAAGGGAGAAAACAAAAAAAAAAACTATTTTAAAAATTTTGCAACTTATGGAAAAATGCGCTGAAAATAAATTCCAAAAGAAAATTAAGCGGAAATGAAAAACAAGCATAAAAGAAAATTTAAACCATAAAAAATAAATTAAAAACAAAAAAACAACAAGACTAAAGTTTATGAAATTGTTAAAAGGATAAAATACTCGTATATATAAGAATGTAAGCAGAAATATTATGGTGTTCATGCCTTCTAATGGACCTTTTGTGTAACAGCTAAAAATATTGTTGTTGATGATGTTGTTTTTTGATATTGCTGCTGATGTGCGTTGTTGACAATTTTGAGATGGTTGACTGTTGATACCGAACAGATGTTAAAATTTTTTAACATGTCGGACACAAATTTTCAATGTACGATGATTATGACGATGATGATGATGATGATGACGATGGGTCCAAGTTCCCTTTTTTTTATCACCTCAAAGTGTTGTTTATTTAGTTTATAATTTAGTAGATTTACTTTATTATTTTTAAAAAAAACCTATTTCTCCTTGTCAGCACAGTGTTGAGTGTTGTTGTCTGGGCGTTGTTGTTCCTGTTGTTGTTGAATATTATAGTCACTGAAGCGGTCAAAACTAATTGTGGCATAATGTCGACCATTAGAAAAAAAAATGGTTATTTTTTTGCCATTACCATCCTTCACTGCTTCTTGCTCTTTTTCTTTAAATTATATAAAAATATGTAAATGTGATTTATGCAAATGACATTGTGATTTGATGTCTATCTTCAATGGATGGATGATGTTGATGATACTCCATTCTTGCCCGGCATTGCTTTGTCTTGCTAGCTACTGCTGTTGATGGCTAACTGTTTGTATATTTAATGGTATCATTTCGTTAAATTATTTTGTAAGATGGATTTTTTTTCTTGGCAATTTGTAGTAAAATTTTTTCTTCATTTTTTTCCTTTTAGGAATACTTCCTTTTCTGTATTATCCCTTTGTTGGTTATAGGGTATTGTTTTGATGATTATGTTGTAGTTTAAAATTTTTTGTATTTTGTTTTTTTTTTTTTTTTAATTTCTGGCTCTTTGGAAATTTTTACCTTGTAATGGCAGCGGTGGTACACCCTCATTAGCCAACTGGAATGAGAAAAAAATATAATGTAGGAAATTAGTATGTAATTAAGTCGACGTTAAAAAAAACATGTCAGTGTAAAATTAATATGTAACATGAAGTCCGCTTAAAAACAAATAATAATTAACTGTAATTGAAAATGTCAGCTCTAGGCGAGATCGGTACAATTTTGTACAATTACCAATGAATTTTCACTGACCTAGTTTGTCTTTGCAAATCAACAAATTATGAAAAAAATTAACATTTGCTTATTCTAAATGAAAATTAAAATTGATAAAAAAAAATCAGTTTTTTCTATGTAACCGCCAGAGTTCACTATAGAAGGCAGTCAATTTGAATAAAATTTAAATCCATTCACATATTTCTGTTCAGATGGATACAATCTTAGTGAATGCTCTTTAAAAAAAAATAAAAAATACACATCCGAACATGAATTGGCCATTTGGAACATTATTATTTACAGACTCTCTCTCAAAGACTTAACACACATCGAAATGTTTCATAATATTGTGGAAGATTTTCAGGGTAATTGCCTGGGGGGTTGTGAAATTCCAAGTCAGGGTGAAAGTACTAAGCCAGTAGAGTAAAACCTCCAAAGGGTTTTAACGTTCACATGCCTTTTACATTTGTTCCTTATCTTGACGTCTGTTTGCTTAGTTTCTCAGCTATAACTCAAGAACCATTGATGTTCTCTCATTTGATTCTTGACCAAAACTGTAGCTAAAGCTCAAATAAATAATTTTTATTAATATATCCACATAAAGAATATCATAAAAAACAAGCAGGAGTGTAAAATTCGGCTATGCCGAATCTTTGATACCCTCCACCTAGGTTTTCTTGCACTATTTGTAACAAATTTAGAAATGTAAACAATTAGATCAATTTAGTGATTTTTTACAACAAATACTCTGAATTTTCAGCATTTACGTTTAACAATTTTAAAGTCAATAGAAGATATTAAACAAAATATATTTTTAAATTTCAGATCTTTTTCGGAATACTTGACCATGTCTTATATTTTAAAAGCACTAGCGTTAATCAGTTTTATTTTTTCGATCTTATTATGACATTCCATTTGTAACGCATCGATAAATGGATTTGCGTCTATGTGTTTAATGCAAAAGATTTCTTACTTTTGTCGAATTGTAGGGATTTTTTGAAATTTTTTTTTTTAACAACTTAATATTATATTCGTTTCAATTTTAAACTTTAAAATTAACAAGTAAGAAAATTATAGTCGGTCTAGACCGACTATACGATACCCTATACCATGCGTTTAGAAACCCTATCTCTTAGGCCCAACTAACTGGACATTGAAAATAAGCAAAAACCAAATTTGAGTGGGATTTTTATTAATTTTTTTGGCCGCAAATATGAAAAAGTTCATATCGGATGCTATATCTATAAAGGGACTAGGTCCAAAAATGGACCGATCCTGATCATGTTTGGTAAAGTCTCTTGTATTTTGCAAAAATATGTACAAACAAAATTTGAGAAGAATCAGTGCAATATTTTTGTTTTTTAACAGATTTAAGTGAAAATCGGGAGGCAGTTCTCTATGGGGTAAAAGGGATCATTTTTGGACTACTCATTAGTGGATGTAATGAACGCATACAAACCCAATTTGAGTAAGATCTATATGACAATTTGGATCTTATGGCAATTTATGTCGATTTCATATGGGTAATTTGTATGGGGGCTAGGTCTGAACATGGACCGATTCTCACCAATTTCAATAGCGTTCATCCCATGGCCGATAAAAGCTTATATACCAAATCAAAATATATTCATATTTGCGACCTGCAGTTTGATTACAAGCTTTACATGGACACACAGACGGACGGGCGGACGGACGGACATTGTTAAATCAACTCAGAAAGTGATTCTGATTCGATCGGTATAATTAAAGATGGGTCTAGGTCAAATATTTTTGGTTGTTACAAACAGCAGCACAAAGTCATTATACCCAAACCACATAGTGGTATAGGGTATAAAAATATCTATCTTTTTTAAATGTGGTAATAACTCTATAATATGGAGATAGTAAATACGTAGCTTCTTTAATAAGAATGACAAGTAAAAAACACTTTTGTGCAGTTTACTTGTTTTGTGCATTTTTTTTTAATACATACATAAGTACGCCATCTTTGTAGATCTCTTCGATTATATTAAAGGTGCTATTACATGATGTTTTTTTTACATATGTTCTGTCACATTTTCCCACAACAAAAGTTGTACACATCGTGTGATACATATGAAACATCGTTTATGTACAATACATGAAGAAAGTCACATGTACATTTTTCAATTAGAACAGGTTCTATTTTTGCATGACAAACATGAAAATACAACACTGCTTGTGGCGAAAGAAAAACAGAGTAAATTTTAAAGATTAATATTGAAAGAAAAATAAATTGTTTAGTATTAAAAATTAAAAAATATATAACCTTTTTTTTAACAATAAATTTTTGTAAATTCACAAATTAAATCAGCCGTTGTTTACACTTAGAGGTTATGTCATACGGAAACACATATGAACGTGTGATAGCAAAAATTATGAATCGTATGTAAAAGACAATTTTGACAGACATGAGGAATTTCATATGGATAAAAAAAGTGACAGTACATATGTAAAAAACTCTTCGTGTAATAGCACCTTAAGTAAGTTTGCAAATAAAAGAATATTAAAATATTATATATGTAAACATAATTGATTTTAGAAAAATATCCGTTTCGTTTTTCGATGATGCTGAAAACACATCAAAGAAATACAGAAAACAAAGGTTTTACTCAAGTTAGTTGAGAGACGAGAAGCTAATGGGATAGAACAGGTCAAAGATGACGACTTTAAATACAGATGCAAGGCTTGTGAAAAAATATTAAATTGCGATAAATCAGATCTAAGTATACATGCTAATAACCAATGCCTTAAAAAAATATCTTTTAAAACCAACAACCAAAATTCTGTTTACGTTATAAGATCCCATTTGCAAGCCATTTTAATTAATTGTGTAAATTTTAAGTGCACATCTAGCCATATAAAAGATGAATTATACAGAATAGTAAAAATATTTTTTTTATAATATCTGTTGATTTTTTATATTGTTTTTATGTAATTCTAATGATATTCTTATCTTATTTTTTATGATATTTTTTTCGTTTTTATGTTATTTTTGCATTATTGAAATTGAAAATTAACAAATTAAAAATAATTTTTTTTTTTGAAAAATTGAAAAAAATAGTGTAGGGAAAAATGTAGAGAGAGAAAAGTGGGTGTAGGGAAAAAAAGGGATTTTTTTTCATGAGCGTAGAGATTTCTGTAAAAATCTCCTGGCATCACTGGTACCTATTAAAAAACAATGTAAGATTTCACAAAACAATGCGACGTATATCTGCTTTGTTCAAAAGCTTTCATAAGACTAAAGGTGCTATTACACGAAATGTTTTTTACATATGTACTGTCACTTTTTTATCCATATGAAATTCCTCATGTCTGTCAAAATTGTCTTTTACATACGATTCATAATTTTTGCTATCACACGTGCATATGCATTTCCGTATGACATAACCTCTAAATGTAAACAACAGCTGATTTAATTTGTGAATTTATAAAAATTTATTGTTAAAAAAAAGGTTATATATTTTTTAATTGTTAAATAATACTAAACAATTTATTTTTCTTTCAATATTAATCTTTAAAATTTACTCTGTTTTTCTTTCGCCACAAGCAGTGTTGTATTTTCATATGTTTGTCATGCAAAAATAGAACCTGTTCTAATTGAAAAATGTACATGTGACTTTCCTCATGTATTGTACATAAACAATGTTTCATATGTATCACACGATGTGTACAACTTTTGTTGTGGGAAAATTTGACAGTACATATGTAAAAAACACATCATGTAATAGCACCTTAAATGAAATTGTTACTTATGCATGAAACACATAGACGACAGAGGCTACACAAACACATGGATACAAATGTTACTGGCTACAATTGTAGTCGTGTAGTCAACTATTTATTTTTTTTGAAAATGGCAGCAACATATAACAACAATATAAACAGCTGTTTTTATACAAAATCATTTTTATTTCAGTAGTGCCAATTATATTTTTTTTTTTAACTTTATTAAAATAGAAAAACATGTATGATTCTATATAAAATTGTCTTAAATATATTACTTATTTATAATGAATTATTATAACTTAAAAATAAATAAATAATTTTACTTATTAATAGAATTATTATAGCATTTCATTTTGCGATTAATTTTTTCAACAAAATAAAATATTTCATAGCACTAATATCTTTTACATATTTTGTTATATTGTCAACACTATTTTTATTTTGTAGCCAACAAAAACAGAAATTAGCCTAAGTTGACTACAGCAGCAAACGTTGTCATGTAGTCGTGTAGCTGTGTTGGTGTCAAATAATCGTTTTCATATAAACGTGAGAATTTTATTTTTGACAGGCTGTAGTCGTGTAGCCGCTGTCGTCTATGTGTTTCATGAGAGAGTTCGGCTAACTGGTGCCATTATGAATATGTGTGTGTAAACAAAAATATACGATATCCCAGTAATCATTTCGAAGATTGTTTTAACAAAAATCATCTTACTGTGTCCTCTTCGAGCACTTTTGATGATTAAAAACTGATTAATCACATGCGGTATTAGAAAAAGATTAAGAAATGATTTTTGCTTACGCTTAAAAAGTGATTTATAGAAAAATGACATTAAGTATGAGTCAAAAATAAGTCGGAATTAATCAGAAAATTAGATAAAAAGGTTCTCAAGATGAGTCGTGGGTAAGGTAATATTTCCTCCCAAAAAAGAATATTTTGTGATCAGCAAAAGAGCGCATTTATGACTGTTTTAATAGCACAGAGGAGTCAAAAAAGACTCCACATGATCACTTATTGCATAAAATGTTTACCGGGATTTTATTCACTATCTGTAGAAACAGCTTTTTAAGTAAAACAAATCTGCACACAATTTCAATTCTATTTCGTTTACAATGATACGATCACTTTGTTTACTAGCTAGTAGTAAAATAAGAAAATAGTATTATAATACAGCGTAATGATGAATTGTACTTCTCAATTAGTTTATTTTTAATGTGCCATAAGAACTTCGGTTTGTGCTAAGAAATGAATGAATATATGCTTCCCAGGGCGAAGCTTAATCTATGCACTTTGACTGAGTTGAGCCCGCGACTATTTCTGATGTGGATAGCTCGTGCCTACAATTTTTGGTAGTTGGGAATGGCGTTTGTGCAAAGGGAAGCATGAACACTTGTTTCCCAGAGCGAGGCTTAATCATTGCACTTTGATTGAGCTGAGCTCCGCGATTATTCCTAATGCGGAATAAATCGTGCATTAAATTCTCGGTAGTCCGGGAATGGCGTTTGCCTGCGCCAAACATTAAATAATATATTTTAAAAATGTATTGTAATTAAATATTATTGACATTATATTATTATCATCTGAGAAAAAAATTTTTTTTTAAACACCAATTTTTAACAGGGTAGAATTTTATGGTTTCAATACTACTTTTGAATGCAAGTATGTACTAAAAGTAGAACCCTTAAAATCATACCATTTTTTGCAACCCTAAAAATTGCAATATTTTGTATAAAAAAAATAATTTATATTTTATTATTTTTAAAATGCGCTTATTATCGAAATACATATACAGAATATATGAATGTTATTTATAGTATTTTGATATTTGCAACAGTAGTCTGTATGTATCAATTTGTAATATTTTGTGATCTTATAAAAATCTCAGAATATTGATATTGATTTTATATAGTTTCTTTTATTAATTAATTAACTTAAATATTACACCATAAAATGTTGACATTGGTGAATTTTTATATTACTACCACAACGACCAAAAAAACAACAAGTACAGCTGTTACAAAATACAAAATTTAGAATAACAATATAGGAAAACATCATATTTTTTTTACCTTTTCAGTGATTTATCGGCACCTATGAAACCTATTGTCACGATTTAAAAACAGAAACCTTTTCGTGATGTCGGTGTATCATTCTCACCAACAACAAGCGTCCTAGCTGTCCTATTGAGAAACTTATCGTGACAAGAACAACATAGTCAAATCATACTTTTTCAAGACTTTTTTTACTCCATCGTTCAATTCTCGGGACCAGATAAACCGATTTCGACGATTTTAATTAGCGAACTTTTCAGGATGTTACTGAATCATTTTTTATACAAACGATCAACCTAGTTGCCCGATTGAAGCCGTCATCGTGATTTCCACAGACGGACAGACGGACAGACGGACAGCCGGACAGACGGACACCGCTATATCAACTCCGATTGTTATAAGGATCACAAATATATATATTTTATGGGGTCCAGATTTTTTTTTCTAATTATTACAAACGGAATGACAAACTTATACAAACTTATGCAGAGGGTATGCACACTGGAGTGGAGGGTATAAAAATACCTCATAATACTTAATGTTAAAAATATAACTCATACGTATACATGTATTCCATTCTGCTAACGCCATGCATATGTTACATTGTTAAAAAAATTGATAAGAATGGGGGGTGAAATTAAAACTTTTTGAAGATTTTATTCGAGAAAATTAGTCGAACTTGATTTCTGAAGCTATTTGCAGAAGAAGGAAATCATCAATGGATTTTAAGTTATAGCTAATGCCAAACCCTTTGGTGGTTACAATATACTGGCCTAGTACTTTTACAAATTTGAATACTGAAAATTTTGGGCCGCTAAAAAATAATTTAGGTGGCACAAGCGCATTTTTTATTGTGCTTAAATCATTAATAAATTTGCAGTTTTTATTATTACCAATATAATAAATTAAAAAGCATTAACAATCTTCTTAAAAACACTTCGACATCCAATCAAAATCAAAATAAAATATGAAAAAAATTTTCAAGCACCAAAAAAATTGCAGAGAGCCAAGTATATGTAGCCGAGTTTACTTTAACGGGTTAGAGACTTTAGGTAATATCTAAGTAAACATATTTAAACATTTGTAGTTCTATTCTATCAAACTCAAAAAAAAAACTTCCAAAATATAGTATATTTGAAAACTGAGACTATAGAAAAAGTAAATGACCAAATAACATCATTTTTATTTTTTTTTATAGAAACTGAAAAACCCTTTCAAACGACGCCAAAGGCATTATAATCGAGTTTGCCTACAATCTGATTGGAAATATGATATTTTTCAAAAAATTTTGCGCCTTTTTCTAACAACTAAAAAAATTCCAAATTTGCGGAGCTCTATCATCCATAATTTTTATCCGATTTTAAAACCGTTTATTGATCCTCTTTCCCACACCGTCATTGATTGTACTGAATGCTGCTACCAAATTTTTGATTTTTGCCACGCTATTTGGGGAAAGGCGCCACTGTGCAGCGGCGAGTAGTGTAATAACTTATTTTAGGGCTTAAGTTATGAAATTATAGAAAAAAGGTCGCATTTGCCGAAAAATAAAGAGCTTGTTCATCAGGACAATGCACCAGCTCATACATCCATTATTGCGATATCCAAACCTATAGTTCGAATTGCTTCATCGCGAACTTTATAACTACTTTATATTTCCAAACTTGAAAAATTGGCTCGTTGGTAAAATATTTGCCAAATATAAAGAGGTGGAGCTTGCGGTTGATGGCTATTTTAAGGAGCTAGGTAATTCCCACTATAAACTGGTTATCGTAGCTATTGAAAATTGCTGGAAAAGAACGGATTACGCATGTTACGATTGTTCATTTACCAATATTCATTTTTATTAACTCAATATCAGTTCAACCAATTTCTAATCACGCCCACTCTGTGGTCAGGGTATAATAATACCAACAATAGCAGACCTTTATATGAATATGTATCAACTTCAGCACCTGGGCCATAGAGCGGTTCGTATAACTTTTATTAAAATAAATATACAAGATGCGCCATCTTTTATGTTGTTATGTGAATATTGTATAACTTAAAAAGAGGATAATCGATTTCCATATGTGTGATATTTTTATTTAAGTTGGTCCTTTTAAATTCATTTGGACTACTCTTGGATTATAGAATCGATCAAATAGCTGCCACAATTGGACATGGCAAAATGCGACCTTTTTGCTGCATTTTCCGCAATTATTTCGAGCATCTCTGGTCGTATTGAGACTTGCTAGCATAGTTTGCTGTTCAAAAACCCCGCATAAACAAGATCGAGGCAGCTTGCGTGAACGGTCAATGTCGCATTTTTTGATATCACACGACCAGCATTGTAGAAATAGCATTGCTTAATTTGAAAACTGGTATAATGCACAATCTTGTTGAAATCAATAACAGACCAAAACTTATTCTTGTATTTAGTGAGCCCACATCCACCGATATTATTTCCAATCGATAGTTTTGCCTTCTTTAAATCAAATGCCCAATGATTGTGCTTGGCACGAACCAAGTAGGCACTTTATGCTCATGCAATGCTATTTCCTGAGACTCCTCTCGATTTTCCTCTCACAAATTCTACGCTCCACCACATACTATAGGATAGGCACCTTCAGTGGTAAAAATTGGAATCAAAAAGTCTGGTCTAGTGACAACCATTCGAGCGAATGTTTGGCGATATTGCAAGCGATGTGGCCGGTCTGCCAGCAAAATTCTTTGAGTCAATTTCACTTTATGTGGAAACAAATGCAAATCATCCTGCGAAATGCAGCAAAAAGTGGTATCGCTGATACCAAAATGCTTAGCATGGAACTATTTAATTTCTGATATCGCCATCTCTCTCTCTTATTGCTTCAACCAGTTAATTGGAACGTCTCACAATGGTGCCGCGGCGGCAATAATTCCATTTTTAAATGTTCTCCGATCTTGATGATTTTTCATAATTTAAGAAAATACACCTTGAATATCGTGTTTCTAAAATATTAGGCCGATATTTTGTTTACTTTACTGTCCAGAGCCACTCAAAGTCAAGCAATGCGAAAATGTTTGGAATATGATATTTATGTATGTTATATTTAAAGGGTTTATACTGTTAAAGTACGACACGTATGTAACTTTGAGTATTTTTTTTTATTAAAAGAGATGTCATAGATAAGATTTATGAAAAAAAAATTTTTAAATATTGAAAAAAAAAAATTTTTTTTTATCGATATATTTTTGGTCCAAAAAAAAGAACATTCATCAACTTCATTGGACTGCATCTTCCTTGCGCAGGCAAGCGCACCCTGGAAGTCTATATGGAATTAAAGCCTGAAGTCTCACCTAAACAATGAAAAAAAAAAAAGTGAGACATTGCATGGCCATTTAAAAATATTAACAAAAAACAAAAAAATGAGCGGCTAAAAATGTGCATATGCGTAGTACTTTGTAGTAAGCATTGCAATGATTGCATACATGCTTTGTTCTTCGCTTAGTTGTTGTTGTTGTTTCTTGCTTAGTTCTTGTTTTGTTTCGTTTTTGTTCTATGCAGAAATACAATATGCGTACATTTTTTTTTTTGTTTTGTTTTGTTTTGATAGATATATATATATATATTTTAGTTTTTAAATTTATCAAGAGTTATTCAAATTTATTTATTTATTTTGTTGATTACATGTGCAAGCTAATCAGCTGTTCTGTTATCTCTATTGCACTTGACTCTCTATTTATATTAATTATGCAAATTTATTTCTATATACAAGTGCAAGTGTTTTGAATATTATCAAGTGTAAAATAAATATTAAAATATGAATAGTTTACAATTATCATATCGAGAAATCGTTGACATTTTATTTGATTGTGATAGCGATATTGATGTTGTTGTTGATGTTATTTCAACAAATTACAGCAATATCTCACGGGATAAAATAGATTCTTTTAAAAGATTTTTAGTGAAAACATTTGTGCCTAGATTCAAATCTAAATTGAAAAGTGTATTAAATAAGAAGTCAAGGTTTTTGGAGAAAAATGATGATTGGCTGTCCTGTAGTATGTACTCTTTTGGTGAAGATTATGTGGATATTGAGGAACCGAGCTGTTCCAATAAAGTAAAGCGTGGTCGTCCTGTTATGACCTTTGAGGACTCTCAAGAAAGATCGAAGCGTTATAAAGTGCAACAATTGTGTGCCAATACCTCTGCGGAGCTGATAACGTCAGCTGCAAAGAAAATTGATAAAGGTGATAACACGTTGACAAAGTTAACACCAGAAAAAGCGCTTAGCATTATTCTTGATGCAAATTTGTCAAAATTTCAGTACGAAATAGTGAGGAATGCAACGAAGGAGCTTAATATTAACATTTTTCCGTCATATAAAAAGGTTCTTTTAATAGAATGTGTTTTAATGTTTTGTATTAAAAATCGTCGTAGAGTATCTAATGTTTTGTGTATTGTTCAAAACATTTATTGTGTGTGTTGTTTTCTCTTGTTTTGTTTTACAAAGTAAGTTGCGTTATTATTATTATTAAACTTGTTTTAATCACCAGGTGTTACTTGCAAAAAAAGAATGTTTTCCACAGAACATTAAAGTTAAAGAAAATTTAAGTCAAGTCGATCTTCAAGATTTGTTAGATCATACGGCAGAAAGAATTTTGAAGTCAAAACCGCTAAGTGAAATCCGTGATATGCCTAATGACTTGAAATTAATTTCGAAATGGGGATGTGATGGTTCTTCTGGTCATAGTGAATATCAACAAAAATTCACAGATGAAAATACAACAGATAAAAGTATGTTTTTTATCCTAGTGATTAAAAAAATTAATTTATATATTTTCAATTTCTCATTAATAACTATTAAAATAAGTAAAAAGAATTACGCTTTTGAAAAATATAATCAGGTTCTTAATTAGTAATTTAAAACATATAAATTTATTTTTTTTTAATTATGTATTCAGTAATACTTACAATTACTAATTATTATTTAACAGGTATGTTCTTAACTTCACTTGTGCCGTTAAATTTAATTAAAAAACATGATTCATCGTTGGTGTGTTGGAAAAATTCCAGACCATCTTCCACCAGACTTTGCCGTCCAATTAAATTTGAATTCGTGAAGGAAACGGCGATTGTCATCAATGAGGAAGTCAAGAGAGTGGAAGATGAAATTGCAAATTTAGTAAACACTGTAGTGGAAGTTCATAACAAAATTTTTAGTATTAGCCATACACTTTTATTGACCATGATTGATGGAAAAATTGCAAGTACATTAACACAGACTTCATCCATGGCTGTATGCTTCATTTGCAATGCTAAGCCTACGGAAATGAACGATTTGGAAATTTTAAAAACAAAGACTGAGTCAGAAGACGCACTTAAATTTGGCATTTCTCCACTCCACGCGAGAATTAAATTTATGGAATGCATTTTACATATTGCATATAGAAAGCATTTCAAAGCTTGGCGAACAAACGCAAATTCAAGAACTGCAATGGAAGAAGAAAAGCGAAATATCCAAAGAAATTTGAAAGCTGTTTTGGGAATAAATGTTGACGTAGTGAAACAAGGTGTAGGCAGCACAAATGATGGTAATACATCTAGACGATTTTTTGAAAATCCGCGCATAACTGCTGACATTGTAGGGGTTGATGAAAACCTTATTCATCGTTTTAAAATAATATTGGCTACAATTAATTGTAATGAGCCAATCGATAGTAAAAAATTCCATGATTATTGTATGGACACTGCACAGTTATATATTTCTTTGTACAGCTGGTACTATATGCCAATTTCGGTACACAAAGTGCTAGTCCATGGCTGTAAAATAATAGCAGCAGCGATCCTGCCTATAGGAATGTTATCGGAAGAAGCCCAAGAAGCTCGGAACAAGGATTACAAAAAATACCGCTTGCATCATGCTCGAAAATGTGATAGGGTGTCTACAAATGTAGACGTGATGAATCATTTATTAGCTTCTTCGGATCCTTACATAAATAAATTACGTTCAAAGCCTAAAAAAAAATATTTAGAAATGCATGAAGATGTTAAAAACTTATTATGTGATTAAAAATTATAAAAAATTGATTTTAAAATTTTTTTTATTTTAAATTCGTTGGTTTTTGGATTTCTATAACTATTAAATTAGCCGAAATAACTGATTTCTACGTTGAACTTGTATGGAAAGTGGGCGTGTTTGTAGGCAGATTTTTTTCATATTTGATATCTAGAAAGAATAAGTTAATTTAAAGCTTCTTATGCAATTTTCATGATTCTAGATCTATTTTTATAGAAAATGTTCCACTTTACAGTTCACTTCGTATGGGAAGTGGGCGTATTTGTGGGCGGATTTTGTTCATATTTTCAGCAAAGCTTTCTAATATCAAAAAACACAAATTCACCAAATTTCATTGATCTAGGATAACTACAAGTATTTAATGCCGGGCTTTATATGAAAGGGGACCACTGTGCGTCTTGGGCATTGCTGAATGGCATGCGGATGATCCCCCGTTGTTCCATGCCCAAAAAACTCGACATTAAACAACGAATAGTGATATCAGACGTGCTTCGTTTTTACGATATTTTCGACGATATGTACAGCATCAATATTTCGACGCGTTTTTTCGCTGTGAAACGATGGTAAGAATTGTACTAAGCTGAAGTTTCAAGAACATCTGTTTTTAAGTCAAATGTCAAAGTTATTATATGCTGCCAAACCGCCATAAAAAATGTCGCGCCGTGTATATAGCAAAAGTAAATATTTTGTAGGTATGTATATTAAATAAATAATATATTTTATTTTAAATTATATAAGAAATGGTCCCCTAATTTTACTAATTTTATTTAGTTGACAGAAAGAAAACGAAAAAAGTATGTTTACGGTAATTAGCCATAAAAATACTAAACATGCAAAATAAAAAATAAAAAATAAAAAAAATAAAACAAAATAGCCGACGAGAACAACATCACACTTATACACTCAACTACAAAATTATACCTTTCCGCCGTAAAGCGGAAACGGAAATTGTTTTGTTGCCTTTAATTTTTCATCTCTCCCTTTCTTTCTTTCATTCGTTTTTGTTTGTAATTTTTAATTTAATGCTAATTCATAAAAATTGTATTTCAGTTTTTGTTTTTTTTTTTTTGTTACTAATTTGTTGGTCATTTCATTAGGGCTTATGCTCGAAACTGAAATATTTGTTTTTCTTTTTTTTGTTTTTGTTTTGAAGATTGTTTTAACAAACTTAATTGGTGTTAATTAGAAAAACAACGTTTGCATGACTTAAGGCCATGGAGAAAGAGAAAACATGCTCTTCAAAAATATGTTGTAGTAAATTTTAAAATATAAAGATGACGTTAAATATTTGCCTTGTACATAGTTATAGAAAGTGTCACAAAAAAAAAGGTATTTATAACAACTGTCTATTGGTTTGTGGTAAAGCAAACTTATGTCAAGTGTTTACAAAATTCTAATAAATATTATTAAAATACCAGGAAGTATTGAAAATATTTAAAATGATTTATGTGAAAGCTCTGTTTAATATATGTCTGTTATGTGTTCGTTTGTTACATATTTTTTATTTACGATCATCTGAAAAAAGAAAAGTCAAACATTTGGACGAACGTTCATTAATCAATAAAGAACAGCATAAAAAACATAGAAAATGGCGTTAACGCCATCTGGATTATACGGAAAAAAAATATAATTCTTTTTTAAGAAAAGTTAATTTTTAAGTAAAAGGTAGTAAAGAAAAGTTATTTTTTAAGAAAAGGTAGTTTTTAAAGAAGAGATGCTTTTCAAACAAATGATAATTTTTTTAAGAAATGACAATTTTCAAAGAATTAATAATCCTTAAAAAAACTGGTAATTTTTACAAGAAAAGGTACTTTTTAATGAAAAGGTATTTTTTTTTTAAGAAAAAATACATTTTAAAAAAAGGTTACTTTTTAAAGAAAAAATACTTTTTAAAGATAAGCATATATACAGTCAGTCAATTAAGTTTGTATGCAAGCGAGTAGCTTATCCTCATAACATCAAAAAGTATATATTCGCTGTACAACGATGAAAGAAAATCTAATTTTATAAAAGAAAATATTGGAAATTTTATTTCGAAATAAAAAAAAAACAAAGATAAACTTAACGTCTTCAAATAACAACAACTTAAGCGAAAATATCCTCAAATATATGCCAAAAAAGTTAAACAGTTAATTATCCAATATCCAATGCTTAGTTAGAAAATCTTTATTTGTTATGACTGCTTTTAGATGGTTTTGCATCGATGACATCAGGTTCCTGGTAAAGCTCGGAGGTATTTTCTCCCACTCTACTAAAAGGGCCTTTTTCAAGTCTTCTTTGCCTCTTACGTCGTGTTTTCTAAATGGACGCTCCAGGTGGACCCACGATATCTTAATAGGATTAATATCGGGCGACTGGGGTGGGATTTTAAGTTGTTTTTTACTTTGCAGAGGAATCACTCTTTGACAATAATCGAGGTGTGCTTGGATCGTCGTCATGTTGGAACACAAGTGACTCGGCAATCCCAAGTTTAGCACCACTTATATGCAAATAATTTTTTGAAATATTTAAATAGACAAACCGATCCATTATTCCATCTATAAAAACAAGTTTACCCATTGCAGAGGCAGCCATACACCCCCAAACGAGTACTTATCCACCACCATGTTTGACTATGCCCATCATGTTATGTGGCTTAAGCTCAGAATTGGGTATTCGCCATACCTTGGCTCATCCACCTGATCCGAATTTGCTTTCGTCCGAAAATATAACGGTGTTCCAAAAGCATTGGGTTGCTGTATCATATTGTTTTGCGAATAAGAGTCTCTTTTTTTCGGTTTATTGGGCTTACAAACGGCTTTTTGCAAATTTGACGGTTATGGTATCCAGCCGAATGGAATACTTTGCGAATTGTTGCTGTACCACAAACTATTCCCACCTCATTTTCAATTTCCATCTGTAATTTTGGTGCAGAAATTTTCGGATTTTTTTGCTATTGCGCACGATAATTCGTTTCTCACTGGGTGTGAATGTGGTTGTCCGACCAGAACTTGGCTTGTTATTATTAGTTCCTTGCTTTCTATTGTTTTTTGGGCGGTTGCATGACTTTTTCCAACCAATTCGGCTGTTTTTCCTTGAGTTTTGTGCTCCAGGTAGAGTTTTATTATCACTTCTCTGAGATCCGAAGACAATTCTTTGCCCCGTGGTGCTATTGGTGCTATTTGATGTATGTTTTTAATGAATTTTTTCCAAATATAGAACCAAAACTGTAAATCCTAATCAAAATATTAAATAATTGTTCTGAAATTCACTTTTGTCACCTTACACACAGAGACCGCAATTAACTGTGCGTTTTGGATACAAACTTTATTGACTATATTTTTACATCATTCACAAAAACAATTGCATGCAAATCTAAGGGTGCTTTAAAAACTGGTTATTCTAACTAGATGCTGGAAACTAACATAATAAACGACAAAACAGAAAAATAAAGACGGCAAGGTAATACAGGGTGTGCGAAAAATTTTGAATTGAATTTTGATTCACAGTTTGTATACAAACTTTATTGACTGACTGTAAAAGGCATATTTAAAAAAAAAGTACATTTTAATGAATATTAACCTGAATGATGACCTTAACCTTAATGATTAATGACCTGAGGTCATTTCTATCTAAAACGTTGTTTTTAACGTTGTTTTCAAAGGAAATGTACTTTTTAAAGAAAGGGTATTTTTTAAAGGAATTATACTTTTTAACATAAGGTATTTTTAAAAGAAAAATACTTTTTAAAGAAAAGTTACTTTAAAAAAGGGGACCGTCAAACGAAAGTGTAGTAAGATTTTTAAGAAAAATGTACTTTTAAAATAAGATACTTTTTAAAGAAAATTTGCCCTTTAAAGAAAATTTAGTTTTAAAATGGTGCAGTTTTTAAAGAAAATGCAGTTTTTTTAAAAAGTATTTTTGAAATAAGTTATATATATAAGAAAACTAGCAGGTTCCAGCCCTCGAAATTAGAGCGCAAATTCTAGGAAATTTTATTTTTTCATTAAACAAAGACTAATCAATTATAGCCAATTCACAAATCAACACAAAAAACAAACTCATTTTTAACACAAACACATTAACAAATTTAATAAACACGCACATAGCATTGTATAATTTTACGTATGTGTTAGTAGCAACTTTAAATGCAATTTACTCAAAATAAAGGAAAAAATTTAAAAATCTGTAAATCTACAAAATGGCTCAAAAGAAATACCTTTCAAATAATATACGCTTGGTCAAAATCGGGATAAAATGGTAGAACAAAACATCAGTCACCAGAAATCGCCTAGCATATTAATATTATAGATTTACTTTTTAAAGAAAAGGTACTTTCTAAATAATAGTTTACTTTTTTATAGATAAGGTATTTTTTGAAAGAAAGGGTACTTTAAGAAAAATACTTTTTAAATAGAGAAAATGTGCTCTTTAAAAAAAGAGTACTGTTTTTCAAAAAAGCTACTTCTTAAAAAATATTTCCTTTTTAAGAAAAGGTGCTTGTTAAAGAAAAGGTACTCTGCAAAGAAAAAGTACCTTTTAGAGGAAAGGAACTTGTTAAAGAAAAGTAAATTTTTAAAGAAAATGTACTTATTTAGAAAAGGTACTTTTTAAAGAAAATGGACTTTTTAAGAAAAGGTACTTTTTAAAGGAAATGGACTTTTAAAAAAAAGGTACTTTTTAAAGAAAATGTAATTATTAAGAAAATGTACTTTTTAAAGAAAATGTACTTTTTAAAGAAAAGGTACTTTATATAGAAGTAGTACATTTTAAACAAAATGTACTTTTTAAAGAAAAGTTACTTTATAATAGTTATTTTTAAAAGAAACGCTATTTTTTGTAGAAACATTAATTTTGAAATAAAATGTACTTTTTACAAAAGCCGTAGTTTCTAAAGAGAAAGTACTTTTTGGAAAAGAAAAAAAGATTTTTATTTTTTTTGAAAGGTACTTTCTTAGAAAAGACACGTTTTTAGAAGAAGTAGTTTAAATGTACTTTTTTCAAAAAAGAAAAATATTTTTGGAACAGGTACTTTTTAAAATAAAGAGCACTTTAAAAAAAATTGATTTTTTAAGAAAATAGACATTTTCTCTATAAAGTGAAAATATCCTTTTTAAAAATGAGTACTGTTTTTTAAAATATGTACTTTTTAAGGAATAATTTCTTTTTGAGAAAAGGTACTTGTTAAAGGGAAGGTTTTTTATGAAAGAAGGTCGCTTCTTAGAATAGATACCTTTTTAAAAAAGTTGCCATTTTAGAAGAGGTACCTCTTAAGGAAGATCAACGTTTGAAAATATTAAAATTTTTTAAGAAAATTCCAATTTTTTAAAGAAATGGTATTTTTTGAAATAATATACTTCTTAAGAAGATGTAGTTCTTAAAGAAAGTTTTTGAGAAAATGATGAAAAATTATTTGGAACTAGGAACTTGAAGCAAGTAAGTCAAAGAATATGAAATTTTTATGATGATTCTACCCAAGAAACACACATCGACCAAGAAGGAATTGTGCTGAAATTATTTAGTAAAAATCGCCAAGAAGGACAAAATGGTACATTTTATATATTCATTTTTTTAGAATATAAAAAAATATAGAATTTTTTCCTTCTTGGCGGTTTTAACTCCATAATTTCAGCACAATTCCCCCTTGGTCGATGTTTGTTTCTTCGGTGGAATAAACATCATTATAATATCATATTCTTTGATTCACTTGTTTCAAATTCCTAGTTACAAATAATTTTTTATCATACAGTTCTTTTCTGTGATGTGAGTAATTATATTTTTTTGAACAACTAAAATTTCCTTTATTATGATAAATATTAAAAAACAGTAATCTTTCTTGAATTGGCTTTTCTATGTACCATATAGCACTATGCGGTCAGGATATAATGAGTTTGGGCAGCAGTTATTTTCAAACATACCCTAACTAGACCCACCTTTTATTACACCGCTCAAATTGTAATCATCTGCTGAGTCGATTTAAGGAACTCCGTCCTTCCGCTTGGCTGTGTGTCCATTTAAAATTTGTAATCAAACCACAGGTTCCAACTATAAAAATATTTTGATGATATTTGGTATATTCGGTCAACAGAATCTTGACCAGAAGATTACCACTATTGGAATTGGTGAAAACCGGTACATGTTCAAACATAGGCCACGTTCAAATTACCTTAAGAGTACGTACAAAATTAACCTGGTTTCCAAATTATCATACTGCTCATTGTGAAATTTTGTTTGTACGTGTATAGTAACATCGATTAATCTCTAGATCAAAAGTAAATTTTTTAGCACTTTTTTGTTTTAGTGCCCATTAGGTTGTCCAAAAACATAAAAATATACTTAATTTTTTTTTTTTGGATCCTTTTGACGACTTAATCTACTAAAAAATCAACCAAGAAAAATAATATTTTGAACTCCCCTAAGCCATTGAAATGGGAGCTCATCTATATAAATCTGTTATATTCTGTTTTATTCTGTAATTTTTTTTTTAAATAGTTTCTTTAACGGAAGACTTATCTTTGGTTTTGGAAACATTTTGCTATGCTTGTCTATTACTTGGAAAAGAAAATGCTTCTGATCCTCTTGTTTTGTTAGCGATGAATTGAAAGCAATTCCTCTCCCAGCACTATCATTCACGACCTTAAGGGTACTCACTACTTTTTTTGCGATTTGAAATAAAATATTTTCATTCCACTCTTCTACATTTATATCCAGAAAGTAAGAATCCACTTTGAAAATTCGAAAAAATTATGGGATGCTGGACCAACAATATCTTCGCTTAATAATTTTTCGTATGACACCTGGTTGATCTTTTTGTTTCCTCCTGAGATAATTCCTCAGTTATTTTACCATTTTCCGTTCGGTTTCAAAAAGCACTATGTTTGAAAATAGTCCGAGTACAACCAGCTCTTCACTGAGGTACCACATATGTCTATATATTGCTGCAGTTCCTTTTTCAAAAACAACACTTGATGTTTCTTTGTAACACTCAGGTCATTAGCTGGAGCATTGCAAGAAATTGAGCAACTTATCCAGTATTTGACATAAATTAAAGCAAAATAAGCTAAACTCAACTAGGGCCTTGGCCTCTCTTTTTGGCAGTTTTAATTATTTTTGAAACATACATATTTCAGTTTTGACATCCTATTCTACGTGCTTGGTGAAATGCACATGGACTTCGAAATTGTACACCACCTGGGGGAACTTCACCAAGGAAAATAAGAGTCAGTTGTAAATTTTCTTTTGAATCATCTCTTGGGACATTGCATGAGTCATTTAATATTTTCATTATAAGGTTCATTGATTCATTCTTTATTCATTCTTTTGTTTTATGGTTGACCAGTAGTCGCGAAACCTTTTAAATAAAATCGACGTCGGACTAATTGTTGGCCCAAATAATGCATTAAATGCATCACTACAGACAACTTCTGATACATGATATCTGCACGAAAGCCACAAAACTGTTGGTTTAGTTTTTTTTTCAAAAGAATGCAAGCTCCACGTAAATGTCCTGTATTTGCAGCAGTGGTATTGAAAGACATTCTACATACTTTACTTTGAAAATACCACTCAATAATAGTATTTTTGACAACTTCAGCAACTTTTTCGCCAGTGCCATTTTCAACTTTAGGTATGGCAAGAAGCTTTTCTGAATTGGCTTCTGTTAGTAAAATTGCAATTCTCTCTTCTTATCTTGAGTCACCAGTAATAGCAGCAAGCGATTTTGCATCAAAATGAATCACTAATGGACCTTCCGGTGAAAATGATAGCTTGGTGTTAATTGCTTGGGTTGAGTGAGCGTTTATCATTGCCCTTCGGATGCTGCTTCTGCTACTGGCAGTACAGATTCTTCTTTATTACCGAATATTTTTGTTGCTGTAGAGATAAAATAAGTTGCTTTTCGACCAATATAAGGCGATCAGTAAACTACATTTTTTCGCTTTCGACTAAATTTTAGAATTTAGAGAATTTTTTTAATTTTTTAACCCCTCCTCCCCTTAATGAACATTCCTACCCATTAAACAAATTCAGAGATTTCGAGTTATTTCCCACATTGTTTCAACAGTGGATATTACTGCAAAAAAAAATATATAGAAGACTAGAGTTGGAGTAGATTAAGTAACGATCTTTTGAATGCTATTTGTGAATTTACGCGCATGCGCAAGTTTCAGGAAGCTAGGGGCAGCTCTTAGCAACAACGAAATTTATTGAAAATTTTACAGAATCTTTCAGTTATCAAGAGAATTCAAAAAAGTAAATGTCATTTTGTATCGGAAAAAAAATTTTGTTCCCATAAATCTGTGGACCACATTAGTGCCCATATAAAGCAGCTTCACCTTCTTCAACGAAATCTTTAGAAACATTTTTTTGAATTGATTTTTCTAACATGTTGGTCATGATCGGTCCATTTTTCAACCTAGTTCCCATACAAAAATAGCATCCAGTGTGAACTGTTTCATATTTGCAAGCTACACATTCATAAAAGATTAATTTAAAGTTCTATATCCAACTACGACTTAACTCTCCGTCTAGCAACTCTTCTGGTACCCTTAAACGCATGACAAGGTCAGTAGGGACCTATTTTTGTTGATATGACATGTTCTATGAAAAACATATTTTAAAATTTTTGTTTTGTTATTTTATTATTGTTTATTAATCAAAGTGTTGATAAATAAATCAACATAATTTTTTTTTTATACTAACATACTGCTTACGAAACTATAACCGCATTTATACCCTTTTCGTTGCCTACTTGTGTTCTAGCTTGAAAATCCGAATATATCTACAAATAGAGATTAGTATTAGAAGGTAATTAAACAAATGTTAAATTCTAAGAACTCGTTTAAAATGTTTTCAAACAATAAAACAGCTAAAAAGATGCCAAAATAAAGTTTATGTCTTAATGAATTCTTGTAATATCAGTACAAGGTCCCTACGGACCTTGTCATGCGTTCCCGTACTACTCACCTTTTAACCTCAATAAAAACTAAACTATTGGGCGTATCACTTTGAATTTTCTTTTAAACGATTTTTGATAAAATTCTCTTGGAAAACAGGGTAACTTTTGGGGTACCTTGTCCTGGCCGAAATAGGAGTAATTTCAGTTTGAAAATGAAAAAGGTCCCCAGGGACCTTCTCGCTAAGGGTTAAACATAGTTGCACCGAAGACTTGAATAGTACAGTCGATCTAGAGAAAAGATATTTTTTATACTATAATTTCTGTAATTCTATAATTTTTATTATAAGGCACATTTGTGAAGGAACTAGGCCCAAATCAAAAAAAAATTAAAAATAATTAAAGATCATATTTTAAAGTCGAACAAAATCGTCTCATATGTTTTTTCATCAGAGACGTTCTTGTTTTATTGTCAAAATTATCTTTTATGGAAGACACAGGTTTTTGTAAAATTTCATTTATTCTAGAGTCGATCAAAGTTCAAGTGATTCTCAGTCAGTTGATATCAAACTATCTACTGATTTTGGTTACTGATGAGGGTTGGTGACTATTCCCAAAACAGCTGTATAACCTGTCATGCAAAATATAGATCAATTTTTTGAAACAAATGACCCAATGTTTTTGCTTTATTTAAAGTAAAAACATTTGGCCTTGAGCCTGAATAATTTCAAACTCAATTATAAAAATGATAAAGATTGAAAATAAGTTTTTTTATTTTTATAAAATATACTAAAAGTACAATGGATTATTTTGATCCCAGGAGCACTGAAGGGTTAAATAAATAAAAACTAACCGAATTATTTTTCTTAAATTCTAAATAGCGGTTTCATCGAGTTTAATAGAAAAACTCGTTTTCAGTAATTTTTATTTAAAAATATCTTAAAGTCCTAAGCTGACCTTGGCAAATAATGGGTTAACGTTCTCGGATTTATCCCAAATTTTACGAACAGAAGTTTTGCACATTTGGTTATTTTATTTTAAGCGTCGCATCTAAAAATTCAGCAGCACTTACAAAATATTCGAATATTTTGAATAAATTGTCTTGTGACAATTCCAATTCCAAGAGGGTTAATGCGGTCGTATTATTTTTTTCCGAAACCCTAGACAAGTATGATAAAATATAACATCCAAAAGTAGAAAAGTGATGAATATTTGATACAAAGTATTTAGAAAGAGTACATTTACAGAATATTTTACAAAAATCCCATTTTTCTCGAAATCCGCAAAAATTAACTCCTTGTCAAAAAAATTCTGGCATAGGGATTTACTTAAAAATTCACACAGTTAATCTGTAACATATACTTAACAAAACCATAAAGTACCAGATCCAATTTTCTAAATTATGTTAAAACTTGAAAAAGGAGTTTTCAAAATTTTATCAAAAAAGTTTTCCATTTTCGGTCTCAATGCGCAATAGGTTAGCAACGTGGTAATAAAATAATACTTCATATTTGAGTCTTTAAAAGTATAGAGACTAAACAAAAATTATTGCTTTAATCAATATCTCAAAGGTTAAAAAAATGCCATCAAATTTCATGACCTATTTTTTTTTTGGCACAAAAGTGGTCTGGGGCATTTGTTATTTCTTGGCGAGTTTTTATTCGATTTTGAAGTTTTATAGGTTTTTGGAAGTATAATTTAATAATGATCCCAAATTATATAACAACTTGTTGGAAAAATTAAACTATAGAACGAAATTTTCGTAAAATCTGAAAAAAAAAGTCATATTTTCCCCATATAAACACACTTGAAATTTTCAATCGCGTTGAGGTACGACTTAATGATTTTTGATTGGCCCAAAACTTTGTATTTCTCAGTTTTTTTGGTATTCGCATATTTCTAGGGGGTAAGGCCGAGAGTTTGAACAATTTTTTTCCCTCCATATAATGAAGGACCACCTGGTGATATTTTCAACAACCAAAACTACAACTGAGAATCATTTTTTTAACCGATTTAGCGACTTATGCCCGTTCGACCGTCTGTCTTTCTGTATATCTGTTTTTGTGTCCATGCAAACCTTGTAACGAAACTACTATGAATATATTTTGATGAAATTCTGTATCTAATATTATTAATAGAATTCAGATTCCTGAATATCGGTGCATGTTTAGACCTAGTTCCCATATAAATAGTCCCTACGAAATCGACTTAAGTCTGTTTAAGATCAAAATTCTCATATTGAATTCGATCGGCACATTTTTCGACCTAGTCCTTTCATAAAAATAGTATCATAGTATAAACCCATTCTCTAAAGTCATGGTATAGGACATCGAAATTTCGTTGTATACCAACCATAATTTTCTTATTTGTTATTTATTAAAATTTTTGCCAGACCTTGTGAACTTTTTTGAGACTTAAAATTTTTGTGGTATTTCCAAAGCAAATTGAAAATTGTTGCCCTTTGTAATATTTTGTGGTTACTTAATGATTTTTTATTCATTTTTAATTTAGAGAAAATTTATAAAATTTAATATGTCAACTTTGGATAAATTTATAAAAATGATTCTATGTTAAACTTAACATACTTGCTTAGAAAAAAATACATAAAAATCTCATTTAAATTTGATGTATGCCTAATTTTTTATATCTCGTGGAGCTACAATCGTCCTCTGCTAAAAATGCAAGTGTTAACGAAAATTTAAACTGTTATTTTGCTCAAGTTTAAGTCATACCCAATGGTGTCAGTTAAACAACAAAAAACAAACTGGAAGCAATAACGAGAACGAAATTTAAAGTAATTTACTTTTATGTCATCCTAAACCCTCATGGAAAGAAAATCTAGTGAAGTTTGTTTTAAAACTTATATAACAAAAAACCAATTGAAAAAAATATCAAATATCGCTGTTAACGTCGCTTTGAAGCGGAAATTGAAATTTTTCTCCTTTGAGAAAATTTTCCGCTTGATATCATTGTATTGCAAGTTCTTTTTGTTTTTTGCTGCACTTCTATAGTTTTTCTGCCATCTCTAGCCCTGACAATAACGACGACTATAACGACGTTGTCGATGAGATGATGTTGTTATTGAACAAATGTAACATTTTACGGTAACTGATGTTGTCGACACTTTGCATATTGTTACAGGTACTCTGATTGAAAATATGTAGAAAAAAAAATGATAAACAGAGTTTATAAAAGTATTCATTCATTCCACCAAAATACTTAAGAATCTTATTTTTTCCGAACTTGTGTATTTATCATTTATATAGAAAAAATAAATGCTTAATTCACTATACAGTTACGGATTTGAACTAAACAAAAATAAAAAAAATGTATGTATATAAAGTGTGATGGTATGAAGAGAAAACTAGGATTTTGTTAACACTGAATTTGTAGTGATGTTGTCAATATAACTGTTATAAGTAGGTATGCGCCAGGATTTTCATATCCTCTGGAAATATCTTTTAATATTTTTATGCTTATTGAAAAGTATAATTTGAAATAAAATATTGTTGCTAGACAACAAGTTTATTTGAAACGATTTTTTTATACCCTGCATAAGTGATAGTGGAAATATAACTTAAAGATATGATTCGTCAATTGTTATGAATCTTAATGTGTTTAATCATAGTGAGCTAAATATCTCGTTAGTCTTTTAAGCCATTTCATTTTATAGTACTTTAGAACAACTTCCGATAACATTTTGAATTCAATTGGCTTAAAGTAGCTTAATTACATTTATAGAGTTTTTCATGGAATTTTCTGAAATGTTGGCTTAAGCTTATTAAAAGCTTTACGAAATAGGTGAAAGACTTAATTAGAAACTTTTTTAAGTTTAGAATATAGCTCATGTATGAAAGAAATGTGAACTGTAATGAATTTTGTGAATTGATTTAAATTTCTTAGAAACACTGTGGCTCCAATTAAAAAAAATTAAAGGTTATCAGATTCGAGTTAGTAAAACATTGAAAAAATTTACAGTAAAAACCATGTTAGAGCCAAAGCAATATGCAGTACAATTTAATATAATACCTTTTCACACCAAAAATTAGCGTAGTAAAAAGTATCTAAATTTACCTCTGCGGCCTGATGATGACATTTTGCACAAGAATCAAAAAGAAGTCAACAGCAATAAAGGAAAGTTTTTCCGAAGTAATGAAACATTTTTTGTTATACTATTGAAACTTCTATGTTACTGAAAGTTATTAAATGAAACAAATCCGGTTCGAAGGACCAATGTAATGAAACAACCCCGGTTCGAAGAACCAATGTTAACAGTTATAAAATGAAACATCTGTTTCGTTTCAGCATTTGTATGCACTAATAGAGGATATGATACCAGTGTGTCCGGCATGTGTTTGCCAGATATTTTTACCTATAATAATACCATATAATCAACTGACATTCATTACGTAAACAAAAACAAAATCTACAGTAAAACTAAAATTCCAATCTTTCAAGCCAATAGTGTTCGAGGAAAGTTTTAAACGTAACCTTTACCTTAAAGTTGGGTGAGTGGACATCGCGCTGGCTAAATACACTGAAGATTAGAATTTATTCGCAAATAAGTATCTATGAAAAGTTTCGCTTCAACGAATATGAGGAATGCCTCCTATAGATATATTTTCTATGATCAGCAGAGGTGCCTACACCAGGTTTCTCTGCTACGATAAAGGAACGCGCTTTAAGCTAAGAGAAGTACCTATGAAAGATTTTTTAATGATCAGTTGAACTGCCTACACCAAGTCTTCCTACACTAATTAACGATTAAGTTTTGAGCTAATAGAAGTGCCTACGACAGTATTTTTTTTCTTGATCAGGTGATGTGCCTGCAGCGACAAAATATTGTAAAAATTCGGGGCTGTATTAATCACAATCTTCTCTTCCGCGATCAGAAGATCTCTCTGCTGCGATAAAGTATTAGGTCAAAAAGAAGTTCCTACGAATGGTTTTTCTTAAACAATCAGGATAAGTGCCTACACCAGGTCTTCTTCTGCCGAGAGATCTAAGTTTTCCTCAAACTATTGAATTCCTTATGAAACTCTACGAAATACCATCATCTTAATTTATATATTTCCCGGCCTTATGCAAAATATAAATTTCTCCAACGATCACCATAACCAGCGCGAGGTACACCATAGCAATCGAAGGAAAACTCGTCGATTCAGGACTAGTCTATGCAAGGATATTCATAAATTTTACTAGAGATCGTCTTACTTCCGATTAAGCCTTATAACCCGAATTTCATTACAAAGTTTTTTTTGTGTATTTGACACCTGTAGTTTGATTCCAAATACCCTGCAGAAAAAAGTGAACTCATTCAAAAACAAACACATTTTCATTGCTTTCAAATTAAAACAATTTTTTTATGTGATTTTAAATAACTTTCAAGGACGTTACTATACAGCTGATGTGACAAAACTACACTGTCAAATCTAAGCAATATCAAATAGATGTTGAGATTATTATAACGATATTAGAAATCAAGAATTTATATCAGGAAATTACAAAAAAATTAAAAATTATTTAAAATAAAAAATTTATATAAAAAAAATTAAAATAAAATAAAAAAAGGACAATCTGTAATATCAATAGGCTAGGCGATTTCTTGTGACCGATGTTTTGTTCTATCGTTTTATCCCAATTTTTATCAGACGTATACTATTTGAAAGATATTCATTTTGAGCCGTTTTGCAGATTTACAGATTTTTAAATTTTTCCTTTATTTTGAGTAAATTGTATTTAAAGTTGCTACTAACACATACGTAAAATTATACATACGCTATGTGTATTTTATTAAATTTGTTAACGTGTTTCTTAATGAGTTTGTTATTTTCATTCACAATAAATATAAACCATAAAAGTGTTGGTTTGTGAATTGGCTAAGTTGAAAAATAAAGTTGCCTAGAAATTGCACACGGATTTCGAGCGCCGGAATCTGCTATTTGATATTAAAGATGAAAAACTGATTTTGAAGCAATAAAATACTGTATTGAAAAGAAAAAGTGTATTGAAAACGAAGAGTTTAAATTAAAAAAGTTCTTATGAAAATTATTTTATAAATTATATCTATTCTTAAGCCCAACAAAAATTAAAATCACCATCTATGACAAGCCCTTGTAAAACTAATTGGTTCTGATCAAAATGTTTACAGTATCTGAATACAGGAATGATATATTTCAATTTTTTGAATGCCCTTTATTTACTGAGAAGATGGTCGCTAATAGATCAATAGACTCATAAAGTGATACCGTGTAGATCGATCGAATAGCGGTTATATGCCAAGTGATTGGTAATATCATTTGGACGACTGGATATGGGGTCATGACATTTTTATACAATAAAAGTTTGTTGTTCAAGCAAATATAATTCTATACAGTTAACTAAAAAAGAAAATTCCATAGTTTCCGACAAAGATCGTTATTTAAACTTTTTCATTTGATATTCGAAAACCAAATACTAGATTTAACGTATTTTTTTCTGTGTCATTTGTTATGCCATATACTACTGGGTGGTTTGGGTGCTGATGTTTGTAACTACCAAAAACATTTGACCTAAACCCATTTTTAGAATCACTTTCTGAGTCGATTTAGCGATGTCCGTCCGTCCGTCTGTCCGTCTGTCCGTCTGCGTGTCCATGTAAACTTTGTAATCAAACTACAGGTCGCAAATACGAACGTATTTTAACGAAATTTGGCATATAAGCTTATATCGGCCACAGCGTAAATGCAATTGAAATTGATGAAAATCGGTGCATGTTCAGACCTAGTCCCCATAAAAACGACCCATATGAATACTTAAATTGTCATAAAATCCAAATTATGTTATAGATGTCGGTCAAATTGAGTTTGTGTATGTTCATTACATCCATTTAAGAGAAGTCCAAAAATAAACCCTATAGGATAATTCTTAGTCATAGCCCCCATATAAAGCTGCTTCCCAATCTTCACTTAAATCTATCAAAATGCAAAAAGATTTCAGTTTTTTTTTTTTCAAATTACGTTTGTATATGTTTTGCAAAATATAAGTGACTTAACCAAATATGGTCAGCATCGGTCCATTTTTCAACCTAGCCTCCATGCAAATATAGCATCCGATATGAACTTTTTCATATCTGCAGCCAAAAAATTAATAATAATGTATATATCCAAATAGTTGGAAATAAGAGATAAGGGCTCTAAACGCATAGTATAGGGTATCGTATAGTCGGATATTGTCGGTCGTACAGACCGACTTTAATTTTCTTACTTGTTTTTGTTTCAGTTATTAAAAACTAAGCTACATAATACGTTTTATAACACTATCTTCAGTTTTGTAGCTTTTTCGTTCAACTTCTAAAAATATTCTTTTAATAAAAACAGAACCAGGTATGATTATTAGGGCGGGTCGATTTGTAGGGAGGCAAGAAATCGCTCAAGTGGTAAGGTAAATCATACTCTAGGGATCAAAATATAAAACGAATTCTGATGTCCCACTTTTGACCTGTCTCTCTGTCTGTCTGTCTGCCATGGGGCAACCCCATTCCCCCTCATGGAATTGATCTGAAACTTGGCCCATAGTCTTGTTGTGACTACAGATTAATTTTGGGGTAGTCACGCAGAGTCACGCATAGTCACGGAGTGATCTAAAAGTAATTTACCGTCATCCGATCGATCTTTTTGAATAACATAACATACAAGGCGTATGATTATTATTTATTAGCAGAGTAGAAGATACGTATATGTATGAGTGTTAGTTTTAATATTAAATCAAACAGTCAGCCCATTTCTAAAGAAAAATGGTGATTTTTTTAAATGTTTGTATTGGGATCATACATTTGGACTCGATTGGGGCACTCTAAATGGGTCAAAGTGACAGACAGACAGACAGGTCAAAAGTCGGGACATCAGAATTCGTTTTAGAGGTATGGTTACTCGGGCAAAGTTTCTTATTTTTATCCCTTGAATATGATTTTCCTTGTCACTTGGGCGATTTTTAAGTCGACCCGCCCTAATGAATATTCTTTGTTTATTAAACTGTTTGTTAAAATACAACTTTATTTATTTTTTGTTTTCATTCAAATTTTTATACTATTACGTGAAGAAAAATTTTTTATTCCATTTTTTAGCAAAATGCGGATATGGAGGAGTGTTCGGCATAGTTATAGTTTATATAGAGAAGAAGCGGAGAATGATAAAAATGTATATATAATATGGTCTAAAACATAATAAATTAAATAATATGAAATATTTATAATAATTCGTTGCGCCATGTGTTCGATTGTGAATTGCTAAAATTTATTAGCATATCTTTAGGCTCATTTAAATATTCATAAATTTTTTTTATATCAATGGTCACAAGCGATAATCGCCTAATTCAACCTAAGAACGAGTTGAGCTATGTATGCTATTTAATTTTTCGATTAATAAATGTGTATCCATTTTCTTTTACAAAACAAATAAACCAAATTTAAGTGACATTATTAATAATTTTTTATTAACAGGTGTGAACAAAATTATATCAGACGCTATTTTTATACACGGACTTGGTCAATAAAATAGATTCAGACATAGAAAAATTTTTCTAATATTTTTGTTATCTTTTTCTCAGGTTAAAGAGCACTGTTACTAAAAATGGCCCTACGGGCCTTATTTCGAAAGCAGTGGGTGTTATAAACACATATAAAACAAATTTGACCTATATCAATATTATAAGCTGGATTTTACTGTAACCAGTTTTGGCCTTAGTCTAACCAGTATGCTGGGACGTATTACAAATGTTTCTGAATGAGTAGAAATAGGTATTGTAAATTCCAATAGTAATCTGTCAAATGGTCAAGTTATACCTTGTAATACTTCTTGATAATTATCTGTCGGTTTTCTTGTTCGGAGCTGATCAGTATGTGCTCTGATGAATTTATTACAATCTTCGACTTGCATAGATGTATTATAAATAACATTTACAGCTTTTCCCATAATTTAACATACTACCCAAAAGCTTCTGTTCTCCTCAAACTGCCTCACAAAATAATAGCTCATACTTCATGTTTGAAATCGAAATGTAGTTCCATTACAACTACTTAACATAAGCTGCTTTTGTATGAGTTGGTGTAATAGGTTTGATGGCACATCTACATATGTTAGTCTCTTTATATTTTTTTTAGCCTAAACCTAAACAAGGTATTTTAAGGTATCCTCTTTATTGTAGTGGCAAAACACTGTGTGATAAGAAAAAATATCTGGGATGCGATACCCTCTTTCTGGTAGGTCTTCTCGAGTACAACAAGACTTTGTCCTTGAAATTTGCGAAATACCTCCAAAATCTTGAGTTACGGGTAAAAAAGCGGTTTGTTGGCCCTTTTGCACATATAAGCCAGTAACTCTGTTAAATATGAAACGATTTTGAATTTCTCATCGGATTTATTTATTTATTTATTTTATTTATTGTTCGTTTAACTTATAATTACAAATTATAAGAAAACGTAGTTCAGAGCAATAGCATCGTAGGCCTTCAGCTCTTTGTATTAAAATAAAATATTATAATTTATTTAATAACTTAAAGATAATACGTATATACATATTTACATGTTTTATATTTCATTGTAAAGATTTGAGGTTTTTAGAAATTTAGTCAACAGGGCAATATTATCTATAGAAGGATGGAACAGTGGATACAAAGGGTCGGAAATTGGAAATATGGCTTTACGGGAGTTATTAGTTTTCGGGCAGTCACAAAGAAATGTGTTGGACTTGTGGGATATGGGATGTTACAGTTACAGAAAGGTGTGGTATTGTTATTAAATAAATGTCCATGTGTGACTCTAGTATGACATAGGCGTAATCGCTCGTATTTAGTACAATCTAGTCTACTAACATTCTTCATATTGTCGTTCATATAGCTGTAAATGGTTTTCATATTTCGATTAATATTTCTATACCAAGTAGACGTTGCGTCAAAAATTAGGTCTTGTTCATTTTCTAAGTATTTTCTGTCAATTAATGATAGCAAGTCTTTTCGATTGAAGTTTTGAGTTGAATGTAAAGGATGTTTCGCAGCAGTCTTGGTTGCAAGATCCGCAAATTCGGTTCCCTTTATTCGGCTGTGTCCAGGGACCCAAATTAGTATAATTTTTTGGAGATTTTGCAGTTAGAGTGCTCCTAATGTTGGAAATGTAATACCCATTATTTGAAACATTCTGTATTGCTTGTATCGATGAGAGATAGTCTGAGCATATAGCGAATTTTCCTTGCTTATTCTTCACATATGATACAGCTTAATAAATTGCTATTAATTCGGCCGAAAATATGGAGCTGTGGGTTGGTAAGTTTGAAATTTTAATAATAGTATTTTCTGTTATAATGCTAAATGTTACTGAAAAATCAGTTTTGGATCCGTCGGTGTATAAAAATTGAAATTCCTTAAGATTATCCTTGATCGCGCTAAACATTGTATTAAATTGAGATATATCAGTAGTGGATTTTGATAGTTCATGCAGGGATATATCGATGGTCGTAGGGTCTGATGACCAAGGGGGGAGCTGTGTCATCCTGTTCTTAGGAATATGTAAAGGGATGTCTAATTGATTACAATTTCGTATTGTCCTGTAAATGGCTGATGGTACTTTGGGTATTTTTTTTTGGAAATTTTAACTTTCTTTGCTATCTGATGTAGCGGAGTATTGGTATTATGTAACAATATACGAACGAGTTTTGTAGTTTCAATTTCTCGTTGTGTATTTAATGGTTTAATGTTAGCTTCAAACAACATATTGTTTATTGGCGTAGAACGGAAAGCGCCGACTGAAGTTCTAACAGCTGAGTTAATTATAGAGTTGAAGACCATAATTTATTTTTGAGATTATAAGAGCACTGGCAACTGAAATGAGAGAGATTGTATTGCAGTTAAATCTTGTGCTAGCAAGACATTTTAAAATGTTTAGCCGGTGTGTTAGGGCAGTTGTTAGGTTGTCAATGTGATCGTTCCATTTGTATCTCTTATTAATGGTTACGCCAAGTATCGTCAGAGTATCCGTTTTTGATATTACGATGTGCGATGACAGTTTTTAAGTCTACAAACATGTATATATTTACATTTTGTGGTAGAGAGTGTAGCTCCAGATGCATTACACCAATTTCTAATGTCATTAAATAGATTGTCCAAATTCAGCACAATGTTTATATTTCTTTCCGAACGAATAGTTAAATTAAAGTCGTCGGCGTATGCACAGAAATCAATTTCCTTATGAAGGGAAATGAATGAACATAATTTATTATATGCTATCACAAAAAGAATAACTGATAAGGGGGATCCCTGGGGGATTCCATTATGTAGAGGGAAGGAGTTTGAGTAACAATTTTTGATTCGTACTGTTATTTTTCTCTTAGTCACAAAATTAAACACGTATCGTATAATATTTGGGTCGACTTTCCATTCTATTTACTGATCCAATATTGAATGAATTCCTAATTTATCAAATCCTCGTTCAAAGTCAAGTGATAATATGTTCGCATGTTTACGTGATTAGAGGCAATTAGTAATTTGGTAGTCTAGATAAAGTAGACTATCAATTGTCGAGCTCCCCTTTCTGAAACCAAACTGCCGGTTATTAAGCAGCTTATTTGCAGTTATAAACCACCATAACCTATTGGCAATGATTTTGTCTAAAACTTTGGATAAGCAAGGGTTCAACGAAATGGGTCGATATGACTTCATCATAGTTTTGTCGTATCCGGGCTTAGGAATGGCTATAACTACGCTATTTTTGAACTGTTGAGGAATGTAATTGGAAAGTATATTATTATAAAGGTTTAAAATTCTTACTTTTAGTTGATAAGGTAACATTTTCAACATTGGATACGAGATCCTGTCCATTCCCGGGGTTTTTCATTTTAATTTACTTAAGGTGGAACTTAGCTCAACGATATTTATATTGCCTTCTATTATTAGTGCCTCAGCGCAAGGTATAGCTGTAGGAAGATTTGAAACCATATTTTGTTTGTTTGCTCTAAAATTATTTGAAAAATTTAAATCAGATGAATTGTTGGACCAGAATCTTCCAAATTTCTGCGCCATTTCCATGTTATCAGTAATCTTAACGTTAGGGTTATCCAGTGAAGTTATGCAGTGTATATTTTGTGATTTTTTGTAGCCGGTAAAATTTCGAATATTTCTCCATATTCTGTCAGTAGGTGTATTTGGATTGATTGTAGAAGTGAAGGAGGTGATATAGTCTTTTTTGGTTAATTTAATTTTTCTTTTATATAAAGAATTTGACTTTTTATAGTTTAACAGATTTGTTTGGTTAATGTTCCTTTGGAATATATGCCAAAGCCTATTCTTTTCTGCTTTTAGCTTTTCTAGTTCACTATTCCACCATGGGACTTTTTTAGGATTGGTTCGGGATTGAGGGATAGATACATTGGCTGCTTATATTATTGATTTGGAAATATTAGCGGCTTCTTTATTTATATTGGTAGAGACTGGTCTACTAAGGTTGAAGTTATAACAACAGTTCATCGGATTTAGAAAGGAGAAACCGAGGCTTTTCGTAGATATGAACATGTAATTTAATTAATATTGAGGCATCTTCGCGTGTTCATATAACAAACTCATTTTATTTATTTTAGTTCCCAACTTTTCAACTTTGAAATTTTGTTTATTTAGGAACCGTACGTATAACGAATGAATTTATTAAAAAATAATTTTTGTTTATGAGTCAAATACAGATTTAGGTTAAAAAATTCGTTAAAAATTGACTGTGTATTTAAAGTTTTAATACAAAAAAAATTTTTTAAATAAATCCATGCGCAATGATTTTCGTTTTCTTCTTATGCACTTTCCGTTTAAGTATACAAAAAACTCTTCTATAATTCTTATACATTCAGTCGCTGCTATGGACCAGAACTTGTTTGTGAATATAGCAGTGTAATTTGGTGTAAAAGGTTTTCATTTAACGTCTTGTAGAAGTGACCGGACTGTATTTTTTGAAGGAAGTTTTAAGACTGATGAAAATTATAGTAATATCTAATATTGCGCTGACGAATCCAAACTATTTTCGGCATTAAAACATAATTATAATTATAAGACAGATAAACGGCACCTTTTTTTATGGTTATGAAAAAGTTAATTTTTAGAAAAGTTAATTTTTAATGGACTTCTACTTTTTCATTATTCCATAATGATATGTTTCTATTTTATACCTTGTTTTACATATATCAATTGCTAAATTGAAAATAATTATTTTGGTATTGAAATATTTGTTAGTTTGATATTTTGTTTTCCTGAAAATTTTTCATTCATTCAAATACTATCTGCTGAACAATAAACATTAATTTTTATTTAAAATTGAACATTTAATTGAATCATTTTATTGGCGACGAGGTTTAAACGAAACCAGAATGGAGAAAGTTTTAGCAGATATTTTTGCAAGATAAAATGAATGGACACAGCAAATGATGGCGCAACAGCAACAACAGCAACAGCAACAATTTTTCCAACAATTATTTAGTCAGCGAGGAATAAGCCCATCAAACAGCAGAATTGAAACGACTACAGCGGTTCCAAGGTTTCATGCATTTGAGGAGGAACAACATGACTTCGATTCATACAGGAGTCAATTAGAGGAGCATTTCAAAGCTTATAACGTGGAAGATAGCGAAAAGAAGAAGTATTTTCTTTTATCCTGGGTAGGAGACAGCACATTTCGATTACTCCAAAAACTAGTAGGTAAATCCATCATTCAGCAACTCTCGTATCAAGATCTTGTGGCAAAACTCGAAGGACATTTTAAGTCAAAGACGCACATCATCAAATCTAGATATGATTTCTACAGGAGGCAAAAACGTGAGGGTGAGTCGTATAAACAGTGGGTATCGGAGTTAAGAGGTATGGCTAGAGAATGTAATTTTGTTTGCAAAAGTGAAAATTGTTGTAGTGAGTATATCGACGAATTAATACGTGATATTATAGTTTTATATGCTCCTGACGAGCCAGTGCGAACAGCTGCATTACACAAAGAGGACCCTTCTCTTCAAGAAGTATTGCAAATCGGAGAAACTTTCGAATCAACACGGAAAACTTTAAATAGTATCAAAGAAACATCACCACATGAAGCCGACATCTTCGCATTGAAGCAGCAACAAAAATTCAAAAATTCAAATCAATTTCAAAATAAGTTTCAGCAGCAACATCACCGTCAAAAGAAATTTCAGCTAGAGCATAATAGACATGGTCAACAAGCAAGATCTCAACTGCCATCATGCAGCGGATGTTTTAAGGATCATGAAAAAAGTAATTGCAAATATTTGAAAGCCCAATGCTACAAGTGCAAACGAATCGGTCATATTGCACATGTATGCAAGTCAATTCCAAATTTTAATCAAAGTAATCGTAGTCAAATAAAAACTTTAAATGAAAACGATATAGTTATAAATTGCAATGTTCTTTACAATACCATCACAAGATCAGGCAACAAGATGTTTATAGATTTATCTATAAATGACATGCCATTAAAATTCCAGTTTGACACAGGAGCAGTTCGCTCAATAATCGGTTTATCGGGTTATAAATTGTTAAACAAACCACAATTACATGACACTACAGTAAAATTGTTTGGGTACGGTAATTCAGAGGTACCTATACTCGGTGCAATGCAAGCTAAAGTCAAACTAGGAGAGGAAACTAAGGTCCTAGAAGTTATTGTTGCCAATTCAGAATATTGTAATAATATTTTTGGATTAAATTGGTATGACGAGTTTAAGAGTGTCCAAATTTTTAGATTAGAAGAAAACAAAAAGCTTAAGTTGTTGTGTGAAGAGTTCAGCGAGATATTTAATGGTGAATTAGGCCATTGCAATAAATTTAGAGCACATATTTATATGAAAGAAGATGCAAGACCAAAATTTTTCAAGCCCAGACCTATTCCTTATGCTCTCCATGAAACTTTTAAAGCCGAAGCTAAACGCTTGACAGATTTAGGTATCTGGAAACCAGTAAAATTTAGTCAATGGGCTTCACCACTTGTTATTATACCTAAACCAAATAACAATATCAGGGTTTGTGGGGATTTTAAAGTAACAATTAATCCTCAGATGGATATAGAGCAATATCCAATTCCAAGAATTCGTGATTTATTTCATAAGCTGAAGAATGGTAAGCTATTTTCTAAAATTGATTTATCAGACGCATATTTGCAAATTGAGATGGATGAGGAATCCAAAGCCTTACTTGTTGTAAACACATCTTTGGGGCTCTACCAATATCAACGTCTGCCTTTTGGTGTCGCAAGTGCACCTGCTATATTCCAACGCTTTATTGAGCAAACAATTAGTGACATTCCTGGTTGTGTTAACTATTTAGATGACATTATCTGTACTGGTCAAAATGATGAAGAGCATTTTAACAATCTTCGACTACTTTTTTTAAGATTAAGAGAAAGCGGCTTGCGATGCAATTTTTCAAAATGCAAATTTATGCAACCTAAAGTGGAATATCTGGGTCATATGATCAGTGGATTAGGTATTCAACAATCTGAGTCAGGAACAGAAGCTATTAAAAATTTACCACGACCAACTAATTTAGCAGAACTTCAATCTTTTATGGGAAAAGTAAATTATTATTGCACTTTTATACGAAATTATTCCGATGTTTGTGGTCCATTGAATTTGCTTCGTAAAAAGGACAAGAAATATCATTGGGGCCATGAACAAGAAAAAGCTTTCCAGGAGCTAAAACGTCAAATAATTGAAATGACAAAACTTGTTCACTTTGATGAAAGATTACCTATAATCTTAGCCACTGATGCATCTTCGTATGGTATCGGCGCAGTGATTTCTCATATATATCCGGATGGATCTGAGCGTCCAATAGCTCACGCGTCGAAAACGCTTAATGATCATCAAAAGAACTATAGCCAAATTGAAAAAGAAGGTTTATCGATTATATTTGGAGTTCGAAAGTTCCATGATTATTTGTATGGCCGTAAATTTATTTTAATTACAGACCATAAGCCTCTGGTATCAATTTTCAATCCTAAAAAAGGAATTCCAGTCACAACAGCACACAGGTTACAACTGTGGGCATTAAAATTAGCTGGTTATACATACACAATTCAGTACAAAAACACAAAAGCACATGGAAATGCTGATGCATTATCCAGACTTCCTCATAAAGAAGATCTTGATTTTGATAAATCTGAAGACATTTATGAAGTTAATTTTATAGAACAATTTCAAAAGTTTCCACTGGACGCTAAAATGGTAGCAGATTTAACTAAAACTGATGTAGTTTTAAGTAAAGTATTTCATTACATAATGAATGGTTGGCCCGATAACATAAATGAAAAATATATCCTACCGTATTTTCGACATCGTTTAAATTTAACAGCTTTTAACGGTGTAATTATTCTACAAACTGATTACAATAGGGTGTAATACCAACAAAAGTTCAAGGAAAAGTTCTCAAACTTCTGCATGAAGGTCACTGGGGCATCGTTAGAACAAAACAATTGGCTCGACGATATTGCTGGTGGCCTAAAATCGATGATCACATTTTAAACCTAGTTTCATCTTGCTCCATCTGTAATGTGTGCAGCTCAAATCCAGCAAAAGAATTTTCACCGTGGCCTCAAGCATCGCAACCTTGGCAGAGAATTCATTTAGATTTTGCTGGGCCATTCGCACAATTTATGTGGCTCATTTGTGTAGACTCTTTTTCACAATTTCCTTATGTTTTGAAAATGGAAAATATCACAACACTTTCAACAATTAGGGCACTCCAGAATATTTTTTCAATTGAGGGATTACCAGAATGTATAGTTACAGATAACGGTACGCAGTTTACTTCACATGAGTTTCAAAATTTTTGCAAGATTCACGGAATAAAACACCTTACAACAGCTCCTTTTCACCCATCGTCTAATGGCCAAGCTGAACGGTTTGTACGGACCTTTAAGACTTCAATGAAGAAACAAATTATGGATGGTAAAAACTTACAAAATTCTCTTATAGCCTATCTCACAACTTACAGAGCCACTCCAAATGCCTTTGGAAAATCGCCAGCAGACCTTTTACATGGGCGTCAACCTCGTATACTATTATCACTTCTGCAGCCCACTGTTTCCGCAAAATCAAATACATCACCTTCACCACAATTTTGTTTAAGTCAAGAAGTATACTTCCGAAACTTTGGAAGGGGGAATAAATGGATTAAAGGAAAAATTGAAAAAGTTTTTGGAAATATGTTATATCTGGTTAATGTTGGTAATGGCAAATTCGTCAAACGTCATAAAAATCAACTTCGTCCTTACAGAAGTCACCAAACAAAAACATGTGAATCATTTCAGTATTTAGAAGCATCGCAACTCCTATCGAATACAAATTCTACGCTACACGTTGAAAAACCCCAACCTAGTTTTGAAGTCTTAAATGATAATATTTTAAATCCTAATTCACCTCTTTATTCACATAAAGAACATACAAATTCCACACAGCGTAATCCGCCATTTTCGGTTAGACGATCAACCCGAAGAAAAAGAAGACCTACTTTTTATTCACCGGAAGTGCGCAACAAATTGGCTAAGAGGAATTGATATGTTTCTATTTTATACCTTGTTTTACATATATCAATTGCTAAATTGAAAATAATTATATTGGTATTGAAATATTTGTTAGTTTGATATTTTGTTTTCCTGAAAATTTTTCATTCATTCAAATACTATCTGCTGAACAATAAACATTAATTTTTATTTAAAATTAAACATTTAATTGAATCATTTTACATAATGAATATTTGTTACATTTTATATTTTTTTAATGTTGAACAGCAATATTCACGAACAAGTTCTGGCCCATACCAGCGACTGAATTTATAAGAGTGTATATGACCGATATCCTGCATCATACAAGAAACTTCCGTAAACAGAAAGCGCATAAAAAGAAAATGAAAAACATTGTGCATGAATTTATTCCAGAATTTGGTTTTTATTAAAAGTTTAATAATTCAGTCAATTTGTAACGGATTTTTTAACCTAAATCAGCACTTTACTCACGAAAAACATACTTTTATAATAAATTAATTCGTAATACGGTTCCTAAATAAACAAAAATACGTAAACACATCTTCAAAGTTGAAAAATATAGAAATTAAAAAATTAAATGTTGGACGAATACCACAGTTGCCCCAATATTATTTAAATGTCATGTTCATATCTTCGAAAAGTCTCAGTTTCTTCTTTCCAGGGAAACTTAAAATCGGTAGATACTCAACATGTACCAATATGTAACAAAGAGCTGAAAACCCAGTTTTTATCCGTAACTCATGATTTTGGAGCTGTTTCGTAAATTTAAAGAATAGAGTCTTATTGTACTGGAAAGGACTACCATCAAAAAAGTATCGCATCCCAAGTATTTCTGTTTCAATCTTTTTTGTATCACTGTGCAATATAACCAATATGTCTATAAATAATAGTATGTAAATGAAAAGTGAGATTTCGCTAATTCTGGGACAGTTTCTTCAAAATCCCTAAACACGGTTACATTCAAATATGTCATTACTGTCAATAAAGTTTTAAAAAATATTGAAATTCCTATTGTGATTCAGAAAAAATTCAAATTTAAAAAGTTAATAATTTTATTTACATATCAGTAATGTACTCCTTAGAAAAGAAAATTTCTGTTCGCCTTAGGTTAAGATGTATCGTTTTTATATGAAGCATGTAAAATAAGTTAAAGAAATATTTCAATAAAATTCAATATCATTTTTTTAAACAAGAAAATTATAGCCGGTCTAAGCCGACTACAGGAAACTCTATACTATGACCTAAGAAAAATGAGGCGTGGTCCAACTAATTGCATATAAAAAGTAAACGAAAAGCATATGTGAGAGGCATTGCTATAAATTTGTTGCCTGCCTATATAAAAAAGTTCATATCGGATGCTATATTTATATGGAGACTAGGTCCAAAAAAGCTCCGATTCTGACCATATATGGGTAGAATCATTACTTAAAAAAAAAAAAACAATTTCGAGAAAAATCTGTGCGATATTTTTTTTTTTTTTTTTTTTTATAGAATTAAGAGTTGATCGGGAAATAGCTTTATATGGGGCTATTTTTAGACACCTGATTAATAGATGTAATAAATACACCCTAAGCTGTAGGACTTTTTCCAAATAATGAGAAAATGTAACTTTACATCAACGATTTTTGTGCAAACGGGTTACTTATAAATAATTTTTTTTTTCTCGTATGTTATTTATTGAATCTTCACTTATATAATGTGAACTACCAATAAGTGTTCAAATTTTAAAACTAAAATTAAGAATAAAGTCTAGCCAGTGCCAGATAAAAATTTCATTTGTTCGTATATTAAAAAAATATATAATAAAAAATATTAATCAGTTAACCAGGTCAGCCGTGGCTCTCTTCTATGTCGCTGATGGCCGCGATTATCTAGCAGGTTACGCACCAAATTATTGGGATGTTCTTCCAGTCTTCTTAAATAGCTTTGAGCATGCTTTGCGATTTCATATTTGACAAAGTTTACATTGAAGTCGGAGTGAATATTCGAATTTACCACATACAATGGTGCGCCGGTTATTATTCTAAAAATATTATTCTGCTTTCTTTGAATTGTCTCTACATTGGAAGCAGGGGCAATGCCCAACAGTTATCCTCCATAGGACCATATTAGCTTTATAATCGAATTGTACAACAAAAGTTTACAATCGAGGCTAAGTTTAGAGTTTCTTCCAATTAACCAATTGAGTTCAATAGTTTTTAATTTCATCTGGGTTAAATTCGCATCTATGTGATTTCTCTACGTGAGACGACAGTCAAGATGAACTCCTAGATATTCAACGGTATCTTGTTGGGATACGTTGTGATTATTTATTTGAATTAATGGACAAGTTTTTCTTCTTAGCGTGAAAGTAACATGTATCATTCACCTTAATCTTCCACTTTTTTAACCAGGTCTCTAATTCATTGATATGATTTTGCAATATTCTGGATGCATCATGTGGGTTGTTATGAATGCTTAATATTGCTGTGATATCAGTTGGGATATCTGATATGGATAATATATGTAAAAGAGGCCCCAAAATGCCACCTTGAGGTACTCCAGCTTTTATAGTTTGTGGTGTGCTTATAAAATCATTTTCTTTAATTTTAAATTTTCGGTTTGTAATATAGCTCTCGAGTAACTTGTGTGTATTGGAGGGTAAAATAGTTTTAATCTTAAAGAGTAAACCTTCATGCCAAACTTTATCAAAGGCTTGTGAAACATCAATAAAAAGTGCGGAACAATACTTCTTCTCTTTGTAGGGCCTTTGAATTTCACTTGCCAGTCTATGAACTTATGCCATGTTGTTTTCGAGAGCCAAATTGATGAGCTGGAATAGAGTTGCTTTGTGTTACAGCTATGTTTAATTTATTAACAAGTAGTTTTTCGAAAGGTTTTCATAAATTGGATAATAGGCTGATAGGCCTATACGATTCGACTTTCGTGTGATCTTTTCCTGGCTTGGTTATCATTTTAACGAGAGAAATTTTCCATTCTGGGGGATAATATTCTAGGCATAATATAGCATTAAAAATTAAAAGAATAATTCTTAATGCTACACGGGGTAACTCTAAAAGCATTTTATTACTGATTTTATCAATTCCAAATGCTTTTTAAGGGTTTAGTTCAAAAATAGCCTTTTCGACCCCATGAAACTCAAAACGGATGGGTACCCTGTAGTAAAAATGGTAACAATTTAACTCTAACACCTGGATTATTTGGAGTGAAAACATTTTTCAGGTGTTCAACAAACAATATCATTTCTTGCCCAACCTCCGTTTGGTTTTCATAAAGGAGGCTTACGTACAACAGGTCTTTTTAAATTCTTGGTTGCCCGCCATAGGGAGTAGTCTGATTTTGCTGTGGGTTCGAGATATTCTAAAAATCATTTTAAAGAGTTGGTTCTCTGTTCTTCGAGTAATCTTCGTAAATTATTTGTGCATTCTTTCAATCGAGCCTTGCGATGTGGAGATCTGTGCAGTTGCCATTCTCTACGAGCTCTTCGTTTTTCATGGAGGAGTCGTTCAACGTCAGAAAAAATGGAATTATTTCAAGTTGAGCAGCTACTCTGCGATTAGATTCAAAATTTTTGAGCGAGAGGTTAAAATCATTTGGCATTCTTAGCGATATGTTTTCTGAGCAATGCGTACTAATAAACTTCTTATATTTCAACCCGTCAGTTCCATTGCCTGTAAGTGCTAAGTCACCAGACGGGGGTAGCATTTCCCGAGGGCTAAAAAGCATAACAGTCGTAGGAATGTGATCAGATGAGAGCTCCAGGGCTCTAGCAATATTTTTTGTCACTCCAAAATCAATAAGATCTGGTAATTTATTACGGTCTGCTGGCCAATATGTCGGTTCTCCGCTAGATATTACATCCATATTCATTTTAGCAATAGTATCATAAAATACGCGGCCTCTTGGGGTAATAATGCGTGATACCCAGAATGTGTGCTTGGCATTATAATCGCCAGCTGCCAGGAAACGCATACCTAGAGATTCGAAGTAAGTTCTGAGTTGATTATTTGTAATTGAATATCTTGGGGGTAGCATAAATTGATGAAATCACTAGATTTGTACCAAACTCTTCTATGAATAATGAATTACTAATTTGCTCCAAACCCACCCATTTCGTTCGCCGCCAGGCTCCTTTTTGGGCCATTTTTTAAAAATGTTATGTTTTTTTAAATAGCTTCTAAATGCAATATTTTACAGGGATATCAGAGCCAGCGTCTTTTGAGAGATAAAATTCTCGAACTTTCTCTCCTTAAAGTCAAAATTCTGCAGCGAGCCGTTTGTTCTGCAGAAGGATTCGAAGGGGATGAAAATTGAGCTTTCCAAAAAAATTGGCTTTGTATAAATTTTTTTATGAATGTAAAAAACCCAGTTTTTTTTCCAAAAAAACTAGTCTTCGTTAGCATATGCCCAGTTTTTAACAAAAATACTGGTTTTCTTTAGCATACAACTTTTAGTTGACTTTTCAACAGCAGTGATCTACTTTTCTCTAATTGTGAACTTCTGCCGTTACTGTTACCGTTTGTTATGAATTTTCTAGTTAATTATTAATGTCATCAAAAAGGTATTATATTATTCAAAAATGAGTAAAATTTTAAGGAAACATTCTATTCCTGCTAAGAAGCTGCAAACAAATAAACTTTCAACGTACCTTGAAGTGTTTTAGTTGATACTATTTGAAAAATGTAAATTGAAATGAAAAATAGGAATAAATCCATTTTATTAATAAGACAGTCAAAATTTGGCAGAACACATCAATACCAATTATACGATGCCGAAGCATTGTCACACGGCTTGGGAAATTATACAGTTCATACAGAAATATGTTAAAAAATTGTATTAAAATGCCATATGGAAAAAAATTGCATGATTTTAAATTGCAATCTGAAAAATTATTTGTTATTATTCTTTGTCCGTGTAAAGACATATTTATTTGCACCTATGTTAAAGAAAATAAGGTTCCATGTCAGGAAAAGTACTTCTTAACGGATCAAAGAAATGAAAGAAAAATATGTTTTTTTGGCAACAGAAAATCAAAAAATCTAACAGCCCTCAGCAACAAGCTTTAAAGGAAATCAACCACAATACGGTGTCCAATGTAAATTCAAATTTGAAACGAGAAAAGTCCAATGCACCGCTAGACCAACAGTGATGGAGGTTTCAGTTAAAATAGCCAATTTAAATAATATCGGGGCAGTCTTAACGGCTAATGAAATTTCTCATAGAGAGGGTGCAACAATATATAACGCTTTTTTAAAAGATATAAATTTGTTGACAACGAAATACGCCTGTTTAACAAACTTTCACTAAATTTTAATGCAAATTTATATGAAGATATGATCGGTTAGAATACTAACGAGGTTTCTGAGCCCCCCCACTTTGCAAACTTTTCTCAAACATTGAATAAATGAGCTGTTTAAATAGTAAGAACAATATAATTTTGAAAGCAATACATAAAATCCCGAGTCATTCACAAGCAGTTGAACGAGAAATAAAGCTAGTTACGACACCTTCATCTCTTGGTTCCGGTGAAAAAAACAGAAATGGATTTATATGCACTAAAATTGCACTTAATGAAGTAATTAAGAAGATTCGAAATCGCATTTTAATGATTTTGTGAATAACGACATTTTTTGTTAAATTAGCATTATAATAACGTGTAAGGTATACAGCATAAAAAAAGAACAAATGCAATAAAAAAGTAGCTTTTTCTAACTATTTAAAAACTTTTCGTAATTTTCAGAAATAAAAAACCTGCAGCTGTTCCATACTAGTCGAAATTTCCATCAGAACCTACAATTTCGATAATTCTACTTTGAGAAAAAAATTTTTTTTTGTAGGGGAGCTCTAAGAAGGAGGGGAGATATGGGAAAGGGTGCTCTGGAGAAATACAGATATTTTAAAAATAATGATAATGTTCATACATTTGACCACTGTAGGGCCCATATTTTGACAGTTACAAACAATTCTTTATCAAATTCCTTTATTTGGACCAATTTATATTTTTTTTTGAATGGGAGATCCTATCACCGTTAGAGATAAGGGATACATGCTTTCAGGAAAAGTATTTGTCAGGACAATAAAGTAGGGGTCGGGGTTGTAACCTTCTAATTGCTACCCATGGGCGGTGGGGGTCAATTAAAAATATTCTTCACTTTATAGGGGTGCACATAGAAGGAGTAAAGATAGGGGTTACTGTACTGGAAAAAAATTTTGGGCATACAAAATTAAGAGGTGTCGGTCATACATTTAACCCTTCTAGAGGTTATCCAGAGCTAGTTACAGAATTCGGTGTATTTTATACAAAATTAGTATTGATTCTTTAAGATGGAAAATTTTTTTGTAAAAATCCTTGCAGCAAAAAATTTTTTTTTAAATTTGCTACAGCTTAATAAACACAAACCCAATTTGTCAAAATCTGTGTAATAATTTTAATTTGATGGTAATTTAAGCCAATCTTGTACGCGGACTAGATAAAAATTGCAAAAACGTTTGACGGAGTACACTCAAATTTACGACTTGTAGTTTGATTAAAACGTTTACATGGATACACAGACGAACGGACAGACAGATTTAAGTCGATCTCACTTTAACCGATCACGGAACTTGTATGAGGACTGGTTATGAATACATCACGATTTTCAACAACTTCACTAGTGAATGTTCTATGACCAACAGTAGCTTAAATTAAAATAGCTCCTGTAGTTTGAATACAAGACTTAAATGGATACACAGACTGACGGATGGACATCGATTAATCGACTCAGAAAATGACTGAGTCGATAGGTTATATAAAAGATGAGGTTGGCCAAATATTTGCGATAGTTACAAAAATCAGCACAAACTCATTATACCCAAACTACATAGTGGCATTACCCTCTGAATTTGGGTCCAAAAGAAAAAATACGGATCCTTTTGTTTTATCTCTCTATCACATATACCAATTTGAGCATTTCAATATTCTTTTTTAAAAGACGATTCAAATATCCCATGGAAATTGCAGAGATAAGTTTAAAATTATTAACGAAAAATTTTAATAAAATGAGTTGTAGCCACAAAGCTGTTGGATAAGTATATAAATGTTTCATATGTGCAATGGAAATTTTACATATGTGCAAGGTTTGATTATTGCTATAAATTCACTTATTTTTGTTTAATTTATTTTAAGTAATTTACTATTTTTTTTTATTTAAATTTTTTAAAAATTCAACATTAATTTAAGTGTTACATTCGGAATGGAAAATATAACATACCCCTATTTTAGCGCTAGCAGTTACAGTAAAAATTAATACCTTCGAAAAAATTTTCAAATAAAGAATTACAAAAGTTTCATTTTATTTTTGCACTAACGGCATCTCAAACGAAAAGCAGGGGCGGTACCGTCATCTATAGTTTCAACTTCATGACGCATGCATCATCTACGATTAAAACTTTGTTGTTGTCTGTGATTTTTTGTTTTTGTCCTTACCCTTTCATCTCTACAGCCAATTTTGCTGCTTCTAGGTACAGTATTGCAAGTATACTGCAAAGTATTACTATGATTATTTGTATAGATGTTCCATGGTGGCTTGGTTGTTTTTCCTTTTGTAAACGAGTATGTACCATGTATATTTAGTCAACGTATTAAACTTTACAAAAGCCCACCAGGCATCGATTGAATTTATTCAATATGAATAAAGTTTTTTCAATCAATAGATTTTGAAAATTTTTACAACCAACTACAACGAGTAAGTCTCCCCATTTCTTTTACTAACAAATTTGACGCCGTTTTGTATACAACACGTTGACATATGTATAGTAAAGATTTGTTACCCGTGATATGAATATTTTTGCATAGAAATTCTATTTATTGCCATGGCTTGATAAAGTATTAGGGCGGATATTATATAGATGGGGGAAAATAGGTACAATACAAGTTGGAGTATGAAATTCGACTGACTAAGAAGATCTTATTAAGAGCACCTGCAGACCGTGTTGAAACTTGGATATGTTATAAAACACGAACAAATAAGTGAATCGTGTTTTTTTAGCAGCCCAATCCAAAAAACGGCCGACATTTGAAAAGTTTTTGCGAGGCATTCCCAACAGAATATAAGACATGCACGACCGTGCTTAAATGCTTGTGCTATTAAGTTAAATCGCCCTAAGGTTTTACCCATTTTAACGATTCTCAAAAACCAATTTTTATATCAAACAAATAAATTAATAAATATATAAATATATTGTATACTCTATACTAACAAGGAAGAGCGTTAAATTCTGCTGTGGCAAATCATTGATACCTTCCTCCTGTGATTGTCTCGATATTATAACCAATGTTGGGTAATGCTACCATTTTAATACAGTTTCCGCTAATTAACCTTTAGGGTTGTAGTTAATTAGTTTTCTTTTATCGCCGGTATTTATTATAGTTTCTGTTTTTTGTTGTTTTTTATAAAAACGACGATGCTTTTTTATAAAAAGGATTAATTTCTATCTGAAAATTTTCATTATTTTTCTATTATCAGAGTAGAAAAACTATTAAGTTTCATTCATAACGCAGACGGTGATAGAATGGCCTAAGTCGAAGTAAGAAAGTGTACTTGTTTGAGAGCTTAAAAGTAATGCGATATTTAAAAAAAAATCAAATTAGTCTTGACTCAAAATCTTGGAAAATATTTTATATCAGTAAAATATTAAATATTTCTATTTGAATAAAACTTTAATATGTTCAATTATAGACTCAAAGAGATATTGAACACAAAAATATAATAAAACCAAGCATAACTTCTTGCTAATTTACTAATAGATTTGGAAATCAAAAACTAAAAATTCATCTTTATGTGCTGAGATGAATAGTACATACTTGCGGACACCCAAAAATTTGTAAGTATTTAATAGAAGATTTGAACAAAAGTGGTTAGAAAACAACCTAAACTGACATAGATTTCAGCAGAGGTGTGAAAAAATTATTTTGATGAAAAGCGGTAACATTATAATATATTATTTCATTATAATATATTATTTTATATAATATATTATTATTTATAATATATTATTTATAAAATATTATTTAATGAAAAAAAATTGGTCACCGTTACGTAATTCAGTACTTTCATCGTTTTAAACTATAAAGTATAGCTAAAATGAGGACGGTTTTTTAAAATTTTAACGACATTTTGTAGATAATATATCCAGATTAAGGCACCAAAAAAATTAGGTCAAACAAATGCTAATTATGGGCGTGGAATACTGTCAAACTCAACTGTTTTTTTAATCTCATAAAAAGGTTTATTTTTATTTTTGCTTTTTATCAAAAATAAATGGCTACTACTCGCAAATTATCATCGATAATGACCTGCGGTGGTTTTTACAATGTTGGTAGGATTGCAGTAGTTAGCTGTTGTAAGTAGTCGTAGATGTTTTGTTCTACCGTTTTATCCCGATTTTGACCAAATGTATATTATTTGAAAAGTATTTCTTTTTAGCCGTTTTGCAGATTACAGATTTTTTAATTTTTTTCTTTATTTTGAGTAAATTGCATTTAAAGTTGCTACTAACACATACATAAAATTATACGTATGCTATGTGTGTTTCATTAACTTTGTAAATATGTCTGTTAATGAGTTTGTTATCATCATTCACAATAATTATAAACCATAAAAGTGTTGGTTTGTGAATTGGCTAAGTTGAAAAATAAAGCTGCCTAGAAATTGCACTCGAGCGCTGGAATCTGCCAGTATTTATTAAACTACTATAGTTTTATCAAATTTAAACTTTAGTGGAATAGAGCTCCTAGGGAACAAAGGGGAACAAGAAATGTATAATACCCGAGAAAGGAGAAATTGTCCCGTCTAAGCCCATGACGAAACGTGGGTAGAACATTTTTTCATTTTAATGAAATTACTCACAAAAATTTCAAATTACGGTAATTTAAACAGCCCTATAAGTATGCAATCGTGTGTTAAATTTGTGCTTTAGTTATTTTATAGCTTATAATAGTCATTATTTGTTCTATTACCAGTAATGGTATCAGCTTACAAAATACACCACCCTTTTGATATATTTGTAAGTAAGAACGTCAATACACAGAGGATGTCAATCATTTGTAACATATCTGAGGATACGACTTTGGAACACATAGTAAAAATCAATTATGATTTGGATTTCGGGCCTTCAGGATCAATAAGAAGCAGCGAAACCAACAAAGAGTTAAGAAGTTCAGAAAGGAAATATGTTCAATATGAATATCGCAAATTTGGATTGATTATAGATTAGCCAAAACAGGGGTCAGACAATACCGCAAGAAGATTCTATTTGGATCCAGAAACAGCATCTGATATACCAGGAGTGGAATTATACCTTATTTTCAGATTTAAAATAATCCTAGAAGTACTTGCGTGCAATAAAAAAATTGACTCCAAAAAATTTGGAGATTATGCTAAGGAAACTGCAAAAATTTATATAACCAAGTACCCATGGAGAAATATGACTGCAACAGTTCAAAATCCTTTATCATGCAGTAAATGCCATTAAATATCATTTGGTGCACTTGGACATAAGGATTACAGATTATATATACAGCACAATATTGAAAATTTCATGATATTCTACAAATGAAGTTATATTTAATATATTATTGGCAACGTTAGATCCGTTCATCGTAGTATTCGAAAACAATGGAAAGTGTAACATTGGGATTTAGATGAAAAAGTCAAATAACTACTAGAAATAATACAGAAAAAAATATGGAATATTTTCAATCAATATTTGAACCAAATGAATAACCTATAATATTAATAGGCTAGGCGATTTCTTGTGACTGATGTTTTGTTCTACCGTTTTATCCCGAATTTGACCAAACGTATAATATTTGAAAGGTATTTCTTTTTAGCCGATTTGCAGATTTACAGATTTTTAAATTTTTTTCTTTATTTTGAGTAAATTGCATTTGAAGTTGCTACTAACACATACATACAATTATACAATGCTATGTGTGTGTTTATTAAATTTGTTAATGTGTTTGTAATAAAAATGAGTTTGTTTTTTGTGTTAATTTATGAATTGTCTATAATTGATTAACATGCTTTTATTAATGAAAAAATAAAGTTTCCTAGAATTTGCGCTCGAATTTCGAGGGCTGGAGTCTGCTAGTAATTATAATTGCTTTTCATTGTTATTTAAGTACGAAAAACATAATATTAGTAAAAAAAAATAATAAAGAGAACCTCCCATTGTTACAAATGCTATTAAAATATATAGCAGTTTTAAACAGTTTTAAAAGGGTTTTTTACCCAGATTTGTATGAAATGTTTTAATAAATAAGAAAGATTCAAAACAATTAAAACCAATATTTTTGCATCAAAATTAAAAAAAGAATCAGAATCTTTGCGCTAATCTTCAGCAGATGTATTTGCTAAATTTAAAAAATTTGGCGGCAAACAATTATAAATTTCTAATAGTAAGAGTTTAAGCTAATATTACTAACGTTCCATTAAGTGTAAGCATTCTTTGAGTGTAAACAAATTTGCTGATTTTTCAGCATAAAATTTTAATTTTTCAGTAGTTAGTAATAGCAAAATCTCCAGTTGATTTTCCTTTTTTTAGTGCAAAAATTTTTTGAGTGTAAACATTAAAAAAAAATCCCATAATTACAAAAATGCTTATAATCGTTAATAAATTCCAAATATGCATTTTTTGATAATTAAAAAAAATCAAAAAATTAAAGACCCATATTTCACGCTAAAAGTAAAAAAAAAAAAATGAAAAGTTCAACTTTGACCTAGAATTTCTTAAAAAGAACTCAATCAATTTTAATGAAATTAAAACTGCCCCAAGTTCATCTAAATATCTATTTATTAAAAAAATTATTATCAAAATATTTTGATCAGTTCAAAAGTAACATAATTTTGACCAATGAAAAACGATTTTCAGCCACTGTGGACCGTACGAGCTACCAAGATAAACACAGTAGTGGTCGACTAATTGAGGTGGCCACGTCAAAAACGGTTAAGAAAATCCTCGAAATGGTATTGAAGGGAAACTGGATTCGGCAAAAATAAACAAACTAATGCTATGCAGACTTTAGCAAGGATTTTGATAAAGTCAGCCATGATCTACTGCTAGCAAATCCCCGGAAACTTTCTAAAATGGATTCGGTCGTACTTAAAGCATCGTAATCTTCAATAACACCAAATCAAAATATATAGATATTACTTCTGATTTCCATCAATGGAATCACCTTGGCTCTCTCCTATTGTTGTCGTTTATTAATGATATTCAAAGTCTATTCAATATAGTAATATCCTCTTGTATATCGACGATGTAAAAATCTACTCAACCCTCGTAACCAATGAAGACAGCATACGTCTCCGGTCTGACCTAAATAGCTTCTACATATGGTGTTATGTCAACCTAATGATATTTAATCTTAAAAAATTTCATTCTATGACCTTTTCTAGATATGCGCCATTTTCGAACGACTACGTCATCCATGTCACAAAATTTAACTCAGACTCATTCGTAGTTTTGGGAATTCACTTCGATAAAAGGCTAAGTTTAAATTCTCATATAACAATGACTGTTAATAAAGCAAATGGTATTTTATGTCTTATAAAATGTTGGGCAAAGGAATTTAATGATCCACATATAACAAAAAATCTTTTCAAGTCTTTGGTCAGGCCGATAATTGAATACGTATCAGTAATCTGGGTTCAAAAAACTTGAACCAGTTCCGAAATAAATCTTACTATGCTATCTTCGACATCTCTGGTGGAATGGGGAATTGAGTCTCCCACCATATCGCAGTCGTTTAGCTATAATAAAGCTTAGAACATTGAAAAGTAGAAGGATAATTTTTAACATAACATTCTTCCTCAACTTCACGATAAAAATGATTCTGAATGCCTTCATTTATCCGATGCTGTTGATGGTATTAAAGGAAGATTAACGACTTACTTGAACACTAACGATTACATGTATGTATTATGTATTTAAGTTTTGTATTATTTTTGTAAAACATCTACATTTTTTGCACCCGAATTCGATAAATAATAAATAGCGAGTAGCGGGTTACATCTAGTTTATATATATTTTTTTATTAATTTAATAATTTGTGCTTTATACGTACTAACCGTTTTTTCTATTTTTTATTTTTTGGTTTTTAATATCACTATTCAGCAACGGTTTTCCCACCTAAGCGATTTATATTGTTTTTGTTAGGTATCCCTGACCTTACCTAAAAAATAATAATACTTACGTTTGTTTAGCTCCCGTTATCGAAATAAATGAATTGAATTTTCCATGTTTACAACTTTGTTCTTTATGATACTTTATAAAATAAGCAAGCTATTGAAACAAGTTCAGTCGTGTTCGAAATGCAAGACAGTAAACAACAAAAATGCAACGCTGTTCCGTAAATTCTCCCGATCAGTTTTGTTACGTGTGTGGAAAGTTTACAACAGATGGGCAAAAAAAGTCTATCACTGCGCATATCGAAGAGTGTTATTTTAACTATTTTAAAATTAGAGTTGCCGATCTAGATAAATCATGAGTGCCACATGTCTGCTGTACAACTTGCTACAAAAATCTAACCGATTGGTCTCATAAAAAAAATGAAGCCGGTCATTTGGCGTGCATAAAAAGATCACATTACCGACTGCTATTTTTGTCTCAGTGATCTCAAAGAGCAAAACAGGAAAAGAAAACATACACTAAAAGTATCCCGACGTGGGTTCCGTTGACGAACCTGTTTTCCATTATGAGGATTTGCCAGCGCATTCATCACTTGACAATGAGACATCATCAAACAGCCCGGAATATTCGTCCTCTGATCCAGAGTTTGATTGTCCTTCTAATAGCATTGCTCCAGTCCGATTGAGCCAAGAACGACTCAATGATCTATCCAGGGATCTGAATATATCGAAAGAAGAGGCCGAACTTTTAGAATCACGACTTAAAAAGTGGAATTTGCTCGAATCCGGAGTCGTCATATGTAAATATTGCAAACGTCACAGTTTTGTTCTAGATTTTTTTTTCCAAAAGAGGAAAGCCTAGCGTTTTATAATGGCGTTAATGGCTTGTTTGTTAAATTAGGCCATAAGCATGTTCCTTCCGAATGGCGGTTTTTTATCGACTCCTCTAATACTAGTTTAAAAGCCGTGCTTCTAAATAATGGTAACAAACTTCTCTCCATTCCTGTAGCGTACAGTGCTAATTTAAATGACAAGTATGCAGTGATGAGACTTGTTTTAGACAAAATAAATTAAAAAGACTTCCAGTGGACCATCTGTGCTGATTTAATGGTAGTTGCTTTAATTTTAGGACTCCAAACTGGATATACCAAATTCTGCTGTTTCTTGTGTGAATGGGATAGCAGGGATCGGTCAAAACATTACACTCAAGAGCACTCACCTGAAGGAACAGCTTATATCCCTGGCCAGAAAAATGTAAAAAATGTTCCATTAGTCGATCCCAAAAAAATAATATTACCACCTTTACACATAAAGTTGGGATTAATAAAAAAAACTTCGTTGAGGCCATGGACAAAAATGGTCCTGGGTTTCAATACTTCAAAAATAAATTTCCTTCTCTTCACGATGCCAAGATAAAGGAAGGCATATTCGTTGGATCTAACATAAGGAAACTCATAAAGGATCCAGAGGTTCTGGCAGCATTAAACAAGGTTGAAAAAGAAGCCTGGTTGTCCTTTGTAGAAGTGACCAAAAATTTTCTTGGCAATCACGAATCTCTGCAATGTGTAAATATCGTCAAAACGATGTTAAAAGCCTACCAAAAATGGGATGCAATATGTCCTTAAAACTACATTTTTGGCAGTCACATCTTAATTTCTTTCAACAAAATATGGGAGAGCCGTAAGTGACGAGCACGGAGAGCGATTCCATCAAGACATCACGTCATTTGAAAAACGCAAATGGGGACACCTCTATGACTGCCGATTATTGTTGGTCCATCGTTAGAGAAACACCGGAGTCGTCCTGCACCAGAAAAGCCAAAAGATCTAAGCGATCGGAATCTTTTAAACCACTGTAAATATTATAATTCATTGTTTTTGTTAAAAATCATAAATGTAATTATTAAAAAACAAAAAGTGCTAACTTCGACTTTTTATTTATCATGCGTTTAGATCTTGGCAACAGAGACTAAAAATATATATATTTGAGTAAGGTGGGAGAACAAAGTTTTCATTTTGCTGCATAGTGTTATTATACAAATTAAATTTTTTTATACTATGTATTTGTATATGTATTTATTTACTTATTCATCATTATTATGAAAAAATCCTTTACTTTAACTAAAATATTGTACATCATGTTGTAATAACGTAATAAAATTAAATTAAATTAAACTATTTAAAAAATTTTTATATGCTAAATTCTGTTTTCGAAACATTTCGATTTTTTCACAAAACAAGTATTTCATAAAAAGATTACGTAAACGTTTGAGTTCTCCAAATTTTTGATAAATTAATTTTATTTCCTAAAATATTAAGTATTACTGTGAACCTCTGCCTGATACTCTGCAACCGATTTCCTAAAGAAAATCACTCAGATGCATCCCTAAATACAACGATGACATCTTCTTCTCGATTCAAATTCTGGCGAATGTGTCGTGTCGAAAAACTTTCAAATTCTGAGTATACTTTTCCATTGGAAATCTGCTTCTGAAATTTAAAAATTTAGGTTTTCTAAATATCTCAGATTCAACAACTTTTTTCTACAAAGAGAAACCCTAAAATTAATAAGGACTAGAAAATCATTTCACTTTGAAAGAACTTTCTATTCGCAGAAGGTGTGTTACATCTCACATAAAAAATATGTGTCACTCTAATATACATAACTTATTTTTTTTTTATTGGAATACAATTCTTTTTATTATTATTCGTATTTTAAATTAACTCAATCGCTTGTGAGAATAAAAGTAGTAGGAAATTTTTTATTTTTACTTTGACACGTTTTCCTTACGTTATTTATAAACGTACATTTCATTTTCTACATAAATGTATTTTTTAATCTTTACGAACTTTTTGTATCCATTGTTATGCACATACAATCTTGCCCAGGTATACATGAATCGTTTTTATTTTATTTTTCTATACAAACAATTAGAATATAAATATGCAATAAAATATGTTAAATATTTCCAGCTAAAGAAATTTTATATAAAAAGCAATTTATGTGTGTCAATTATCCTTAAAGAAAGTCTTAGTGCAGTGCTGATGTGTATGGGGAAACCGTTTGGTTCAAATGTCATGACAGGTCATTGGACAATTTTACATTAGAAATTCTGTTTAACAATTACGCGATCACAATTAATATAATCAGTGATTAATATTCACAAAGTATTTAATTCTGCTTCTTACAACATATACTACAATGAGTGGAAACTCCGTGGCTTAAAAGTGAAAAACCGGCTTTTTTGATTTGAAATAAATTTTATTCTTCAACGTAATCTCCGTTAAGTGAAATGCACCTCTTCTAACGACCCTCTAACATCTTGATACGCTTGAAAAAATACGATTTTCAAACTCTTCAAAATAGGCTTCCGCCTCTGATATGACTATTTCATTTGGGGAAAATCTCTTTCCCTGGAGCCATCTTTTCAAGTTTGGGAACACATAATAATCACTGGAGCCAGTCTTGGAGAATACGGGGGTGTGGAGGCAGTTCGTAATGTAAAGACTTCAATTTTTCTGAGGCCAAAGCAGATGAATGCACCGGTCATGTTGGTACAAGATTTTTTTTCTTAATTAAGTGGGTTCGTTTATTCTTAATTTTTTCATCCAAACTGTCCAATAATTCAACATAGTATTTGGCAGCTATTGTTTTTCTTTTGTCCAAGTAATTAATAACTATAATAATGCGTGCATCCCAAAAACACTGGTCATTAACTTTCTACCAGATTGTTGAGTCTCTGGCCGCTTATGTGGGCTTTCGCACGCTGGTAACCACTACGCAGACTATCTATTAGGCTGCGGTGTATAACATTGAATCCACGTCTCATTCTTTGTTACAAATCCTCACAAAAATTCAGTTCAATTTACTTCAAACATCTCTAAAGCATACTTTGAATCATGAACACGTTTCAGTTTTTGTTCAGCTATTACAAATCGCTCCACCCATCGAGTAGAAAGCTTTTTCATATTTATATCATCATGTAGTATATGTCGAACTCACCCTATTGATATGTTCTGGACGCCAGCAATCTCACTCACTTTAATCTTTTGATCATCCGATTTAACCTGAAAGACTTTTCTTACATTTTCTTCGGTAACTGACTCATTTAGACGACAAGGACGATCTGCATTATTTGTGGTCGTACTATCACATTCAAATTCAGAATACCACCTATTAACCATTGAATATCACGGCGAAAATTCACCCTAATGTTTATCAACCCATTCTTTGGCGGTATTTTTCCCCACCAAAAACAATGGTTAAATAAAACACGATACTTTTTCTTAAACTTTAAAAGCAGCATAATTTTTATAACGGTAACTTCTCTTCTGATTAAAGAAATGTCACGAAATTTGGAAACAATGTTTCGAACAGTTGGCCCTACTGAATAAATACAATAAATTGGCACTTGTAACGCCATCTTTATGTTAGGCCACGCAGTTTTTACTCCATGTAGTACTTTCTTCTTTTAAATCAAAACGCAAAATTAGAGTTGAATGTGTATTGGACTGATTGAAATATTTTTGTTATGGTACATGTAGATTAGGGCGGGACGATTTAAAAATTGCCCAAGTGACAAGGAAAATCGTATTGTAGGGATCAAAAAAAGAAAATTTGCATAAGGAACCATACTTATAAAACGAATTCTGATGTCCCGACTTTTGACCTGTCTGTCTGTCTGTCTCACATTTAGAGTGCCCCAATCGGGTCCAAATGCATGATCGACCCCACTAACTTTGGAGGGCCGACCCACTCATGCCAGTAACACACCCCTGGGAACCCCTGGGGGTTCCCATACAAACATTTCAAAAAATCACCATTTTTGTTTAGAATTGGGCTGACTATGTTTGATTTAATATTAAAATTAACACTCATTCGTATACGTATCTTCTACTCGGCTAATAAATAATAGTCATACGGCTTGACTATGTTATGTTATTCAAAAAGATCGATCGGATGAGGGTAAAGTACTTATCCGTGACTATGCATGACTATGCGTGACTATGCGTGACTCTGCGTGACTACCCCAAAATTAATCTGTAGTCACAATAAGACTGCGGGCCAAGTTTCAGATCAATTGCATGAAGGGGAATGGGGTTGCCCCATGGCAGGCAGACAGACAGACAGTTCAAAAGTCGGGACATCAGAATTCGTTTTGGAGGTAAGGTTCCTTGGCCAAAATTTCTTATTTTGATCCCTAGAATATGAGTTTCTTTGTGCGATTTTTTTGCCTCCCTACAAATCGACCCGCCCTAATGTGGATATATCGCGATTTTTATACCCTATACCACCAAGAGGTTTGGGTATAATGACATTGTGCTGCTGTTTGTAACTACCATAAATATTTGACCTCGACCCATCTTTTATTATACCGATCGACTCAGCATAACTTTCTGAATATATTGAGCGATGTCCGTCCGTCCGTCCGTCCGTCTGTGTGTTTATGTAAACCTTGTAAACAACCTACAGGTCGCAAATATGAATATATTTTGATGAAATTTGATATATAAGCTTCCATCCGCCGTTGGATGTACGCTATTGAAATTGGTGAAATTCGGCCCATGTTCAGACCTAGTCCCCATACAAATGACCCCTATGAAATCGTCATAAATTGTCATAAGATCCAAATTATTATATAGATCTCAGTCAAATCGAGTTTGTATGTGTTTATTATAACCATTAAACAGTAGTCCAAAAATAATACCTATAGGACAATTCTTAGTCATAGGCCCCATATAGAGCTGTTTCAGAAATATTGCACAGATTTTTCTCAAATTTGGTTTGTATATATTCTTTCAAAATATAAGTGACTTTACCAAATATGGTCTGGATCGGGTTATTTTTCGCCCTGGTCTCCATATAGATACATCACCCGATATGAACTTTTTCATATCTGCAGCCACAAAAATTAAAAACAATTCCCCTCAAATTTGGTTTATGCTTATTTTCTATATCCAGTTAGTTGGACCGAAGAGATAGGTTCTCTATACCATGGTATATCGTATAGTCGGTCTAGACCGACTATAATTTTCTTACTTGTTTATCTTTCGGAAATGCTAAAATGGACAGCGGAGGTACTTTTATGCCAACTACTATTAAGGTAACATATTATTGAAAGAAATGCAAACGACACGCAAACTTGTAAGACTTTGCGGCACACAGTTAAACAATAAGAGTTCTAGAAACGGTTTTTATGTAAAGAGTGATTTTTAGAGCTTCGCGTCTTTAAATTAGTAACACTGCATAACTTGACAACCGATTAAACAGCTGGCGGCTGCCTTTTGTTTACTTTGGTTTGCCATTTCAAAATCATCGTGAACTTTGTCCACCTTATGGTAGTCATAATCGTCCATCAGAACAGCTAATTCGAATAACTAATAATCGTTTTTGCACCACGTTTACTCCTAGCAATAGTGCGTATCCCTTAAGCTGACAACCAGTGCTCACCGATCATGCTGTAGCCGCTTTACGTCAATCAATTCCGTAACTTTATCGGCAAATGTGGATGTGGCCATCCACTTTATGGAAGATTTAACGAAGTGATCTTGGTTTACGAGCTTATATGATTCAACATGTCGAAAAATGAAAGCCAACCGATAGGTATGCGCAGCCAGTTCGGCCAAAGGGCTGAATTTAATTTTGGAATTGATTTTAATTTTCCATACGAAATTTTGTTCATTTTTTGTTGAAAGGACACGACAATAAGCAAAATTGTTGCATTTAGAGTGAAGATAATCCACAACGTTTTGTCCACCATTACATGCACAGAAAATTAATATCTGGTGAGCTTTATGGACTGGTGTAGTCAGTGGTCCATATGTCTTAAAAAGCGATTATGTGCAGAATCTTACTGTTAATGGTGAACGGTATAGAAAAATTATTACAAGTTTTTTAACTCAATTTCAATTTCTGCCAAGTGGTGGTTAAGTAGAATGTAATATGTAAAATCACATACTGCATTGTATTTACTGCCTCGGGAAGCATAGCTGAATGCTCTCACATGCGTCCAGGGGTTGTGGATAGTGGAAATCCCAGCAGATATGCTGGAATGCTGTGAATGAAATAAGCAGTCGCGGACAATTCAGCGGTTTCAAGGGGAGTGTTTCGGGGGCATCGTTAGAGCTCCTGTGAATTCCCGAGTTGCCAATGATCCTTGAAACGACGTGGCAAGTAATTAGCGCCACTCCGTAGCCAATCTCAACAGATAGTTGAAAAAAAGCATTTCTGGAGGCTCCAATCGGCAAACCCGATACCAGAATCTGATGCAATTGGCTAATCATCGCTTCATCTTAAATTCTCCAGATTACAGAAACCGTAGCAAATAAAAACCAAAATGATCCCCACCTGTTGACGACTTTTAGCTTTATATCAAGGACAGGATTCAGAACATGGAATATAAGAACGCTTCAGGAACCATCAAGTTTGGCCCAAATATGCAAGGAGTTCAAGAACTACAACCTTCTCTTCCTCGGTTTATGTGATACAAGATGACCTCATAATGGCACAATAACAACCGACGGTGACATTACCATTTTATATGCTGACAAGCCAAGCTGACTTCCCCGAGCGAGCGGCGAAGGTTTCCTTCTTCCTAGAGAGGCCAAGAGCGCCCTAATGGCATGGAAACCTCATTGTGATAGGATAATATCCATCCGCCTTCACACCCGGGCACGTAGTATCACGTGCATTATATGCTTCGCCCCCACTGAAGTCACAGATCCCGACGAAAAAGAAAACTTCTACAGCCTCCTGGAAAAGGTATTAAAAGACACTCCTAGTGGTGACATTTTACTTCTTAACGGTGATTTCAACGCACAGGTGGGCTCACTTAACACAAACATTGAGTATGTTATGGGAACTCATGGACTGGAGAAAATGACCGACAACGGCCAATTATTTATCGGAATATGCGCGAGCAATGGTCATACTATCGGTGTCACAATTTTTCCTCGTAGGTACGTGAACAGATTAACCTGGGTTTCCCCAGACCACAGAACAGAAACCCAAATTGATCCATTACGTACTATGTGCGCAATAGGCGTAGCGCAGACGGAGCCTCAGACCACCTTATACTAGTAGGAGTGATACGGTTGAGGATATCTGCAATATGGCGACAAGCAACACAGTCTTTGTCAAGGCGATACGACGTATCCAAATTGAAATCCCCAAATACTCTCGAAAGTTACGTAGGCTCCTTAACGACTCGCTACGAAGGAGGGCAGAGGGCAATGGAATGCCATAAAAACCATTTTCACAGGCAGTGCTAAGCAACATCTTGGGCATCCTCAACCCAAACGTAAAGTGTGGATCGTAGACGCTACTTGGCAACTTATTGAAGATAGAAGACAACTTAAAGGTGAAATTAACGTTGCCCGAACAAGAGCTTATAAATCTATCTTACAGGCCCAGTATACCAGTCTAGATCGCTTGGTGAAGCGAAGTGAGCGGTGAGACAAACGGGTTGGGATGGAAAATATGGCCACAGAAGGCCAGGCAGCTGCCGATACACACCGAAGTAGAGATATGTATAAAATTGCAAACCAGCTATCAGGGACACCCGTTCAACTACATACTCCCTTAAAGACCCGATAGGAGGAACTACCTCGTCCGTGGAGCAGCAACTGGCAATATGGTCCGACTATTATGCCAGCATACTGTCATTTCTGCAACCTACATCAGTTTGGCAATGCCACTGCGCTTCACATCATATCAGATCCGACATAAGTACAATTTGCGCAGACGAAGAATGACAAAGCACCAGGCGTACACAACATCAATCATGAACTGCTTAAGGCTGATCCGATTCTTAGCGCTGAAATAATCAGACCTATAATCAACAAGTTCTGGACATCCCACTCTCTTCCCGCTGAACTAAATGAAGGAGAGATAATCAAACTACCGAAGAAAGGAGACTTAACAGCGAATATAATCCATGCTAGACTGTCATCATCAATTTCAGCAGATCTTCAAAAGGCGCAAGCTGGTTTCAGACCACACCAATCTTGCACCAATCATATAAATAGTCTACGGATCATAGTGGAGCAGTTGGTGGAATGGCGATCTCCAGTATATCTGATATTTATCGGCTTCGCCAAAGCATTCGATACTATCCACCATCAGGCAATTTGGCACGCACTTCGGTGCGAGGGAATTCCACCTGTTCTAATTGACCTTATCAGAGCTTTGGCTTTAAGGCAAGTCGATTGGTGTAGGCGCAGGGGTACGACAGGAAACAAATTAGAAGAGGCATTACATGGGGTATGAATGGTCGAATGGAAGATCTTCACTACATTGATGATATCTGCCTGCTCGCACATAACTTTACCGACATATCAGCCAAATTGGATCAGATATATCAGCTAGCATCTAGTGTTGGTCTTCATATTAACATCGACAAAACTAAGGTTCTATGTATCAATACAACTAATCTCTCCAAGTTCAGAGTCAACAAGATAGAGCTCGAGGATATGCAATCATTTTGCTACTTAGGAAGTATCATATCCACTACAGACGGCTCACGTGATGATATTGCATACCGTATAAGAAAGGCAAAACAGTCATTTGGTGCATTGTAAAGAGTATGGAAGTCACCACAAATACACACAAAAACTAAGCTCCGCTTTTTCTCCTCAAATATTCGCTCTACCCTGTATATGGATGTGAGTCCTGGAACTCTACTGCAACTGACATATAATCCCTGCAAGCTTTTATTGACCTTCGCTTGCGAATAATCTGGCCGAACGTAGTTTCCAACCGAGACCTCTGGCAAAGAACAAGCAAAATAATATTTTCGTGGATGTTGCAAAGAGGAAATGGAGCTGGGTTGGCCATATTTTAAGAAGACTACATGATGATATATCAAAGTTGGCAGTTGACTGGAATCCTCAAGGCAACAGAAGAATAGGTAGACCCACTAACACCTGGAGAAGGCAACTAGAATCCGAAATTAACGAAACAGGAAAAACTTGGTCTGAGATAGGACTAATGGCACAGGACAGATCCCGATGGAAGAATTTCGTTACGGCCCTTTGTTCCAACTTGGAATTATAAGAATCAATATATATGTTTATATATATTTTAACTCAATAACGCAGTGTAATAATCATTCGGGGGTGTGAAAATTGCAAGTCAGGGTGACCTTATATATTTTTTCCTTATCATGAAGTTTGTTTGCTTAGTTTTTTCTAGCTAAAACTGAAAAATCATTTAATTATTCTATTTTTTACATGGATATAGAAATAAAAATTATTTACTGCAGCCTCAGCTACTATTTTGCTGGCCTGAGGACGCGAAATCTTTTGAATGGTTTTTATTTCTATGCTTTGCTATAATGTCCTATTACCTTTCCCTGACTTGGAATTTGTCACCCTCAGACAGTTACCCCGAAAATCTTCAACAGTTTTACCTGGCATTAATCTTGCTGACATGTGGTTCCAACAAGGCGGATCCTCGTGCCAGACAGAGCACGCTACAATAAATTTATTAAAATTTTATTCATGCTAATTTTCTACATCCAATTAGTTGCACGTAAGACATGTATAAGATATCGTATAGACGTTCTATGGTGACTAAGCCCACGTCACTATACCTACCCGAACAGCACCTCATGCTCTCTCATTAGCCAGAATATCTCGCTCCATTACTGCGAAAATAGTATAAGTGACATGAATTTGATTTATCGTGGTTTTGTTAAAATCTATAATTTCGGATCATTTTCATCATCTACTATAATTTTATAGGTTACCAATTTACAGCGAGACCAATATCAGCTTAAGTTCGTATTCTTATTAGATATAATAACTTAATAGCAAAGATATTGAAACCGAATAGGTTTCTTTAAAATTCTGATTTTGCTCTTAAGTTATTTTGACGATCATGGCGCGATATGTACAGAGATTAAAAATTAAAATTTAGAGGAACAAAATTATCTTGTGGGTAATTCTTGTTTTCTAAAGGTTGCTGAACCAATAAGCATTAAAATAATTGAAGCCACTCATCTAAAATAAACGAAGTGGCAACTCTACAGCAAAGTGCTGCAACAACTTATTTTTTTTATTCTTATCATCGAATTAAGTGCGTGAAGTGTGGAGTTTTCATAGTAGTTCTTTTTCGGAATACATTAGCATCCGGCGAACATCGAAAGTTCAAGATTTTCAATAATGATATAATGCAAGTGCTCGCAAAAAAACTTCGGAAATAAAGAACTAACAGTTTGAGAAAGGGAAGGGTGACTTATAAAATGAAAAATCATTATTTTTTATGATTTATATTTTGTACGAGCTTACTGGTCCTCACTAGTGATTCAAATAACAAAACTTTTATCTTATCATTTGCCCAACGTTTCGTTCCTTTTTGGGAACATTTTCAAGAGCTTTTTTATTGAATTAGGGGAACAATTCAATAAAAATTAGTTATGTTTACATTTTTCTATGCTGTTATTGCATTTGTCACAAATATTTGTTGTTATTATTAAAAAGTTTATAATTCAAAAAACATATTCAAAATTTTTTAAATTTAGTCAAGCACTAAAAATAAATTAATAAATAATTGCAATAATAATCAAAAAAGAATAAATGGACTTCACAAAACAAAAATATCACAGATGCGTAGCCTACAAGATCACAGTATAAACCAAACTAATTTTGTCTTTGTCCTCCTTATTATTCATAGAAGTTTAAATTTTTGTTGTATTCTTAAGCTCTCTAAAGTTAATCGTTTATTTTCGTTACATTCATAATCCAAGATCTTAACGTGTTCAAAGTCCGCATAATGTGTTTGCGTCATCAATTGTGGATTTAGCGCTGTTGTTGCCCTTCGTTTTTCTCTGTCCTTTTTGTGCTCTGCTATTCGTGTTTTCAATGCGCACTTTGTTGTTCCTATATAGTTGTTGTTGCAGTTTTTGCATTGAATTTCGTACACAACGTTGCTTTGCTCTATTAGCGGAGTTTTGTCTTTGGTTTTTGTGAAAAGTTTATTTATTGTTTGAGTTGGCCGGTGTGCTACTTTTATGTTTTCCTGGTCGATGAGTGATCTTAGATGTTTGTTATCCGTCAAATTTGGTATATATTGGACTCCTATGAATATTTTAGGTTCGGCGTTTTGATTTATATTTGTATTTTTGTTTTAATTTTTACTACCTTATTATTTGGTGTGGTCAAGCGCCCCGGTAGGTGAGTAGGTAGCGCGTTCGCCTATAATGTGGGGGTCGTGGGTTCGATTCCCACCAGAGGCTTTGGTCTGTCGCTGCAAAAACCAGCCAAATGGTCTTTGTCACTCGGCTTATCCCTGGACGCAAAATTAGAACACAAATTTACTTTGTATTGTAATTAATACCCCTGCTGCTCTGCAGCATTATATTATATTATATTATATTATATTAATTTTTATAATATAATACCAAAATTTGCCAAGAGAAGTTAACGTACAGTAATGCCAATATATGCCAAGAGAAGTTAACGTACAGTAAAAGTAAAGTTGATTTTCCACGCATAACTTTCCTCAATTTTTATAATTAATTTTTATAATATAATACCAAAATTTGCCAAGAGAAGTCAACGTACAGTAATACCAAAATATGCCAAGAGAAGTTAACGTACAGTAACACCAAAATATGCCAAGAGAAGTTAACGTACAGTAATGCCAAAATTTGTCAAGAGAAGTCAACGTACAGTGAAAGCAAAGTTGATTCTCCACACATAACTTTCCTCAAAACCAACGAATTTAAGCAGTTAATAGCACAAAAGAAGGAGCTTGATCCACTGAGTGTTCTTAGACCTATGTCAACAGTCTACGTTAATTAGAACTCTAGTTATAGAGGTTTGAGAGAAGAAAAATACTGAAAAAAATCTTGAATGCAAAGTTTATTCATATATTCTTTTAATATATAAGATAAATATATAAAAAAAAAATAAAATATTTGGTGTGTATTTTTTATATGTTTTCCTGTTTGAATTTTGGGTGAAAAGTTAAAAATCATCCCAGAGGCAATTGGCTTGGTATACCAATTTAAAATTTTTTGTTTTCGCTTATGAATTTCGGTATCAAGAGAAGCTACTGGCTTGTCTGTTTCCACTTCAAATTGAGAATTTAGCTTGGGGTGGTATTCGTACCATTTCAAAGGTAAATTTTAGCTTGGGGTGGTATTCGTTGAGTATTTTTATAATTTTTAAGTTGACTTCTTTTCCAACTATAGCCACCATGCCGCCAACATATTTATAAATCATTCTTATTCTAACGCTCTCTTCTTCCAAGCGTTTTTTAGTGCCACCTAAGAGATCATCCAAAACGATGTCCGCTATAGCTGGAGTGTTACCCATGGGCATACCATCACTCTGGTGGTACAATTCCGTATTAAATTTGAAATAATTATTTTCAATTAAGCAAAATTCTAAAGTTTTCTGAAATTGTAATCTTGACACAGTTGTCTGCATCTTGGAGAGGTCCCAATTTTTCAAAATTATCCGGATAGCTAGAGTCGTCGATATATTTGTGAAAAGAGAAATTACGTTATATGAAACCAGGATTTCATAAGTTGTAGCACGGGACATTTTGGGATACTGAAATTGGTCTTAAAGGTACGTTTTTTTTATGAATTTTTGGCAGTCCATAAAGTTAAGGGGGTTGTGCGGCTGAACAATACATTTTTGTTTTTTGCTGGACATTTATGTGTTTATGTTTAAAAAGTTCATTCACTATTAGATTATTTGTTATTTGTAGTTTTTCTGTTGGATCTCCACGTATTTTCCTGTATACTGTTTTGTCTTCTCGTAGTTCACCCATTTTTCTAAATAGTGTTGCCTGTATAAATTTTTGGGTATTTTTATAGATGTTTAAAATAAATTTTTCTTTTGTGGTATTTTGTAAGCTGTTTTTGTGACTTCTTATCCTGTTGCACAGTGTAATTCTTTTTATTTCTTTTACTTTTTCTTCTTTAAGTGTCTGTATTGTTTGCTCAATGTCTGTTATTATTTAAATTGGAGAGAAAATCTGTTTATTTACCGGAATGGCAAACTTTTTTTCCGAGTGAGAGCAGCCATTTCCTCTCCTCGTTTAAAAAAAAAGCTCGAACTTTTTAATTTTTAGTTTTTCTATATATTGTGTTTGCACTTCGCGGGTTTTGGTGTGTATGTAGTTGTGTCAATTTCACCAACATCAAGGTAATCCCCCTTGATACAATACAATTTTGCTAAGATTTTTCCGATCCTTGAAATAATTGTTAAAATCGTTTTCTGATATAGTCTTTTTTTCGATAGATTCAAATTGGAGTCCATATAGTGCTCTCTTGAGTTTTTTGAACAGCCAAAAGTCACACCATGCTATAGCAGGTAAATCCGGTAGATGTGGGGCGATATGAGTCGATTTGTCTGTCCATAAATCTACACTCTTTTCGCAAAAAGTAAGCCAACGGAAGGAATTCATAATATTCCACACTACGATAGTCGAAAAAAAAGACCTTGATTTATGAACGACTTTGGCATGAACTAATCGAGATATCTTCAAAGGTAGCGCTAACTGATACTTTTGAAATATCTATGGTATTAACTTTGTTAATCGACGTTATTTTAATATCATATATTAACATGTTTTATATAAGTTGATATTTTTTCTCGTCTCGCTTTCTCTGCCTTTTTGGAATTGCAAAATATTTTGTCTAAGATTGTTGACGGTCTTCTGCAAAATCCTTAATATTTATATTTTAACTAACGACTATAAGTATTATGAAGTATTTCAGTTATAAGATTGAAGGTCGTACACTACTGATTTGCAATACATGGTTTGAAAACCCAAAAATTTTCTTAATTAATCCAGATTGTTAGAACTTTTTTTTAATGATAGCTAAAGCTTTAGTTAAATTATTTAATAATAAACAATTCCAAGTTTTCTACGAAAAATTAATCTCTTATATTTACTAAAATGTTTCTTTCTAAGGATTTATAGTCATAAGAAAGAATAATGCTTACATTAACTGAAACTTACAGAGAATTCGTTGTTACAGCAATATTTTTTTGTTTGTTTTTTTATTTTTTGTAAAAGAGTTCAAATGCAGGTGCTCATCTAATATTCGATTGAGTCATTGATTAGTCATTGAACGTTCAAATAACTCTATTTATTTTCTACTGGTGAACAAGAAATATTTGTAAAACATTTAAGAAAACCCTGGTACTAACACAATGATCTACTAAGTAAGGCATCGTCTACGGCAGCAAATTGTTCTTATTGAATAAGAGAATGCATTTCTTATTCTGTTGTTATTCCAACCAACCAGCCAACCAACCAACCAACATACCACATGCTGTCATAGCTACAGCAACATTGAAATTGCATAAACTCAGTTTCGCATGCAATTGATTTGCAAACACTAAAAGCAACTTGAAAGGTTAAGTCAGTTATTGATGACTACATGCCGAGTTAAAAGGTAAAATAATGTATGGAAAATCAACAATTTAAGCCAGCAACTCCTGTTGCTGCTACGATGGAAAATACGTAAAAGGTTTGCCTGTGACTTTAATTATGTGTTATCTCGCAATAATAATGACATTAGATATATATATGCATATTCTTTAAAGAAGTATATTTTCGTTTTTGCTTTATGCTCAGAATATAGGTTTATTTCTGGAATGTATTTGAACATGTTGCTGACAATATTCATCGTTAATATGTAGTGGCTGTTTGTGATGTAGTTTTGACAAGAATTTAGTTTTAACAAACTGTAGGAAAATTTCCTAACCAAAAGAGCAGATTATCAAATACCATTTTGAGATGACTGGCAAGTTGTTTGATGAGTTGTTTGCTCTCATCAAACACTATTTTAAGCATGTTCTCATTTAATTTTAAGGCAAATTTTTAGTCACTAGCGGAAGATTGATTTATATGAGGAATATGTAAAAGAACTAGAGATGATAACTATATCATATCTGATTAGCTGGATCTCAGAATAACTTAAGCGTAACCTAGACCGACCATTAAAATCTTAATATATAAAAACGTTGGTGCGTATGTTGGTACTCTAATAACTATTGAACCACTAACGCTAGCGACTTCGTATTCATATCATATGTTCCTTTGGTTCTGCCATTTGCACAACTTTTTTTTGTACCTGATAGGTGGCGCTGGGGTCGAGATTTTCCCAAAAAAATTATTTACGGTCCAATTTAGCTCAAATTCGCAACATATATAATGTACATAAAACTAAAGTTGCTGACAAAGTTTTTCACCTGTTGGTGGCGCTGGTGTTAAAATATTAAAGAAAACGTACATTTTTTTTCAGTCATATTCATAATATTATTAAATCGTGCTTTACTTTTGCCCGACACTCGATATTAAAATTTAGATGCAATATAAAATCCAGATGTTTTCTTCGGGCCAGCAACGCGGACCGGACTCAGCTAGTATTTACTATTTCTAATATGTACAGAATTTAAAATATTTTGAAAGCGATCATCATCACCTGTAAAGATCGGCATAGAAACCCAGTCTGGAGAGACTTAGCCTCCCGCTCCTTCAGAAATATTTCCTTGTTCAGTAACGCTTAAAGTATATATTTTTACCTAAAATAATTTTTTTTTTTTGGTTGAAAATGGCAATAAAGCAATTATTTATTTTGAGCGCTTACAAGAATTTATTTAAGTCTACTAACTCTACCAGAATACCGATTTGAAAGAATTCCGTTTGCAAATCAGCAGAAATCAATTACAATTATAAAGACTAGAAGATTCCTGCCCTCTAAATTCGAGTGCCAATTCTTAGAAATTTTATTTTTTCATTTAATAAAGACCATAAAAGTATGCGAATCAATTTTAGCCAATTCATAGTTCAACACTTTTTAAATATTATCATTTATTCGTTTATGTCCAAGACTATTTTCAATTCAACACAATTATCATTTTTTACAAACAAATTTAATAAACACACACACATAAGATCCCTGTAGGAAATGTCGATAGTACAACTGTATTGATTCACTATTGACTTTGTCACCAGTACTACTGACCAATTACACCCCATGCACTGCTCTCTTCTCATTGTCATTGAGAATCCACTAGCACCTTAAGGACTATTGACTAGGTGGTTCTTATGGAACCATATGAAGACATTGGAACCAAAGAATCACTAGCACATTTTAATAATTCTATTCCACACTTTTGAAACTTTTTATTAGATTTCTACACTAATAACAATGGGATAGTTATAAGTTCAAACAGGTGTACTTATTTTTACTAGCAGATTCCAGTACTCAAAATTCGAGTGCAAATTCTAAGAAATGTTAGTTTTTCATTTAATAAAGACCCTAAAGGATATCTTCACAATTCAACTAATTTTAAATGAAGAAAACAAACTCAACACATTAACACAAACAAATTAACAAATTTAATAAACACACACATAGCATTATATAATTTTATGTATGTGTTAGTAGCAACCTTAAACGATCATAACTCCAAACCAATATTCCAGACGATGAAAATCTGTAAATCTGGGTAAGAGCAAAAAAGAAATACCTTTCAAATGATAAATTTTTTGTCAAAATCGGGGTAAAACTGTGAAACTTACATCGGTCAGAAGAAATCGCCTTGCCTATTAATATTATAGATAAAATTAGACGCTTTTTTCCAAAAAAAAAAAATATATATATATTATTTTCCTAAAAATACAAAAAGCAGCTGTCAAAAAATTTTCCACCCATCAAAGGCAAATTATAACGTGCGAACGGATTGTTGATAATGTCACCAAAAAGTCACCCTAAAATAGTGGACAAAAGTAGTGTCTTGGAGACCCCAAATTGCCTTGCCTATTAATGTAATAGATTTTTTAAATATTGACTACGACTCTGCGACAGCGGTAGTCACTGTTTTTAAAAATTTGCTTAAAAATGTATCTAGTGAGAAATATGTAAATCTTTACTAACTTAAATCTTAAATAGATAAAAAAATCGGATAACTTGCAGTGAGTCTACCAATAAGCTGGTTGTGAAAGGATTGTTTTCGGCAATGCGTAGAATTAAAACCTGGCTTAGTTCAACAATGAATCAAGACAGATTTTCAAACTTGGCAATTTTAAATATTGATAGTGAACTTGTCAAGAACGACGTTCGTAATATATTTCGCAGAAAAAAAGTGAGAATATTATAGTCTATCTAGACCGACTATAAGAAACCCTATGCCATGTTTTAGAGACCCTATCTTTCGGTCCAACCAATTCGATAAGAAAACTAGTAAGAATATTATAGTCGGTCTAGACCGACTATACGATACCCTATACCATGCGTTTAGAGACCCTATCTCTCAGGCCCAACTAACTGGATACAGAAAATAAACATAAACAAAATTTAAGTGAGATTTTTATTAATTATTTCGGCTGCAGATATGAAAAAGTTCATATCGGATGCTATATGGGGACTAGGCCCAAAAATGGAACGATCCTGACTATGTTTGGTAAAGTCTCTTGTATTTTGCAAAAATATATACAAACAAAATTTGAGAAGAATCAGTACAATATTTTTGTTTTTTGATAGATTTAAGTGAAAATCGGGAAGCAGCTCTATATGGGGCCTATGACTAAGAGTTGTCCCAAGAATCGTTTTTAGACTACTCATTAATGGATGTAATAAACGCATACAAACCCAATTTGAGTAAGATCTATATGACAATTTGGATCTTATTACAATATATGTTGATTTCATAGGGATCATTTGTATGGGGGCTAGGTCTGAACATGGACCGATTCTCACCAATTTCAACAGCGTTCATCCCATGGCCGACAAAAGATTAAATACCAAATTTGATCAAAATATATTCCTATTTGCGACCTGCAGTTTGATTACAAGCTTTACATGGACACACAGACGGACGGACGGACGGACGGATATCGTTAAATCGAATCAGATAGTAATTCTGATTCGATCGGTATAATTAAGGATGGGTGTAGGTCAAATATTTTTGGTTGTTACAAACAGCAGCACAAAGTCATTATACCCAAACCACATAGTGGTATAGGGTATAATAAGCATAAACCAAATTTGAGTGGCATTGTTATTAATTTTTTTTGCCTGCAGATATGAAAAAGTTCATATCGATTGCTACATTTCTAAGGAGACTATGTCGAAAAATGGACCGATCCTGACCATATTTGGTAGTCACTAACATTTTGAAAAAATATAAACAAACCAAATTTGAGAAAAATCTGTGCAATATTTTTTTTTTTGATAGATTTAAGTGAACATCGGGAAGCAGCTCTATATGGGGCCTATGACTCAGAATTGTCCTAGAGGGATTATTTTTGGACTACTGATTAATGGATATAATAGACGCATACGAACCCAATTTGACTAAGTTCTATATGATAATTTGGATCTTATGCCAATTTATGTCGATTGCATAGAGGTCATTTGTACGGGGACTAGGTCTGAACATGGACCGAATTTCACCAATTTCAATAACGTTCAATCTACGGCCGATAGAAAATTATATACCAAATTTCATCAAAATATTTTCATATTTGCGACCTGTAGTTTGATTACATGGTTAACATGGACACACAGACGGACGGACGGACGGACAGACGGACAGATGGACGGACGGATATCGCAAAGTCGACTCAGAAAGTGATTCTGGGTCAATCGGTATAATAAAAGATGGGTCTAGGTAAAATATTTTCGGTAGTTACAAACAGCAGCACAAACTCATAGGATATAAAGACTAGAAAATTGATGTTCGAGTAGTATCAATGTAGAATGTGTAGGTATTATATACATACAGGCAGTCAATAAAGTTTGTATGCAATTCAAAATTTTTCGCACACCCTGTATTACCTTGCCATCTTTAGTTTTCTGTTTTGTTGTTTATTATGTTAGCTTCCAGCATCTAGTTAGAATAACCAGTTTTTAAAGCACCGTTTGATTTGCAAGCAATTGTTTTTCTGATGGATCTAAAAATATAGTCAATAAAGTTTGTATGCAAAACGCATAGTTAATTCTGGTCTTTGCGTGTAAGGTGACAAAGTGGACTTCGGAACAATTGTTTTATATTTTGATTAGTTTTTTTGATTAGTTTTTTTAGTGTTTTTAAAAGTTTTGGTTGTATATTTGGAAAAAAATACATTAAAAACATACATCAAATAGCACCAATGGCACTACGGGATAAAGAATTGTCTTCGGATCTCAGAGAAGTGATAATACAAGTCTACCTGGAGCACAACACTCAAAGACAAATAGCCGAATTGGTTGGAAAAGGTCATGCAACAGTCCAAAAAACAATAGAAAGGTACAGAAGGCAAGGAAATAATAATAACAAGCCAAGATCTGGGCGGCCAACCACATTCACACCCAGTGAGAAACGAATTATCGTGCGCAATATGCAAAAAAAATCCGAAAATTTCTGTTCCAAAATTACAGATGGAAATTGAAAATGAGGTGGGAAAAGTTTGTATTACAGCAAGTATTCTGAGCTTGAGTCACATAACATGATGGGCAGAGTCAAACACGGTGGTAGATATGTACTCGTTTGGGGGTGTATGGCTGCCTCTGGAATGGACAAACTTGTTTTTATAGATGGAATAATGGATCGGTTTGTCCACTTAAATATTTTAAAAAATAACTTGCATATAAGTGGTGCTAAAATTGGGATTGCCGAGTCACTTGTGTTCCAGCAACACAACGAACATCACACATCGCTTATTGTCAAAGAGTGGTTCCTCTATAAAGCAAAAACAACTTAAAACCCCACTTTTAGAAGAGTGGGAGAAAATACCACCGAGCGTTACCACGAACCTGGTTTCATCGATGCAAAACCGTCTAAAAGCAGTCGTAACAAATAAAGGCTTTCACAACTAAGCACTGAACATTGGATAATTAACTACTTAACCTTTTTGACATATTTTTTGTTATTTGAAGACGTTAAGTTTCTCTTTGTTTTCTTTTTTTTTTTTTTTTTGTTTCGAAATTAAATTTTCAATATTTTCTTCTAAACAATTACATTTTCTTTCATCGCTGTACAGTGAATATATATTTTTTGATGTTATAAAGATAAGCTACTCGCTTGCATACAAACTTAATTGACTGACTGTATATACAAATTTAAAATTGTTTTCTTTTTTATTTTTTAGTTCTTTTTTGATGTTTTTATTAATCATTTTTAGAAATGACTGAAGTTTGTATTAAAAAGGAATTAATATGTGAAGATTATAAACTTGAAATATTCTTTGTTGTTATGAAAAATGAAAGTTTGTTAAATAATTTTGAGTTTTATTTTTAATTAACTTAATTCAATTGGATTCAATGAATTTATCATATATTTTTTTTAGCCTTTTTTTATTATAATAAGAAAAATAAAAAAAATGATTTTATTAAAAGGCTTTAAACCCCCCCCCCCCCCCCCCCGCCCTGTTCGTTTCTTAGGAGCGCCTTGTGGATTGATAAGAAGGTTTACTTGACACATGGACGAAATGGTGCTCAGACAATAGTCTACCGCTATAACAAAATCATTATGGGTTAACATAATGAAACCGAGGGTTAATATAAGTTTTACAAGGAGGGTTTCTCGAGAGACAATCATCGAACAGAAGAAATATTAAAATCGGGCTGTGCGAGCTGAATGCCAAGTAAGAATAAACAAGCTTCTTAGTTTAATAAACTGATGCTTGAGGACCGGATTCGAGCAAAAGATGAATTATATATTTAATGCTAACTGTTGTATGTAACCGTTACATGCAATTTTTTTTTTTTTATAAAAAAATACTTTTTTGTTAGAATAAATGTATTATTTTGTTAAAAAAAATATTTTTTAAAACAGATGGGAGCTGCCAAATATATATGGAGGCAATATACAAGAACGAGGTAAGATAATTATCTCGATAATTATCAAATGTAAACCCTGGGAATTTATACGTTTTCAGAGCTTTAGCAATACTAAAATTAAATGTTTATATGTCTGTCTCCTTACTTCTCTCCATTCTTGCTGAACATTACTGGTATGAGAAATGGGAATCCCCATGTAAAAAGCAAAGCTTATCTTCTTATTGAAAAATTGGTTTCAGTCACATAATAAACACGGAACTAACCAAACGTATCAACGTTAGTGTCGTTAGAAATAGTGTCTGTATTTCTTGTCAGAAAATGAATACTAGTGAGATCGAAAATATGCTAAATGCATTATGGGACGAAGAGGAGATTTGTTCAGAATATGAACTTGGAACGCATTGAGACATCTGACAGTTCTAGTGGAGATGAAACTGATGTAGCGGCAACTGCAGCAATGACATCAAAAATTGGTGGAATAAGTTATTTCGAACAACCTCTTAAAAATAGTCAAGGAAGATTACGGAGCGAGAACATTATTAGCATGACACCAAGCTTGACCCGCTACTCTTGCTTGGGAATCACAAAGGAAGAAATTTCCAGTTTTCAGTTGTTTTTCCCGCCGCCTGTGATGAACATTATTTTGAAATATACCAATAATGAAGGTAAACGTGAATTTAGTACTGATTGGATCGAAGTTGACGACGCCGAAATGTTCGCATTTATTGGTACACTTTTGTTAGCTGGAGTGTCTAGATCAAATAATGAAAGTACGGAAAGTTTATGGGACGCTGAGAAAGGAAGACCAATTTTTAGAGCAATCATGTCATTGAGAAGATTCAAAAGTCTTTCTAGAGTGGTAAGATTTGGCAAGAAGGATACTCGCAGTGAACGTCGAATTTTAGATAAGTTTGCAACGATACGTTAGTTATGGAATATATGGGTTTAAATATTACCCAAACTTTACAATCCACCTCTAGATGTAACAGTAGATGACCAATTAGTCACATTCAGAGGAAGGTGTCCATTCCGGCAGTATATACCATCAAAACCAGTTAAGTATGGTATAAATTTTTGAAGCTTTTCTACTATACAATAGACTGAACTCTGATTTATTAGAAACAAAAAAGACGTAATCTAAGGCATGGATTTATACATTATTGGAAACTTGAACTAAGCTTACACAAGCCTTGTCGATCATCGCAAACGATGCCTGACCATTAGAGACCTTTCGTCATAGTATACAATCCAAATTGTTTGTTTTTTATTATAAGTTTGTGCAACATAAACTACAACATCATCTATAACAATAACATTGACATCTTTATCAGCATTATTATGTCTTCAAAAGATTAAGATTGTTATAAATGGAACCCTTTAACGAAAGTGCTATAGTAAGTGCAATAATCTAAATACGTCACATTGCACTATGGGTCGGAAATATTTTCGAAAAGGAAAAAAAATTTCATATAATTTTACTAAAAAACAACTGATTTTGCATGAACTTATATTCTGTGCATATTAAAGAACGACCTTGGATCAACTTCCCAGACAAATACATATGAGGATAATTATATGCAGTACTATAAAGCATGTACTTCGAAAGGGATCTTTAATCCAGACTCACTGGTTGAAGAAATAAATGGGAATAAAAGAAAAAAGAACCTAGCAGTCGAGTTATCAAATTATCATTAACCAATTTAATTGTTCTTCACAGATTTGTTGAAGTTCATTTCGAACTTGAGTATTATATGGGACAAGCTTCAAAAATGCTCCGTTTGTGACCATATTTGATCATAAGGGATAACTTGTGGGCTCCGAAATCATACCAACCAAATTTAAAAAAAAAATCTATGTTGGTTTAATGTCTTTAGATAGATTTAGTTGAATACCGGGAAGCAGCTTTAGACTAAAACCAATAATATGACTTAAAATGGTTCTACGCAGATTAATTTAGAACTGATGATTTATATGTAAAATTAATACAGGTCCTTATTTTCTAAGATCAAAACTCTTCTATCAATTTGACTACTCTTGCAGCAGAGTCGTTCACAATATTTATTGAAATAAATATATCCCTTCATTTGCTGAAACTTCCATTGCTAGATCATTCGCTGACATCAGTTTCAATATTGTTACAAATACCATATTAAAGGAATCCGTAATGACTTGGATGGCTAGTTAGCGATGGCAAACTGCAGAAATATCATTGATTAAAAAACTAACATCAAAGCCTCACAAAGATGTTTCATCTTAAACGAACGGACTAACATGTACAAAAAAGGTACATAGATTCATTTTTTAACAACGATGAAAGGTCTTAGCAGTCTCCAATACCTACCCGCCCTATCAGTCCACAACATTTAGACGGCGCTTTTCACAACATTTAGACGACAACTCCACGAAGTACTTATCACCCCACATATACTTATGTAAAACACATATTCATACCAGCCAGTTATTATCTACCAATATTCAGCCAAATGAATACATTTAATTTATAAATTTGTAATTTACAATTCAAAATATTCGTGTTTATTCGTGGTAATTACAAATTTTTCGTGATTTTTGTTTTTCGCGATTTTTAATTTTGGCGATTCCGCTCATGGTCTAGTAATTTAAAAATAAAAATTGACTGCAGAAACGAAGCATGTATTTTAACTAATCTGGGTGCGCTGAATTCGAATTTGGTATAAAAATTGGGCTAACACGTCTGATTCTTTATTTATCGCATGCCGGCAATACTGTCAATAATGACACTAAAATTTCACAATTATTACTTTGACACAAGCCCACATTCATTCTTAATCTTCATAATATTAGTGTTTAAACATGTCAGGCAGATCGTGCGTTACTGATTCAAGTTACTTTTTCTTTGTGTGTGGTAAATATTTGGTTGAAAAAAAAGATATGCAATATCAGAATCATTAAAATATGTATATTTAAATTATCTTGGTTTTGCTGTCAGAAACTTGGACAAACTGTGGACACCGACAATATTTTGCAATAGTTGCATAACTGCTTTCGATTTTTTTCGATTTGATTTTTCAATTCCAGTACTTTGGAGAGAGTCAAGTGACCACCAAACCAATTGTTATTTCTGTTTAACAAAAGTTGCTGGATCCAATATGAAAAATCGAAAAAATATTACCTACGCAAATATCCCAGTGTTACGAGCAGTGAGTCCGAAGCATTTTTCACTAGCAGTGGTAGTTTGTATGAGGCTGATGATGAACGCCATTAAGCGACTCAAGCCGAGCTGAATGATCTAACTCGGGATTTACATTTAAGGAAGCAAGACACAAATTACTAGCTTCAGGCCTGCAGCAGTGGAAACATCTTGCAGTTGGGACAAAATTAACAATCTATAGAGATGGAAGCTTGGAATTGGGTGCATATTTGAAAAGAAATACTCTATTCTATACTATACTAATGTTGATGGTTTATTTCAAAAAATGAACCAGCCGTATGACAAAACTAAATGGGGATTATTTATTGAGGGCTCTAAGTGCAGTTTAAAGGCTCTCCTTTTACATAATGGGAATGAAAAGTATCCATACCTAGTGCCCATGCCATTAATACAAAGGAAAATTACGAATCAATGACTGAAATTTTGACATTACTCAAACACAATGATCATAAATGGAAGATCAGTGGTGGCCTTAAGTTGTGTGATTTAAATTTCTTTGTATATATAGTATAGACCATCGTAATAACTGTAAATTAATCTGTTTCAGGTCATTGGTTTGTTAACTGGTGTGCAAGGAGGTTTCACAATATATTGTTGTCTCCCTTGTCTATGGGATTGTCGCGCTACATGTCAACATTACGACAGAATAGAGCAGCCAAAAGAACTGAGTATTCACCAGGAAAACAAAACATTTCAAATAAACCAGTAAATGATCCAAATGACGTCCTTCTTCCACCGCTGCACATAAAATTGGACCTTTTTAAGAACTTTGTCAAGGCTCTGGACTAAGGTGGTGTAGCAAATGCCAAAATCAAGGAAGGCATATTTGTTGTCCCTCCGATCAGTTAGCTATTGAATGATGACAATTTTTCACAATGTTTATTGGAGAAAGAATATGCAGCCTGGAAATCTTTCAAGAGCATCGTGGTCAGTTTCCTGGAAACAATAAGAGTGAAAACTACCGACAAATTGTTGCTGAATTATCGAAAAATTATCACGAATTAGGTGCACGAATGTCACTCAAAAGGCATTTTCTTCATTCGCGTTTAGAATTTTTCCACAAAACCGTGCCCAAATAATTTTTATCGCACCACTCATAATAATATCAGATGGATTAGTGCAAAGTGCAGAGGTTTTTCATTTTATAGTAAATCAGTTATATGATATTATCTATTTTCTTTTCCGACTAATCACATGAATAACTTGTGGGCTCGCGCAAAATACCAATGCTCTCACTATTACAGTACTCCAGACATATGACATTTTATATTTACTTTTTATGGAATATGCCGCGCCCATTGATTCTATACCGCCTATTTTTTGTCCGACGACTCATACTCGAGATATATGATATTTGGTTATTATTTTGTATGCGAGGTACCATGCCCACTTAACCGATCTCACCCTCCTAACATAAATAATAGGTGACATCACACAAATTTGCAAAGCTATCTCTGTTATAGTGCTCCATATATAAGATATTAAAAGTACCATTTTAGATATTGTAACCAACATTTTTAAAATCAGATGAGTAGTTAAGAAAATTCCTGCTACAAACAAACAAACAAACAAAACACACTTTACCTCTTTATTATATTAACATGGATTGTTTGTTTTTAACACTATTTTTATTTCAATTACATACAATCGTAATACAATATTTTTACTAACTCGTATGGAAATTAATTTGTATATCTTTTTTGCTATTTACTTTATAATAGCAGATTCCGGCCCTCGAAATTCGAGTGCAAATACTATGAAATTTTATTTTTTCACTTAATAAAGACCCCAAAGGTATGCTTCACAATTCTACTCATTTTAAATAAAGAAAACAAACTCAACACATTAACACAAACACATTAACAAATTTAATAAACACACACGTAGCAGTTTATAATGTTATGTATATGTTAGTAGCAATTTTAAACGATCATAACACCAAAAAATTGTTCCAGACGACGAAAATCTGTAAATCTGGTAAACAACTAAAAAGAAATAGCTTTCAAATGATAAATTTTTTATCAAAATCGGTCACAAGAAATCGCCTTGCCAATTAATAGTATAGATTTCTTATTTTTCCACTATTTTCTACCATACAGGTTAATAAAAGTTTATCAATTATGTAGCGACTTTTATATACAAGCGTTTATTTAGATAACGATATATTAGAACTAAAAGATTAAATCGAAATTTTTACAGAATTATTTATTTCCTAGCAGTAACAATTTAAGAGGTTCTTACTTCAAACATTAAAAAAATAGCAATCCGTGTCAGACAAAATAACAATCAGTATGCATTAGGGCGGGTCGATTTGTAGGGAGGCAAAAATTATCTCAAGTGACAAGGAAAATCATACTCCGGGGGTTAAAAGTAAGAAACTTTGCCGAAGGAACCCTACCTCAAAAACGAATTCTGATGTTCCTCCTCATGCAATTGATCTGAAACTTGGCCCATAGTCGTGTTGTGACTACAGATTAATTTTGGGGTAGTCATGCAGGGTCACCCATAGTCACGAAGTGATCTAAAAGTTATTTGCCCTCATCTGATCGATCTTTTTGAATAACAGAACATAGTCAATGTGTATGATTATTATTTATTACCACAGTAGAAGATACGTATACATATGAGTGTTAATTTTAATATTAAATCAAACATAGTCAGCCCAATTCTAAACAAAGTGAGTGGGTGTCAATCATACCTTTGAACTCGATTGGGGCACTCTAAATGGGTCAAAGTGAGACAGACTGGTCAAAAGTCGGGACATCATGATTCGTTTTAGAAGTATGGTTCCTCGGGCAAAGTTTCTTATTTTGATCCCTAGAATACGATTTTCCATGTCATGTATTTATAATTTATGCGACGCTAGTTTTTTTTTAACTCTGTGGTTTTCTAGAATAACCGCGTATGTCATAAAATCAAAATGTTCAGGAAAGCCAAAAAAAAGTTATATTTGAAACTATGGGCTCGATATAAAGTTTTTGGGACTTTTTATTTAACAGTCCTTTAGATATGGGTAATAAATACTTTATATATAATTTTGAGGTAAAAATAATCAGAGGAATAGATACTAAAGAAGGACGAAAAAAACAATATGTAAATAACACTTAAAGTGTGTGCAGATAAAACAACTTAAGTTGTTGTTGTTTGAAAAATTGATCTTTTTTTTCGTCAACAGAAAGTTAACGGGACTTAAGGTGAGAATATAATAACGTATCAAGAATAATAGTGACAACAAATACAGAAATAAACACAGTTTTTATAAGTGGTTATAAACTGAAAAATAATCCAAAATTATTTTGCATTTTTTTTTCATTAATAACAACGTATGTCGGTATGTGTCGTTTTCTGAGAAAATAATTTGTCAGCGATCAAACGTAGGTTGACATACGTCTTTAGTGCTGCAAATTAATTTAATAAACATTTAAGTTACGTCGTTATTTAAAGAAAAAACTCAGAAATGGTCAATATATTTTTTAAAAATTAAACACATGTAAAGAGCGTTAAAAATTTATATATTTGGCATCGTTAACTCAAAACTGACAAAAATTAGATGTGTGATTAATAATTTTGTGAAATTCGGTATTAATTATACCATATTTCAGTTAGTCAATGTTAAACATATTATGAGAATAAGAGTATCTGAAATTTTGCAATTGTCAAATTTTCTTTCAAGCTGGTCCATAGTGCCCTGTAGTTTCGCAATGTTCATGATAAACTTCTTCAAATAACGTTTGGTTTGATGTATGTAGAGTTGTTTTCCCTATATTGTGATTGTTCTACACTAATAGGATTTTAAGCAATGACATCCCTAAGTCACAAGCTACCAGTAAATAAATAAACTTTCACCTATGGGTGGCTTTTGTTAGTGTCTTGAGTTCACATATTTTTTAACTAGATTTACTTACACAGGTTGCTGTATTCCTTCTAGTCTCGTTTGTTTCCTTCTCAACTCTCACTATATAGTTTATAGTAGAACACGACTGTCTATATATAATGAACGTGTTTTCGTTTGTTGCTCTTTTTGTTCTACTTACTGGAATATAGGTATAGCTTATGGAGTTGCATATACCCAGGATTTCTCACTCTATTATTCTGGCTTTGAAAGAAATGACATTTCTGATGTTCTTTTTTTTAAGAATAATTTTTGCTTGTTTTTTCTTCTTCTATTTATGTCGTTGTTGTAGTTGTGCGTGATAGTTTTATTTTAGCGTATTATCGTCATGTTTAAACGTTTATCATTATTTATGTACGTTCTTATCGTCACATCATTGTTACCACTATCGTGATTTTGCAAATGCTGTATGTTGCTATTTAGTTTCAGTTTTTTTCTTCTTTTATTTTTGAAATAATAATCAATGGTGACAATTAAGCGTTTATTGCGAATATTTTAGAAGAGAAATTCTTGCAATAATTACTTAAGAATCGGAAACATTTTTAAATCTGTTAGTTTCAAATAAACAAATTTGAAGGAAGAGATTTTTACAAAAATTTTATTTTTTTTATACAAACGGACTCTATTTATCAGGCAATTCGGTTACTGCAATTAAACTCAATTGTTTCGTAAAAAGGAAACATTTTAAAAATTAACAAACACACAAACAAAATTCGCCAAACGATTGTTTTAAAGTTTAAAATTTTTATTTTCGATTGTATCGACCGAAATTTAATAACGCCTTATCACTTTCTATTTTGTTTATTGTTATCGTTACAATGTAGAACTTTTTTGGGATAATTGTCTGGGGTTTGGGAATTTCCAACTCAGGGTGAAAGTACTTGGCTAGCATAATAAAACTTGTAACTAGTTTGGCTTTCTCAGGCCAAAATTTGTTTCTTTAGTTTTTCAACAATAATTCAAAAACCATTGATGACGTCTCATTCCATTCTTCAGCAGAATTGTAGCAAAGGCTTAAACAAATTATTTTCATTGCTATATTGTAAGTGTCATAAGAAGAGCTTTTGAAGAGAGAAACTACTGCTCTGAACTTTTTATAGACGTTTCGCAAGCCTTTGACCGATTTCGGCACGAGGGACTCCTCTATAAATTTAAACAGTTGTTGCCCCCCGTACACACATAAGCTAGTGGAGAGCTATATAGTTAATAAAAAATTCTTTATAAAAGAGAAAAACTTTGTGAGCCATCCACAGTCAATTTATGCTGGAGTACCACAAGGTAGTATCTTGGGCCCACTTCAGTACATCATTTACACATCAGACGTGCCAACAAATGAAAATACACTTACGTCGACTTTTGGGGATGATACTGCAATTTCAAGCGTACACGAAAACAACTCATCAGCATTTTTTCTTTTACAGAGCCATATTGAACTGCTAGATATATGGAAGATTAAAGTAAATGGACAAAAGTGTATCCACGTAACTTTTACACTAACAGAGACTTGCCCTCAAATTCTAATAAGTAAGTAGAATATACCTCTCGGGGGAGGCTGTAACCCCTAGAGGACGCATCGCAGGTGGCGGATAGCGAACGCCTCCCAGATGTGGGTGGTAGGAGGGAAACGAAATACCTCCCGCGGACAAAACAGTCGGAAGATGGAAAACTACCTAAAAAAACGCCGTTTACGAGCTGACCACAGTATACTTATGGAACCAGGTTGCGAGCGGAGCTGCGCGCTTGGGCAGTAGTGCGCAATGTAGACGGCGGCGGAAGAACTTTAAATTAAGTCAACGGCGGCGCTCAGGCGCTTCAAAAGGGTCACTGTCCCACATATACCTGTCTGGAGGCTACAGTTGGCAGCCCCAAAACTAGACTCGGGTGCGGTAGCCCAATCAGCTACTCGCCTTAAATTTCTCTCTGATTACTGAAACCACAACAAATAGAAGAAGAAATCAACTCGACAACCTGATGATGACCTTTGGCATGAAAGCACGAATATTAGAAAACTACTGGAACAATCTCGCCTGGCTCAAGTATGTAAAGAGTGCAAAGAATATAACATCCACATCTTAGGGCCGTCTGAAACAAGATGACCAGAATTTGGTGAGTTTACTACATCAGACAGATACACCTTTGTATTCTCTGAAAAACCGAGTGGGCAACCAAGAAGCCACGGTGTTGGCTTTCTGCTATCTAAATTTGAAAAGAATGCTCTTTTAGACTGGAACCCACAGTTCGAACGAATAATCGAAGCAAGATTTCGCACCAAAGCCAGAAATCTCACTTGCATTCAATGTTACGCGCCTACAGAGGTAGCCGATCTCTCCGTCAAAGAAGATTTTTACAGCACCTTATACGGTGTGTTAGCCAACATATCTAAAGGAGACATTGTAATCGTCCTAGGAGATTTTAATGCGCAAGTAGGTTCCCGCAACAGATCAGTGGAAAATGTAATGGGCACCCACAGTATCGGAAGAAGGAGAAAAATGGTTCCTTACTGATTGATACAATTTAGTAATTGGCGGCACGGTGTTCCCACACAAACAATTTCATAAGGCAACATGGAGGTCACCAGCGATCACCACTTACTAGTAGGATCGTTGCGCTTCAAAGTCGCTGCTATTAGCGCAGAGTAACGAACATCAATAAGGTTTAACTTAAACCGACTCCGATCACCAAATGCTGCTGCAAGTTATGCAAATGCTTTACGCACAGTTACCAGTAACATTCCTGCAAGCTACCAGGCTACCTGGCAGGACATAAAATTTATCTTTTTGCTAGCTGCCGCAGACCACCTTGGCACTATCCAAACCCATCGAAAGGAATGGATTTCCGACAACACTTGGGATATGATTTCGGGAAGAAAAAAAGCTAAAGCAGAGCTAAACTCAGCAAGAACTCGTAGCAGCAAAGATGCATGGCATGCAGAACACAACCGCCTCAACCGATTAGTAAGACACAGTGAGCGTACCGACAAGCGAAGATGGATCGACAGCATTGCCTCTGAAGCACAAATGGCAGCAGAAACTCACCGTAACAAAGACTTCTATAAAGCAAATAAGATTCTTAGCAACCCGTACGAAATAACAGACGGGAACTTGTTACTTCCGCTAACATGCAACTGAGAGTATGGGAGGTCTTCTACACTAAACTTCTTTCATCAGACATAGCAACCACTACCTCTATTTGCGACTGCGTAAACCATATCGCCAACGATGACATACAGACTGCATGTTCAACTGTCTCCGAGGTTGCTGAAAGCATTGAAGCACTTAAAAATAAAGCAGCAGGTATTGACAACATTGCAGCTGAGCTCCTCAAAGCGGAACCTCTCTCTAGCGCAACCCTCATCCTTCCCGTTATACAGTCATTCTGGCATAACAGCACACTTTCCGACGAGATCAAACAAGGCATGATAGTGAAACTCCCAAAGAAAGGTGATGCCTCGTGTTGTAACAGCTGGAGAGGAAACACTGTTCTATGCACTATCAATAAAGTTATAGCACACATTATTAACAAGAGACTTCTCAACGCATTATCGCCGCATTTTCGTGATGAACAAGCTGGCTTCAGAGCGGACAAATCATGTGTTGATCACATCAATAGCCTACGAATTACAGTAGAGCAAAGCCTCGAATACCGCTTGCCTGTTTATATAGCATTTATCGGTTTATCCAAAGCTTTCGATACGCTACGACATGAGACCATATTTAAGGCCCTGCGTTGCAAAAGCGTGCCACAAATGATCGTTACTTTAATAAAAAATCTGTATACAGATGCAAGTTGTATCGTGCTGCATGAAAATCAGCTCAGCAATCGGATCAATATCAAAACCGGCGTTCGACAAGACTGCATTGTTCAACCTAGTCGTCGATGTTATTATGCTTAAGGCGATGAGCAACTAAAAAGGAATACAATTGGGGCTCCAAGTAAAGCTAGATGATCTGGACTATGCAGACAACATCTGTCTTCATACGAAAATCTGAAAGCAAAGCTGAATGCGTTAAGCATGCTCGCCTCCAGGGCTGGGCTCGAAATTAACATACAAAAAACTAAAACTCTGCATATAAACACAAACATCATTTGAGATCAACGACAACTCACTCGAAAAAGTACAGTATTTCTGCTACCTGGGTCGCGTAAAAACAACTAATGGAGGCAGCGAAGATAACATCCTAAACCGGGTAAAAAAGGCTGGTCAGGCATTCGGCGCTCTTAAACATATCTGGAACTCGACAGTGCTATCCCGCCGAACAAAAATCAGAATCTTCAACTCAAATGTCAAGTCCATTTTGCTGTACGGAACGCGTCTCCAAAGCTCGCACACCATCTCCAAGTTTTTGTGAACCGATGTCTCCGCCGTTTGCTTAGAATAAGGTGACCTGAGGTAATTACCAACGAACGGTTAGGGATATTATACAGCCAAACGCCTATTGGTAAAGAAATATTCCGAGGCAATCGACTGGAACCCACAAGGATCTCGTAGAAGAGGATGTCCGGCACATACGTGGAAAATACAGCGAATGAGTTGGAATGAAGTCAATCGTCTAGCATCATACAGACGGAGATGGAAGCAATTTGTTGCGGCCCTATGCTTCTCATAGGAGTGACAGGACTTAATATATATATGGGGGATTTCATGTCAAGTGCACCAACTTTTGAAACCGATGTCTTCCGATCAGGATGAAATTTGCACCCAGGTTAGTCCTATTGGATAGTAGTTTAGACACAATTTTTCAACAAGATCGGTCCAGATCTCTCTGAGTTAGAGGGGATCAAAATTTGACATTTTGGCCAAACAGGTGTTTCTTCTCATCCATGTAACTTATTACCTATTGTTCTTAGAAAATTTTCTCCTAAAGAGTTTAGATAGCTATTTATTCAATATTTCGGAAAAAAATACTTTAAAAAAAAAATTTTTTTTTTTTTTACTTTTTTTTTTGCTAAATTAAAGCATTTTTTGCCTTTTTTTTCAAAAAGGTAATTTTTTTTTTTTTTTCATAAGAAAGCTTAGGATTTTTCCTTTAAGAGCTTTTTGGTCGCTTAGTGGGTTGGGAGTGGGATATCTATCAAAATAAATGGTTTGTAACTCAAGACAACGGTTTTTCAATTTTTCACAAATGCACTATTTTGAATTTTTTCCTATTTGTGTGTAAAACCTTACAAATAAAACTTATACTGAGAAACTAGACAAATTAACCTTTCCGAAGGTATATAACATACCTAACTAAAATTTTATACCCTCGATACTGTAATACCCAGAATATGTTAACCTCAGGAAAAAAATCGCTTTTTTTCTATAGAAATGTTGAAAAATTATTATTTTTTATTTATTTTTAATAATAATTAAATTAATGTATAATAATATTAAAAATAAAAAGATAAATAATTTATTAAAATTTAATCTTAATTGCATTAGATCTATTTATATCATAACTATTTTTATACTTAATTTATTGTAGCTGATGAAGTATTTAAGTCTTGTAAATTTTTAAATACCCAGTCCTTCATCCAGCTTTTTTGTCCCCTTTATTTACTGCGTTTTTTTGTCAGTCCTTTCTTGGCGTTACTAGGTTCAGCTGTTGATTTCGCTGCTGGTTTATTTGTTGTCTTTGGAAAGAAATCGCATTGAATAGAGGCAGAAAACTTTTTCAACTTGAGTCTTCCATCGACAAGCGGTATAAAAGCATGGTATTCAGCGGTGCCATCGATTGTTACCGCAGCATCGAATCTGCTCTTCAGTGTTTTCAATGTTTACTGATGATCCTCTTTGCTACTAAAAACTATTTTAGTTTCTTTACAATAACTTTTTGCCTAATGGAATAAAGCAGTCGCATCTAAGATGCGATCTTGATGAGAGCACTGGAGGCTATACTTCGCCGCATTTCTTTTAAGGTTTGCTCCAATACTATCACATGCTCCTTTACCATGAGCAGTAGGATGAAAATGCCACTCAGCTGGCATTCCAAAATCTTTTTTATGGGCCATAAGATTTGCCAAGCTACTTTTGTTTTTAAAATGATGACGAGCTCCGTCCGAAACGTAGTATACCTGCTTTACTGTAAATTTAGATTTTAGAAATTTTAGTATTCTCTTCTGATACTCATAAACTGCAACGGTATCATGTTTTAAATCGTCGGATATGATTGCCATACTTTTGTGTTCCAGTTTTTCATCTTTCATGTTGTAAATAACTACTGTGAATATAGTTGCTTGGTCGTTATTGAAGTGGAATGCTTGTATGGCATCCTGAAGAACATATTTATAGTTTTCTGCGAAATCATATGAAATAACGAATTCACCAGACTTCAAATGCATCTTCAAATCCTTGAAGAATGACCATTGCTCTTTGACTAAAAAGTCATGGTTTCTCAAGTTTAGCAATCCTGTACACATTTCTTCCACAAAATCATCCACATTTAAAATGATTGTTTTCAATGTTTATCTGTCAGTCTGAATCCAAGAATCAAATTTGACCTCCTCTATATATTCTCGATCTAAAGAGTTGATTAAATTTTTTTGATGAATGTGGTTTTCGGGCAATTGGTACATTCACCTAAGTGGGAAGAAGTTGTTTCATTAGGACACATTGTCAATTTAAGGCAATCGCGGTAATCGTGTAAATCTTCTGCCGAATCATCTATTAAATACTTTAAGTAGATTTCGTTCAACATCAGTTTAAGATTTTCATGGTAAATGCAAACGCATACTGTACGAGTTCCGCTGCTTTCTGCCAAAATGCAATGATTTGGCCTCATTTGGGTTAATTTCGTGAAGCCAATTCTAACATCCTCGTGTTCAGATTGAAATGTGCAAATAACTCTACCAGGTTACAGATAACCATTCTCTTCTGTTATGTTATGAAGGTATGTTACATACCTTCGGAAAGGTTAATTTGTCTAGTTTCTCAGTATAAGTTTTATTTGTAAGGCTTTAGACACAAATAGGAAAAAATTCAAAATAGTGAATTTGTGAAAAATTGAAAAACCGTTGTCTTGAGTTACAAAACATTTATTTTGATAGATATCTCACTCCCATCCCACTAAGCGACCAAAAAGCTCTTAAAGGAAAAATCCTAAGCTTTCTTATGAAAAAAAAAATGCCCTTTTTGAAAAAAAGGCAAAAAAAATGCTTTAATTTAGCAAAAAAAAGTCTACAATTTTTTTTTTTTTTTTAAGTAAATTTTTCCGAAATATTGAATAAATAGCTATCTAAACTCTTTAGTAGAAAATTTCCTAAGAACAATAGGTAATAAGTTACAAGGATGAGAAGAAACACATGTTTGGCCAAAATGTCAAATTTTGATCCCCTCTAACTCAGAGTGATCTGGACCGATCTTATTGAACAATTATGTGTAAACTACTATCCAATAGGACTAACCTTGGTGCAAATTTCATCCCGATCGGAAGACATCGGTTTCAAAAGTTGGTGCACTTGACATGAAATCCCCCATATATATATACCCCAACATTCCTCTGTTATCTCGGACTATAACTTAATCACCGGCTTACTTGGAAAAATAACCATATAGATGTTAAATTAAATACAAAACTAATATTGAAATAAGTCCAATTCATATGGCTAATTGGTAGCAACTCGAAACTGAGTCTCGATTGTAAGCTCTTGATTTATAACTCGATTTTCAAACTTATTTGATGCTGTGGTATTCAGTTACGGAGAACAGCCTCAGCTTCAAACACAGAAAGAATACAGAGATTCCAAAACAAAATTTTAAGAAAGATCACAGGCGCACCATGGTACGTGAGAAACTCCCATTTGCACAGAGACTTAAAGCACTAGATATAGTGCAAACTATTTGGAAAAGCTACAGTCTCATCCGAATCCTCTAGCACGTAACTTAATCAACAATCGTATCCACCAACGCCTAAGAAGGAGGGAGACTACAAATAATTTTTATCATTAGATTATGTATGTACCTATAGAATAAATGAAATTTTGTCTGGCACTGGCTGGTTTAATTTTTGTTTTAGTTTTAAGATTTGAATAACTTATTGTTAGTTCACAAGCCTATGTGAAGATTCAATAAATAAATATGAATTACAAAAAAAATTAATATACCGATGCAAAATATAAGACAAATAATGCTGATGAATATTTGATTTAATATTGAAAATATCACTCTTCAACTCTACTTATAAATAATTATCATACGCTTTGAATGTTATGTTATTAAAAAGATTTATTAAAAAAAGGAAAAATTAATATTCTTTGAAGATTTTTCTCGATAAAATTGATTTGCTGAAGCTATTTTAAATGAGAATGAAATGAGAAATTATCAACGGTTAGCAAAGTTTGACCTGAAAACGTCAAATCCACTGGAATTTTTGCTATCCTGATTTAGTACTTTCTCCCTGAAATTTCTCACCCCCCCCAGAATGGTTGTCACACTGTGTAATCAATTTAAAATTCGCCTAATAAATTTATAACAATTGGGTTGACAATAAATTCGGTAACCACAATGAATCTTTTTTGAAATTCAGATCTCTTTTGGAAAAATTTTCTTTAAACATTATATTTTATATGGAAACATTCTTCAATTTGGAAAATATTTGAAAAATGCATATTGACAAGAACTCGCTGTAGTCTAAAAAATATATACGTTAAAATTAAATTAATGTACTTATTCACAACTTGTCCGTCAAATTTATTCTATTTTAACATATCCGTGTTAGCAACACTGTTTATAGTTTTCCTATTTTTAGTTACTGTTTCTCATAGTATTTTAAACTTAAGCTTCTTTTGAAATTTTAGCTAAAGCTTTATTCATTATTTGCTGCATGTAGAAAATAATGATTTATTCAACTTTGTGATATCAATCCATTCAATGTTACTTTGTTTTGTTTCTTTGTAGTTGATTTTTTATTTGAAACTTTTGCAACAATGAAGTTTGCAGAAAACAAGTTTTTTAATGATGTTGTTACCTGCAGTTTGACAAATTTTGTTCAGTCCTTCCGTTTATGAAAGGTGATTAAAAGTTTGAGATTGTCATATAAGCAGATTGTTAAAGTTTTGCAAAAAAAAAAACAGATTTATTGAATTTACTCTAAGAGCAGTTATACGACAAAAAATGCTAGGAGCAAATAAATCAACTGATATGTTTTCATGTACGTAGAAAATGGGTGACTCTAATTTTCTTTAAATATTTTCAATAGCTTTTCTTTCAATGTTAATATTTAAGTATTTTAATGTAAAATCTAACGCTGTGGCAAATACTACTTCTATCTGAAGCAGAACCATTAATTTCAATTCTTCGTAAAAACTTGTAAAAATTAGCAATATTTCATTATTCATTATTTGTTTTAGACAATACGGTGGATTGCATTCTTCTGACACATAATTAATATCATTGCTTCTGTACCATTTCGTACAAAAGCTACAAGATTTTTCAATTTAGCACCGATATTTTTTTGAATTTTAAATTTACTTCATTTATACATATAAACCACCATTTAGACTATTTCACAAAACTAAGCTTAAACTTTATACATTGCAAGAATATTATAATACTAGATGTGACCCGGTGCGCTTCGTTACCCCCTCTCCCCACCGAATCGTAATGAAAAAGCTCACGCAAAGTCCCAAGGCTCTCACTATTACAGTAATTCAGATATATCACATTTAATAATAAGTTTGTATGGGGGTGCCGCTCGCATTTGTCCAATCTCGCCCATTTTTTTGTCTGACTACTCACGTTAATAATAGATGACCTGAGACAAATTTTCTAAGCTCTCTCGATCATAGTCAGTGTTGCAAAAAAAAAGATGCTTAAACGTACTGGAATCAAAAAAAAAAAGAAGCTAATTTTTTTTTTTTCAAATTTCATTACCTTTATATTGAATAATTAAATACTTATTAACAAATTCGTTGGTTTTTAAATTCTTTCTTTTAACTCGTACTCTCTGTCTGTCTGTCTGCCTGTCTGTCGTGGGTCAACCCCATTTCCCCTTATCCAATTGATCTGAAACTTGGCCCATAGTCTTGTTATGAAAAAAGATTAATTTTGGGGTAGTCACGCACAGTCACGGAGAGATCTAAATATCATTCCCCTCATCCAATCCATCTGAAACTTGGGCCATACACTTGTTGTAAAAAAAAAATTAACTTTGACTTACGCATGGCCACGCACACTCACGGAGAGACTTAAAACGGATTTCGCCTCATCCAGTCATTCTGAAACTTGGTCGGTATACTTACTGTAAAGACATAGTCACGCATAGTCATGCACAGTCACGGAGCGATTTAAAACACATTTCCACTTATCCGACCGATCACGCACAGTCACGCACAGTCACGCACAGCCACGGAGAGATTAAGTCCTCACCTCCCCTCATCCGATCGATCTGAAACTTTGTCCATAGGCTTGGTGCGGCCAAATATTGATTTCAAGATAGTCACACACAGTCACGCACAGTCACGAATATAGTCAAAACTCATATGCATAAGAAAAGAAAGAGTTTTAATGAAAACTTTGTTTTTTATGGGTTAGATTATAAAATCGAAAAATTAATATAAAACATAAGTTTCGATTTATATTTTTTTAATTTTAATTAAAATTATTTTGGAATTCATCTGTAATTTTTTGAACATCAAATTGCTTTTTTTTACCCTATACCAATAAGTGGTTTGGGTATAATGACTTTTTGCTGCTGCTTGTAACTACCAAAAATATTTGACCCATCTTTTATTATACCGATCGGTTCAGAATCACTTTCTGAGTCGAGTTAGAGATGTCCGTCCGTCCGTGTGTCCATGTAAACCTTGTAATCAAACTACAGGTGGCAAATATGAATATATTTTAATGAAATTTAGTATATAGGCTTTATCGGCCATAGGATGAACGGCGAAATTCGGTCCATGTTCAGACCTAGTCCCCATACAAATGACCCCTATGAAATCGACTTAAATTTCCATAAGATCCAAATTATCATATAGATCTCAGTCAACTTGGGTATGTGTGTGTTTTTTACATCCATTTATCAATCGTCCAAAAATAAATTCCATGTGGCGATTCTTTGTCATAGCCCCCATATACAGCCGCTTCCATATTTTCACTTAAATCTATCAAAAAAAAAATTATTGCACATATTTTTCTCAAATTTGGTTGGTATATATTCTTTCAAAATATAAGTGACTCTACCAAACATGGTCAGGATCGGTACATTTTTCGACCTAGCCCTCATATAAATATAGCATCCGATATGAACTTTTTCGTATCTACAGCCAAAAAATTAATAACAATGCCACTCAAATTTGCTTTATGCTTATTTTTTATATCCACTTAGTTGGACCAAAGAGATAGGGTCTCTAAACCATGGCATAGGCTATCATATAGTCGGTCTAGACCGACTATAATTTACTTACTTGTTTTTCATTTTAAATTGAATATTTTTAATATTAGGGCGATTTTTTTTTATTTCAAATATAACAGAATTAACATTATCAAAAGATACGATTATATTACAAATTGGTTTATGGAATCTAATATTTCTGTGATGTCTTCATCTTCAAGTTCTTCTTGGCTGTGATATTTTTCTGACCACCAACTTTTATCAACGACATCGCTCGGTATAGTGTAAGTGCAACAGCACCCATTTTCAATTTCAAACATTCTTTTATACGTATTACAGAACATAATAACTCGGATTTTATTCTGTTCAAAGTTTGCTTTTAACTAAAGCCATTAAACTAAACAAACGTTCAACTTCGGACGGACGGACGGACATCGTTAAATCGACTCAGAAAGTGATTCTGATTCGATCGGTATAATAAAAGAAGGGCCTAGGTCAAATATTTTTGGTAGTTACAAACAGCAGCACAAAGTCATTATACCCAAACCACATAGTGGAATAGGGTACAAAAAGGTCGAAAATAAACCTTTATTTATTACTAGCTGTTTTTACCCGGTCTTGCCCGGGATCCAAAGGCCTTTGACTTGAAAAATGGCTCACTATGCTTACCATTTTTTTTTTAAATTTTGCGAATTTGTTCGTCATGAAGTTATTCCCCAATTTTTTGGGGAATAAGTTAATTTTTTTGGGAATTTATTTATTGGGGACTAATTACTCTGCGCCTGATTACCATTACAACTAACTATATTTATGCATAGAATATTTTGAGTGTATTATGTCTAAAAGTTACGAATTTTAGTTATTCTAGAGCTTTGTGATATACATTTCTTGGTTTTTCTTCTGGTGCATATACGAAAATATTATACTCTGGACCAGGCGACATAAAATTGTCTATGAGAAAAACAGTCGTTTAAGGAGTTCCAGATTCCCTGGATTCAGCTTGTCTTAGCGGCTGGATTCCTAGACGCACCTAAGTAGATTCAGGCATTTCCGCTTCCCTTAACAAAGCTTGCTGAGCTGCGATCCGATAGTGCATCGAAATGATGCTATTGAAAAGAATACAGATTTTAAATGCGTATATTGCAGGACAGATATTGAGATCAGTATGCAAATTTTCACTTAAATAAATATTTAACAAAATTCACTAAATAAAAATATGTAAAAATTTAAGAACGAATTTGGGTAGAAGTTCATTTTTTTATTGCGTTTAAAAAAAAAATGGGAAATTTGCTCATTTCTTTTGGGGACCGTAAGGGTTGGCGTAGCCAGAATGATATAAAATCTGACCTTCGCTGGAGTACAGAGATCACGTGTACCAAATTTCAGAGAAAGCCGTTGAAAAATAGAAGTTTATATAGCAGTCAAACAAAGTGGGCGTAAAAGCAGGCGTCGCTGGTAAGAATCATATGGTGACCTTTCCTGGAATACAGAGATCGTGTGTACCAAATTTTAGAGAAATCCGTTGAAAAATAAAAATTTTAACAAATATACCAAAAAACAGAAATTAAATTTTATATACAAAAAGAGGGCGTTAAAGTAGGTGTGGACGCAAGAATAACATGGTGACCTTGCCTAGCGAAAAATTATACAAAAAAACAGAATTGCATACAAAAATCTGTCAGAGAAATCCGTTGAAATATAAATATTTGTTTAGCGGTCAAACAAACAAACAAACAGAAAATTAATTTTATATATCGTCACCTTAAATGCAAAAGGCCGTAACTAATATTTTTATTTTTTACAGGAGAAGCAAAAAACATCATAAAACAACAACTACTTTAAGCTTAATACTCAAATTTTAGAATCAAGCTAAAAAATAAAGATGGATTTTTATTTATGGAAACAAATTTATGGTAAAATAGTATTTTTTAAGTAAAAGGCCGTAACTACAATACAAAAAGTCAATTTTGAACTTTTTGTTAGTTACGGCCTTTTGCATTTTAGGTGACGATATATAGATTATTTCACTTTCACCATCTTCAATTGTTTGAAGTGGTGAAAAATATTACTGCTTGAAGCAGAATTATGTTGTTGTTGGTGTTTTTTTTTTTTTGTTATGTTATGCCTACTAGAGGCAATAATGTTTTCAACATATGAACGTTTTGTGTTGTTATATTATTTTGTTTTTTTTTTTTTTTTTGTTTTTCAATTGTTAGCGTTGGGATTAACTAATCACTAATCCGTTTATTTTTAACAAAAGTCTTGATTGTTTTGTGTAACTAATAAGCACAATTAAGTCTGTTTATGATAGCTGTCAAACTAAGACTGATTAATCAGTTATAATTTTTGTATTTTTTAAAATGTGTAGATAAGAATTTAAATTATAAATCTATACTAATATTATAAAGAGGTAGTGTGTGTTTGTTCGTTTGTTTGTTTGTTTGTAGGAGGTAATCTCCGTAACTACTCATCTGATCTTCCTAAAATTATCACAGAGTCTTACTGCGGATATGGGAAGTGCTATAAGCTATAATTTTTTCAATATTTTTAGTGGGCGTGGCACCTCCCACACAAAGTATATTTTTAATCTATACTTCAAATAACTGGTGTACTAAAAAATGGAAGCTTTGACACTTTGCACAACCCCATCAGATCTTCGTATGAGTAGTCGGCCAAAAAAAAAATTGGGGGGTTGACACCAATGGGCGTGGAACTCCCCATGCAAAGTAAGTATTTAATGCCGTATATTTGGAGTACTGTAAAAGAGAGAACTTTGTGGCTTTGCGTGAGCCCAAAGGTTCTTTGTATGATTAGTCGAACAAAAAAATGGTCGTGATCGAAGCAGTGGGTGTAACACCGCCCATTCAAAGTAGATATACAATATGATATAACTGGTGTACTACATTTTGCACGAGTCCATCAGATATTAATGTGAGTAGTTCAATAAAAATTGGGCGGGATGGGATTAGTGGGCTTGGCACCTCCTATTTAAAAAATATGAAGTACTACGAAAGCGACAGTGTTTTGAAAAGTACATTAGTTATCAATGGGATTTGTCATGGAAAAGATATCGCCAAAATCAAAAAATCGCCAAACCAAAAAATCGCGAAAAATAAAAATCGCCCAAAAAACAAAAACCTTCAAAATCAAAAATGGGCAAAATCAAAAATCGCTAAAAAGAAAAATTGCCAAATGATATTTTAAATTCAAGGCCAATAGTTAAGTGTTTCCAGATCTAATTTGGAAAAGCAATGCTTTTCTCATGGGCAGCTACATGTACCTTGTTCCAGGGTAGGAACGCGGAAAAATTTGATAATTGTTGTACCAAATGAAAAAACAAAAAACATTTTATATCAGGAAGTATCGAAATAAAAAAATCTATACTAATAATCTATACGAGCATAATAAAGAGGTAATGTGTGTTTGTTTGTTTGTAGGAGCTAATATCCGTAACTACTCATCTGATCTTCCTGAAATTTTCACCGTGTCTTACTGCGGATACGGGAAGTGATACAGGCTGTATTTTTTTTTTTAGTGGGCGTGAAACCTTCCATACAAAGTAAATATCATATATATATATATTAAGTACTATGATCAGTGTTGCCATTTTAGTATTTTAGTTGCTTAAGATAGCAACTTTTTTGTCGTTTAGCATCCAAAATTTATGAAAAGATGCTAGATGCTTTAATTTTAATGATATTGATATGTTTTAATTTCTCAAAGTGCAATACGAGATTTTTGTGTGCTATTCTTTTTACCACTCTGCACGTTTCAGTTTTAATGAATTAAAAAGTCTATTGCCAAAAAATATTATTGTACTAAAAAGCCAAAATTTTAAATACAAAACACATTAAACCGGGTAGAAGAACCGATAAAGAAGGGTTTAAATTTAGATCATCTAAAACAGAAAAAATTCAAATCCAATGGAGTTATATCATAGAACAATATTGGGATACAACACTGAATACAATCTCTCTATGGATTGAAGTTAACAAAAATTCTATTGGCGAAAATCCATTTAAAGAGTTATCAATATTTGTATTGCCTTTATTAGTTTTGTCTTTCTCAAAAGCCGAAGTTGAACGTTTGTTTAGTTTAATGGCTTTAGTTAAAAGCAAACTTTGAACAGAATAAAATCCGAGTTGTTATGTTCTGTAACACGTATTAAGGAAGGTTTGAAATTGAAAATGGGTGCTATTACACTTACAATATACCGACCGATGTCGTTGATAGAAGTTGGTCGTTAGAAAAATATCAGAGCCAAGAATAACTTGAAGATGAAGACATCACAGAAATATTAGATTCCTTAACCAATTATTGTAATATAATCACATCTTTTGAAAATGTTAATTCTGTTATTTTGAAATAAAAAAAAACGCCCTAAAATTAAAAATGTTCAATTTAAAATGAAAAACAAGTAAGTAAATTATAGTCGGTCTAGACCGACTATATGATACCCTATACCACGGTTTAGAGACCCTTTCTCTTCGGTCCAACTAGAAAATAAGCATAAAGCAAATTTGAGTGGCATTGTTATTAATTTTTTTGGCTGCAGATATGAAAAAGTTCATATCAGTTGTTATATTTATATCAGGCCTAGGTCGAAAACTGTACCGATCCTGACCATGTTTGGTAGAGTCACTTATATTTTGAAAAAATATATACAAACCAAATTTGAGAAAAATCTGTGCAATATTTTTGTTTTTGATAGATTTAAGTGAAAATATGGAAGCGGTGTTATATGGGCTCTATGACAGAGAATTGCCACATGGGATTTATTTTTGGACAATTGATAAGTGGATGTAATAAACACATACAGACCCCAGTTGACCGAGATCTATATGATAATTTGGAACTTATGGAAATTTAAGTCGATTTCATAGGGGTCATTTGTATGGGGACTAGGTCTGAACATGGACCGAATTTCACCGTTCATCCTATGGCCGATAAAGCCTATGTACTAAATTTCATTAAAATATATTCATATTTGCGACCTGTAGTTTGATTACAAGGTTTACATGGACACCCAGACGGATGGACAACGCTAACTCGACTCAGAAAGTGATTCTGAACCGATCGGTATAATAAAAGATGGGTGAGGGTCAAATATTTTTGGTAGTTACAAGCAGCAGCACAAAGTCATTATACCCAATCACATATTGGTATAGGGTAAAAAAAAGCAATTTGATGTTCAAAAGTTACAGATGAAATCCAAAATAATTTTAATTAAAATTGAAAAAATATAAATCGAAACTTATGTTTTATATTAATTTTTCGATTTTATAATCTAACCCATAAAAAACAAAGTTTTCATTAAAACTCTTTCTTTTCTTATGCATATCAGTTTTGACTATATCCGTGACTGTGCGTGACTGTGTGTGCATATGTTAAAATTAATATTTGGCCACAACAAGTCTATGGACAACGTTTCAGATCGATCGGATGAGGGGAGGTAAGGACTTAATATCTTCGTGGCTGTGCGTGACTGTGCGTGATCGGTCGGATAAGTGGAAATGTGTTTTAAATCACCCCGTGACTGTGCATGACTATGCGTGACTATGTCTTTACAGTAAGCATACCGACCAAGTTTCAGATGGATTGGATGAGGGGAATGATATTTAGATCTCTCCGTGACTGTGCGTGACTACCCCAAAATTAATCTTTATTTCATAACAAGACTATGGGCCAAGTTTCAGATCAATTGGATAAGGGGAAATGGGGTTGACCCACGACAGACAGGCAGACAGACAGACAGAGAGTACGAGTTAAAAGAAAGAATTTAAAAACCAACGAATTTGTTAATAAGTATTTAATTATTCAATATAAAGGTAATGAAATTTGAAAAAAAAAAATTAGCATCTTTTTTTTTGATTCCAGTACGTTTAAGCATCTTTTTTTTTGCAATTTAGCATCTTTACAATTTCAAATTATGGCAACACTGACTATGATCGAGAGAGCTTAGAAAATTTGTCTCAGGGCATCTATTATTAACGTGAGTAGTCAGACAAAAAAATGGGCGAGATTGGACAAATGCGAGCGACACCCCCATACAAACTTATTATTAAATGTGATATATCTGAATTACTGTAATAGTGAGAGCCTTGGGACTTTGCGTGAGCTCTTTCATTACGATTTGGGGGGGAGGGGGTAGCGAAGCACACCGGGTCACATCCAGTATTATATAAATAAAGAAATTGGATTTAAAAAATAACTGTTTAATACGTTTTCGTTATTTTTTGTGGCAACTTTACTTACAAAATATCAATATTGTGGTCACAAAAGTAGTTGTGCACATAATGAAGAACGGTTTAGTTTTTAGAGATTAAAGTGAAAGCACAAAACGCCAAAAAAAAAAATTGCTTTTGTAATTAAACTAAATTTTCTCTAAAATGGTCCCAAGAGGCAAGGAATTAAAGGATGTTATAATAAAAAACAAAATATATTCTACTTAAAATATAATGTTCTAATTTAGTTAGTTGTAGCAATCGCGAATATTCAGAATTGAAGCATTCTATACTGCTTTAAATTTAGTTGCATCAAATGAGTAAGTTCACTTATGCCGTTTTTTTTTTCTGAAAAAAGTGCAACAATAAAGGTCTCAAAGAGTTGTGTTCATAAAATGCAAAAAAAATTGATTATTATCCTCTTTGAAGTCTAAGGTGAAAATATTCAAAAAAGGGAAACAATGGGGAAATGTTCTCACACTATGACCTGAAGGAAGTCAATGGCTACAATTTTATACATCTTACGAGGGCTTGACTTAGAGACCTTTCGAATTGGTGTATACGATAAAGTTGCTCTTAATGCAGAATATTTAAAAAAATACAATTTTCGGAAAAAGGGAAAATAAAGTGCGATATTTTTTGCCAGAAAAGAAAACGACTGAACTAATTTTTATATCGAAGGTACTTTTACTTTAAAAGAAATATATTTCCAAGGTCATTAGTACAGTGGTAATTGAATTCCAACCAATTCGCTTTCTGGTGTAGCAACGCCTACATCCCAGAGAAATAAGGCCATGATTTTGTTGTTTGATATAACGGCCTTCGCATTCCTTAGCGCTGATTCGCGAATAACAATCGTTTCAACGATCTCTGGTAGCTGATATGGATTACAATTCAATATCGCCTAGAAATCTTTCAAGATTGGCACAAGGCTTAATTTAAAGCAGTCGCTAAAGGTATCCTCCGGATGGGTTTCTCGTACCATTTTGAAAATGTTTATTTGAAATGGTTTAAGTTTTTGCTGTCAATTTTTGTGAAAATATTTTCTTCTCTAGTCTTAATAATTTTCCTACAATTAAAATTAATCTTTCAGTCAAAAATAAATTTATTATAAAACAAATAAGAAAATTATAGTCGGTCAGACCGTTTCCATGATATCGTATATCATTCGTTAAGAGAGTTGGTCTTACGTCCAACTTATTGGACTAAAGTAGAGTGATAGAGCCACTTTTTTTTGCAAACCACATGCAAGCCAAATTTGAGAAAAATCTGTACAGCAGTTTTGTTTGTGATAGGTTTAGGTGCAAGTGAGGGCTATAACTAAGAATTTTCCTATAGCAATTATTTGTGAAATAGTAATAAATGGATATTATAAACACACATAAACCCAATTTGACCAAGATCTATATGATTATTCGGATCTTATGATAATTTAAGTCGATTTCAAAGGGGTCATAAAATGTTGAGTAGGACTAAGCATCCAACGATTTTCACCGATTTCAATAGCATTCCTCCAATCACCAATAGAAGTTTATATAAAAATTGTAATCAAACCATATTTATATTTGCGAACTGTAGTTTGATTACAAGGCTTACATGGACACGCAGATGGATAGATGGACAGACCGATGGACAGACGGACGGAAGGACATGTCTAAGTCGACTCTGAGTCGATTGTTATAAGAGGTCTAGGTTAAATATTTTTGATAGTTAAAAACATTAGCATAATGTCATTATACCCTAACCGTATATGTTATAAAAAAATAAATTTTGTATCACTACATGTTGCCACTGAATGTAGTTTCATTAATCCCACCCACTTTCAGTCAATAATCATTTATATTTTTTTTAATTTTTTGTTCAATTGTGAATTCGTAGTATGTGTTAAAAGACATAATTGAATTCCAATTCTTTTTACGCATAAGATCTCTCACAAAGGGCCATCATACTTATTTCACAACTTTAAACAATTAAATATTTTAAATGATAATTGATATCAAAAGTGAAAAAGGAGAACTTGGTATTTTCTATGTGTAACTGAAATGAAAAATTTCCATATTTAAATAGTTTTTTTATTAATATCAACAAGTTTTCTGTAAAAAAAATTCTCCAAAAAATTTCCAGGACATGAAATGTGAATTGATTGAACTACATATTTATAATGTAGCAACAAATTCGCAGCCAAAAATAAAAAAACAAAAATTCAATACATAAACAACTACATAGCCATGTAGATATACATACATACAAAAGATAAATAACTCTTTATTTCCGACTTAATTTCCTTAACTTGGCCACAACAAAAGCCAAGCAGTAGAATAAAACAAACAATTGCTCTTTACAAATTGGGTGGACAGACAAATTGGGTGGACAGAGAAGCAAAAATCAGCATAGCAAACAGTACTAATACATTTGCTTAACAAAATAGTAACAATAATAGAAAACACCCAATGTACAAATAACAATTAATCACAAAACAATTTGAGGAATATGTAAATTTTGTTCTTTTGTATTGTTGCCTTAACAAACCAAACGAACAGCCTTCACAAATTAAACATGTTCAAACATGAGGGGTGAGACTTAGAGGAAATAAAAACAAACAAATACCAAACTTTTTCATAGAATTAGAACTTTAACCCTCTATCAAGGATAGCGGCCAGCGTGTGTTTTTAACGAAGCTTTTTATATTTTTGGGTAAATGCTTTTCGCATAAAAACATACTTTTTCAAAATTTTTCAAAATTATATTTTTTTTTTTTTTTCAAAACTAGCGAAAAACTTAATCACCCTTGAGATACTTTTCGCTTAAGAAGGTTAAAGGATGAAAAAAAAGTTTCAACAAAACGAAAAAAGATATAAATCAACTACTTAACAAAAAAAAGAGCAAACCAACAAACATACATAATGCATTTATGTAAAAAATTTTTAAATAACAATGTCTTTAGGTTTATGTCTCGTACAACGAATTTCCACTTACCTTACGTTCCTGTTCATCTTTCGCTAGTTGACCGCCACCACTGACATTATTATCATCGCCATCGAGAGGAGACGGTGTTGTTGGTATATCACATTCTTCTGTTGGTGGCACAACGCAACGCAACGAATGCCTATCGAACACAAGCATGGCTGGGCAACGTTGTAAACGTGGATAACCACCCTGACATTGCCAATAACGATTGCATGATTTACCCAAAGGAACATTACCATTAGCATCCTCATTGCAAAGAGCTGAACAGAGCACCATGAATATTGGATATTGGAGTTGGATGTTGGTGTTATATGTTTAGTGTTGTCGATGGTATTTTGTTTTTTTTTTTTAATTTATGATGGGGTAAATATACCAAGCAGTTGGGATTTGCACACATAAAAAAAATACAAACAGAAAAGAAAATTTACATAAATCATGGAAATATTTAAAGGTATTAAGTAAAACACATAGTCGATGATTGTTCAACAAATAGTTAGAGAGTTCAAGAAAAAACTCCCGAGAACAAAACAAAACAAAATATTAGCAGACGCTGCCTTCACGACGTATGATATATATTTAATCCATAGCAAATAATCATACGTACTGCAGTGTAGTATTAATTCAAGTGCGTAATATAATAGTTATCACCGTATATAAAAATTTCTAATAATTTATTTAAATGTTTCTACCCATCAGTTTAAACCAATATGGATATCAACTGAAAGAACATAATCTCCAAAAATTAAAACAATTTTTTATTTTGATTTTTTAGGACGAAAAATTGTAAAAACTTTCATCTGAAAATTTTACCCTCTCATGTCCTAGAGAATTTAAATATATATTTTTTTTAAATATATTTTCAAACCTTATACTTTAATAATTATAATTTTATTCGTTGACTAGATTTCACAGTGGCTATTTAGTTTTGCAGTAATACGGTTGTTATGTGTGATATGTTTTGTATATATATATTATTATAATTTAAAAAAATTCAAATAAACAATAGTTTAATGACGCAAACGTTTAACATTATTTTTAAAATTATTACAATTTGACGACGGCTTAAATAAATAAATTGACTCCTGAAGATGCCACCGAAATGGGGCGAAACATCGAGAAAATGAAGAAAAAAATTTGTTTAATTTTTTGCATCGTAAATAGCCTTATACTTTAATTTTGTCCTTACAGCTTCATTAACTAAGCTTTAAAAAAATGTCATATTATTAGTCTAAAATTAAATAAAATAACTAAAGATAAAGCCAACATGATTTAAAATATGCTGGACCTTTTCACATTTTTAAAGGAATTCAAAATTTTAGTGTTACAAAAATTTCAAAAATTAATTTGAATATATTCTTCCATATGTCAATATGTAAGTGAGAACTATTTTTATTTTGGTTTATCGGGACGAAGAACATTAAAAAAGTACTTTGAAATGGAAATGCTTTCATATTCTTGTGAACTTCTTATAAATTTCAGCTCAGGCTTAGAACAATCGACCGGACAATGAAAAAATATTTTATTTCTAATGTGATTAAAATAAATTAAAACAAATCAAAAAATTAATTTGAGATCATGTTTTCGGAATTAATAAAAAAAATTTTTCTGAAACAAATTTTTTTAGAGAAAAATGAGTATACATTCTCAAAAAATAATTTCTTCTGACCTCAAAGTTGTTGTTATTCACATGGTTGTGAAAAAATGGGACTGAAGATGGGCATATATGAGGGCGGTCCCAAAACAAGCCGACTTGATAAAGGAAACATGACAAATTTTTATTTCTCAATATAGTCGCCTTTTAGCTCGATACACTTTTTTCCAAACGATATTCAATCACTACGAAACCAGTTTATAGTAAGGACTGTCTATGTCCTTAAAATAGCCATAAGATGCAGTGTCCACTCATTTACTGTTGCAAAATCTTTTACCACCGAGCCAAGTTCGAAAATAGGAAATAGCGCGCGGGAGCTAAATCTGATAAACGAGTTGTGTGATGAAATAATTAGAATTTTAAATCGTGGATTTTGATCGTCGCAATAATGAATGTGTGTAGTGGTGAATTGTCTTTGTGAAATAACACTATTTTTCGGAAATGACGCCTTTTTTCTTTAATTTCGCCATTTATACCCTGCAATAAATTGGTATAATACTCGCCATTGATTACACAAGGGACAAAATTGAACTGTTTTGGTGTTGACTGGAACTTTGTGGCAATTTTTTACTAATTTGAGGTCGTCGGTTTCAAATCTCTAATCCATTTTTCTCTTTCAGTTCGGGTTTTTAAGTTACGGGTACTAACCGTATTTTCGACTTTTTTAAAAAACTGTTCTTTTTTCAAAACTTCCCCAAAAGCTCTGAAACTTCTGGATTAACATAAAACCAATGTAAGCGCGGCTTAAATTTAATATTTTAGATTTTTTTAAACTGAATATGGTGAACCGTTTTCAAGTTATTCCAATATCTATAGTGAAAGTGCCTTAATTTTGGATATAATGGTATATTGCGAAAAGTCGATAGAGAAAAACTAAGTGTAGATTTGTATTCAGCATCTCAAATAACCCTAAAAACAACACTCAATTCTTAATCAAAAAAACTTTGTTCCCTCGTGTAACTTTTACTTTTTGAAGCTAATCACGCGCATACCAATATGCAGGCATCACAATCTTGCCTGCAGATAAAATTGTCTTTGCCGTCTTTGGACGTAATTCTCCCTTTTCAGTCCACCATTCCTTTGTCTCAAGTGTAAAGTGATGATTACGAATCGATAAAAAAAAACTTGGCTTTAATACGGTAAACATTGCCAAACCCTATTTTTATTCAATTGTGAGTAAACGCGGCACAACCTCTGTACAGAATTCTCAACTGAAATAGATGACGTTATCCAAATAATATTATTCAATAAAAATGTAATTTTAAAATATAAAGGTAAATTCAATAGTGTCAAGCTTTTCCTTGTAAATACAATTACAATTTTGCATATGAATTCTTATTGCTCAAACGATTCTTGAAAATATTTTTAATTTTTGTGTAGATTTAGTTAGACCAATATGCTATTTTATTTTTAGTTTTTGGTAAAATTTCTCCAAACAAAAATGGCTATGTTGGTCACAATTTAAACAAATTATTTTTACAATTTTTTCCCAACGTTTCGAAGCTTGTATGGCTTCCTTTTCAAGGGATGTTTTTATTTAATTGTGTTCTGTGTTTTCACTTGTGTGAATTGTTTTTTGTCATGTTTAATTTGTACATTTACATTTCATATGTAAAACCTAAGACATGTTCGTCTATTTATTCAAAATGTTAGCTGATAATGATTGCTTATTCTGTCGTTGTTCTCTATAGTATTCATCGTTGTAATTTTTTTAATTTTTTTTTTTTTTATTTATTTATTTATTTATTTAAATTTGGTATCCTGTTCAACAAGACATGAAATCTTCAAAACAGAACAGGTTTAAATATGTTAGTTGGAGTTTGATTTACAATACAACTTAACATTAGTGTGACAATATTAAATATTAATAACAAAAAATAAAATATTGATTTATAAACAAATAATAGATATTTATAAGTGACATATATAATTTAAAAAACAAATAAAAAGTATACAGTAAAAATTTTCAATATATATTTGTTAACACAAGTTAGTATATGTGCATTGTAAAAAAAAAAATAAAAATTTTCTAAATGTAATGTTGTAAAATTTTCTTTTTGAAAATTGAGCCGTTGCTGATTCCTTTAATTGTAGAAGGTAAACCATTCCAAAGACGTGCTGCATGTATGAAAAACTGCCATTCAGATACCAACGTATGGTGCCGAAATTGAATTAAATTGTTATTTCTCCGAAGCCTACTAAAACGCAATCGGTTATAAAGATATTCTGGGCTCTGGTTACTAATTATTTTGTGTAAAAAAGTAAGACATCTTATTTTTAATAAGTCATCAAAATTGACACCGAAAATTTGCTTTGAATAAGATGAAATTTGATCAAACCTTCTGAGCCCGTAAACGTATCTTGCGATATTGTTAAACGTTATATTTAGCCTGGACTTACTTTTAGTATCGCAACTTGCAAATATTTCACATGCATATAGTAGTGTTGGTATTAAGTATGTCTTTACAAGTAGCAAGCGTATATTAATTGGTGTACAATATTGGGTAGGCCAAAGTGTTCGTAACATCGAATACGTTTTACCACAGGCAGCAGCGACATGGTCTGACCAAGTCAATGTTTTATTAAAGATAACACCCAAATTTTTTGCTCGTTCAACGATTTCGATTTGTTGATCATTTATATATATGTTTAGATTGTCTGAGATTCTTGTCAATCTGTTACGCACCAAAATACACTTTGTTTTTTGTGGATTGAGACTCAGTCCATTTGCAGCTGCCCAACGAGAAACACGTTCTAAGTCATCATTCAAATTTCTACTGCAATCTTCAATTTTTTCTTTCTTGCTGCTAATATATAGCTGTACGTCATCAGCATACATTCTTATATTGCAGTGAATTAACTGTTTAGGTAGATCAGAAGCATAAATTGAGAAAAGGAGGGGACCAAGAATAGAACCCTGTGGTACACCTCTTACCACAGGAAGGAACGTCGATGCAATTTTATTAGTTTCTATGCATTGCGAACGATTTACTAGGTAAGACTTCATAAGTGCAATAGAAGTTGGTGAAAAGTGCATCATGTTCTTAAGCTTTTGTAGCAAAACTGTGTGATCCACCGTATCGAAAGCTTTTGAATGGTCTAACAGCACTAATATTACCACGCGGCCATCATCAATATCTCTCCTTATATCTTCTGTTACATCATTTATTTATTTATTTATTTATTTATTTGTATATTGGTCTATGGAATAAATCCTTACCGACCATTTACAAAGAAAAACATTTTAAAATTAATTTTAGTATATAGCTATTCATGAATTTAGAAAACATATTATTCTACTTTTAATAAGATTAGTATTTAATGTGAAATCAATATATCTATAAAGTTCATTAAATTGAATACACATTCTCCTGAGAGGGTCTGTATTTTTATAACTAGCTCTATAGAACTGTACATATAAAGGGAGCAGTAACGTGTTGGTCGTTGAGGAATGTTGAATGATGTATTGTTAATCAGGAAACAAAAACAAACATCACCATTAATTATATTAAGAAGAAATGAAATATTTAGCATAGTTCTCCGGCTTTTTTAAGTTGGTAGCTTAATAAGGGCTAGTCTGCTGGTACAGGATAGAATATTACTTGCATTGAAGTTTAAACTCCGAAGACAAAACAATAGAAATTGTTTCTGCACAGATTCCAGACTGTCGGTATGAATTTGATAGATTGGGTCCCAAATTATAGAAGCATATTCCAGGACAGGTATAATAAGTGACGTATATAAAGTTCTGGTAACAAAGGGATCATTGAACTCTTTAGCCCGACATTTCATGAAATCAAGTACACGTCTGGCTTTGTTGACATTAATTGTTATATGAGGACTAAAGCTCATTTTATGATCCAATAAAACACCAAAATCTATAAAGTTATCTACTTTATCGAGACAATAAACACCCAGCACATAGTTAACAGATATCGGCCTATTTCTGACGACACAAATATATTTACACTTTTTAAGGTTCAGCTCCAATAAATTTAAATTGCACCAAAAATGAAATGAATACAAATCAGTTTGGAAAAAACATGATCAGAGTGTTGATTATAACAGAAGAAAATTTTGTTATCATCCGCATACATCAAGATGTTGGAAAAACGAATAACATTCGGAAGACCGTTTATAAACAAAGAAAAAAGAAGCAGTCCAAGATGGCTGCCTTGTGGTACTCTCGATATTACATCTATTGGCCTTGAAGTAACATATTTAAAACATACTTTTTGTGTTCTACTGGTTAAATAAGAATATATCCACTTTGCGCCAAAATTTGTAAGTTCCATCATATGTAGTTTCTTAAGAAGAAGATTGTGATTAACATTACCAAAAGTCTTGCTGAAGTCAGTACAAATTGCATCTGTTTCTTTGGGTTCAAGAAATCCACGATTGACAATTGTAGTAAATTGTAATAGACTTGTAGAGGTTGAACATTTTTTTTGGAAACCATGTAGGAAGGGAGAAATTGACGTATTTACTTGACGCCATAGATAATCCGTTATAATTTTTTCAAAAATTTTAGGTAAAATACTTACTACATTCTGTAATACAAAAGCCAATTAGGCCAAAAAAAACCTATTACATATCAATAATACCTAAAAAAGATATTAAATTCCTATACATTCGACAGTAAAAAAAAGGAAATTCGGTAAGTAAAAAGAGAGAAAAAAACTCATTCAAATAAAGGCCCGGAAAAATCTGTCAGTAGCAACCCCGAAAATAAAAGACGCAGACATTTACCAAATTCAGAAGGCCAATATACCGAAACTCATCCAGAGAGAGAAAAAAGCAACAATAATAAGAAAGAGAAAAGAAAACAAGTAAGAAAATTATAGTCGGTCTAGACCAACTATACGATACCCTATACCATGCCCTATCTCTTAGGCCCAACTAACTGGACATAGAAAATAAGCAAAAACCAAATTTGAGTGAGATTTTTATTAATTTTTTTGGCTGCAGATATGAAAAAGTTCATATCGGATGCTATATCTATATGGGGACTAGGTCCAAAAATGGACCGATCCTGATCATGTCTGGTAAAGTCTCTTGTATTTTGCAAAAATATATACAAACAAAATCTGAGAAGAATCAGTGCAATATTTTTGTTTTTTAATAGATTTAAGTGAAGATCGGGAAGCAGCTCTATATGGGGCCAAAGGGATCATTTTTGAACTACTCATTAATGGACGTAATGAACGCATACAAAACCCAATTTGATAAGATCTATATGACAATTTGGATCTTATGGCAATTTATGTCGATTTCATAGGGGTAATTTGTATGGGGGCTAGGTCTGAAGGCCGATAGAAGCTCATATACCAAATTTCATCAAAATATATTCATATTTGCGACCTGCAGTTTGATTACAAGCTTTACATGGACACACAGACGGACGGACATTGTTAAATCAACTCAGAAAGTGATTCTGATTCGATCGGTATAATTAAAGATGGGTCTAGGTCAAATATTTTTGGTTGTTACAAACAGCAGCACAAAGTCATTATACCCAAACCACATAGTGGTATAGGGTATAAAAAATAATAAAGAAATCAAAGAATCACATTCGAAAAATGCCTTAACAATTTCAGCCGAAAAGCATTGTTAGAATGCGAAAAAATTTGCAATTCCAATGGCAAATGGTCCCAACAGCGAGCAATTCTAATTGGAAAACATCTATCATATAACGAACATCTACTAAATGGAATAATAATAATATGACTCACACTACTAGAGTGAACAAAAGAAAACTCATTAAACAACGTTGCAACTACCCTACTTTTAAGAGTCTTATAGAAAAGAAAGACATTACGAAATGTCAGGAAATCCTTAAAGTAACACCCCAGAAATTTCCTAACATACCCAGACATGTTCACACCTTCTCGTATTAAATACATATCTTGCAATCGAATTAACAACGCGCTCAAGCATTCTGAGATTGGTAAAAATAGTGCCCGAATACACCACCAGACCATATCAAATCTGAGGCATCAGCAAAACATTAGCCACCCCAGACTTCACCCGAAACGGTAAAAATAAGTTAGTAGAATATATCTTACGTAAAGTACTAGCCACCTTGCACTGAACAGAAACAATGTGGGAGGCAAAACTAAGGTGTTCATCAACTATAACTCCTAAACACCTATGTTGGTTCACAAACTCAACACGAGAACCATTAATAGAAATATCAGAATCAGAAAAGTAACGGCTCGATGAACGAAATATAATGGCCTTCGTCTTCGAAGGGTTTATAGCCAAGGAGTTATTAGACGCCCATGTCGAGATCTGATCATATAAGCCTACAAGCAGACATGGAAAAATTAAAATTATCTCTAAGTTTGGCAATCATGATAGAATAACATATAGAATTAAAGGCCTTAGTCAATCAAGGGAAACAAGAACAGATAACCTTTTATCATTCTCACACATTCTGATAGAATCCGTCAGGTTAAGTAACAAAGAGGTAGCATTATAACCCTCCCGAAAAGCATACTGATATATAGATAAACCACTCCTGACAGACAACAGCACCTGCTCCTTAATTAAGTGTTCCACAACTTTCGATAAAGCAGGAAGAATAGATATCGGTCGCAAATCCTCAGGACCACTGATCCTGCCAGACTTCGGAATAGGAATCACAGGCGTATTCTTCCATAACGCAGGAAAAATCGATGTAGCTAAAGTAGTATTAACAACGTTTAAGAAAAGGAATGAAATATACGGATATATCATTTTAATGGACTGAATACTAACGCCATTAATACCAATTGCTTTCGACTTAACTTTCTTTAAAGCAAACACAACATCAACACCAACTCACACACTGAAATGAAAAAGAATTATCCGAATCCACAAAGGAACCAAAATAGAATCCAGAAGCAGTATTAACACCCACCCCTTGGACAAAATATTCATTCATGCAATCAACATTGCTATCAAAAGCCAGATCATCAGACCCAACACTACCAGAATTCTTAAGCATTGACCACATTCAAGAAGCATCTGAATTCCAAAATAATCTGGCATAATGTTTTCTCTTTTCACGACGTATTACAGGCTTAGCCTTTTTACGGTATTTGCAAAACAATCTCCAATTATAATCAGAAGGAACAGATAAATAAGAAGAAAAAGCCAGATCCCTCAAAGAACTCGCCAGTACAATGGTCCTTAATTTCATCCAATCATTCCCACCGAAACTCGTAACTCGCTTATTGGGCACAAATGTATAAAGAGTCTCTACTACCGAACAAAGCAATGAACATTTCGAATCGACATTAACTTCACGCAAAATTAGTGAAGAGACAAAACTTGCCAAAAAAAATCAGAAATACCGTTCCAATCAGTATTTTCAAAATCTTTATATTCAACAACTGAATTTACGCGATCCAAATTAAATTTAAAAGACGCAAAAATTAGCGCATGGTGCGAAATGGCCGGGCACTGAACCTGCCTAGAAAAATCTAACAAAGAGTGATCAATCACTTACCAAAAAAAAAAGTCAATCAAAGATGTCAATAAAAACCTCGTATCATAATGCGTTGGTATAGAGTTGGGGCAAATAGATAATTTATTCCTAGTACAAAACAACCGAAGTAAATTCTCTTTCCTAAACACAAATTGGTTAATGTTGAAGTCACCCACAACAATTATATGTGAATAATTAAGAAATAGCTCAGAGTTTAGAGACTCAAATTGAGCAACATCAGCCGGAGAGGACAAGTAAACAACTCCAAATAAGACCTTAGTGCATCCAAAAATCAGTTCAATAAAAAGAGATTCAACATTAAGCAATGAACACTTAAAAACAACTTTAAATTTTAGCAAGTCCGAAACATAAATACCCACGCTACCACCTCTGCGACCACTACTACGATCATTCCGACAGAATTTGTAACCAGGTATACCAAAAGCACGGCTAGAAATAGTATCCCTCAGCAAGGTTTCAGAGATACCAATCACATCAAAATTCGAACCGCAAAAAATGGACTTAACCTCATCAAATTTAGATGTATTATAAGCTGGACGGATACTGCAACAGTTCAAATGAACAACACTTAGCTGATAATTCCACGACAATTAGTAATATCAGCCTTGTTACCAGATTTGAATAGTGGAATAATGAATGAATCCTTCCACATGTTAGAAAAATAACCATATTTAATTGAGGTATTAAACATGAGTGTTAATGGCACAGCTAAAACATCAGCACATTTTATTAAAATACACGACGGAATTTTTTCTGGACCACTGTTGCAGGAAAATTTAAGTTGTTTCAATTCATTAGAAACCAAAGTCAGCAAAAGAGAGAATGAATATATTTGAGTAGCAGTCATTCTATATGAGCAGATATTAGAATCATCAAAAGTTGCATCGGAGTAAGTTGTAGAGAAGAAGTCAGCAAATAAATTGCATACAATAGTATCATCACAGGATTAATTATGTATGTATTTCATAACAGCAGGATAACCCTCAGCTTTTCACTTAGAGTTAACAAATTTGTAGAATGACTTCCGATTTCGTTTAAAATTATTTTTCATTTTGTTAAAATAGTTTAAATACCATGAATTATTCAGAGCATTATATGCGGCACGACAAATGGAGTATTTTCCATAATCAACAAGAGATCCAGTTTTTGTAATATTTATTTTTTTATTCTTGACAATAGCCAGTTTCCTAGTATTCCAAGGAGGTTCAGAAAGGTCTTTCAAAATTTTTTTAGGAACACATGACTCAGTAAACGAATACATCTTGTGATAGAAAGCTTCATTCATTTGATCAATAGCACGAGTTAAACCAGTAGATAAAGATAATAAATCCAGCCAGTTTGTATTATTTATAAGTTCATTAAACATATTGTAATTCGTTTGAGCAACACAAAAAACTTTAACACATTTTTTAGGTGTGTTTATAAGTCCAGATGGAATGGATATATTTACTTCAATAGTAGGGTGATATCCATCTTCAGGAATAGAAGTAGGTTTCGAGAGCTTCGCATAACGTTCAGAAATTTCATTACCAAATATTACATCCAATTATTTTTAATGATCATTAAGAATTTCGTTTAATTGAAAAAGATGTAAATCAAAAACATTTAAAAAGCATTTAAAATTTATCATCTGATTTCCGGAAATGGTCGGAAACATATTAATACCCTATACCACTATGTGGTTTGGGTATAATGACTTTGTGCGGCTGTTTGTAACTACCAAAAATATTTGACCTAAACCCATATTTTATTATATCGACCGAATCAGAATCACTTTCTGAGTCGATTTAACGATGTCCGTCCGTCCGTCCGTCCGTCCGTCTGTATGTCCATGTAAACCTTGTAATCAAACTGCAGGTCTCAAATATAAACATATTTTGACGAAATTCGGTATATAAGCTTTCGATAGCCATGGGATGAATTCTGTTGGAATTGGTGAGAATCGATCCATGTTCAGACCTAGCCCCCATACAAATGACCCCTATGAAATCGACATAAATTGCCATAAGATCCAAATTGTCGTATAGACCTTAGTCAAATTGGCTTTGCATGTGTTTATTACATCCATAAATCAGCAGTCCAAAAACGATACCTATGTGACAACTCTTAGCCATAGGTCCCATATAGAGCTGCTTCCCGATCTTCATTTAAATCTATAAAAAACAACACAAATATGGCACTGATTCATCTCAAACTTTGTTTGTATATATTTTTGCAAAATACAAGAGACTTTACCAACCATGGTCAGGATCGGTCCATTTTTGAACCTAGTCCCTATATAGATATAGCATCCGATATGAACTTTTTCTTATCTGTAGTCAGAAAAATTAATAAAAATGCCACTCAAATTGGATTTATACTTATTTTCTATATCCAATTAGTTGGGCATCAGAGATAGGGTCTCTAAACGAATGGTATAGGGTATCGTATAGTCGGTCTAGACCGACTATAATTTTCTTACTTGTTTTCATAATTTTCACGGGTTAATTACTTCGGTAAATAGACAGCATATCAAAAAAAAAAAAATAATAATAAAAGATTACACGTGCTAAAAATTATTGTAAAAGTTAAAATTCATTATTTACTAAGTTCAAACTTCATTAACTCTATAATTGAGCAATGTAACTATTATCGAGAAATACATTTCACTCTAAACTGATCTGACTCCTGCCACCTAATGAAAATTATTAAATACCAATATAAAATCTTTTCTTTATATCGATTTGCCCAACTATAACGATAGGCATTGACATAGTTCGTATTAAGTGGCAAAGAACTATACACTAACCCTCGATAAAATTGTTTTATTAAAAAAATTTTTTTCTTAATTTTTTACATTGATTTTTTTTTTTTAAAGGAAATTATTCGTTTATCATATATTTCTAAAAATCATAAGCACTGTATTTTTAAGCGGACCGGTTTCTGGCATTGAGCTTCCATCAGTAATCTATAATATTAATAGGCTAGACGATTTTTTGTGACCGAGGTTTTGTTCTACCGTTTTATCCCGATTTTGACCAGGCGTATACTATTTGAAAGGTATTTCTTTTCACCGTTTTGCAGATTTACAGGTTTTTATACCCTATACCACTATGTGGTTTGGGTATAATGACTTTGTGCTGCTGTTTGTAACAACCAAAAATATTTGACCTAGACCCATCTTTAATTATACCGATCGAATCAGAATCACTTTCTGAGTTGATTTAACAATGTCCGTCCGTCCGTCCGTCCGTCCGTCCGTCCGTCCGTCCGTCCGTCTGTGTGTCCATGTAAAGCTTGTAATCAAACTGCAGGTCGCAAATATGAATGTCTTTTGATGAAATTTGGTACATAAGCTTTTATCGGCCATGGGATGAACGCTATTGAAATTGGTGAGAATCGGTCCATGTTCAGACCTAGCCCCCATACAAATTACCCATATGAAATCGACATAAATTGCCATAAGATCCAAATTGTCATATAGATCTTACTCAAATTGGGTTTGTATGCGTTCATTACATCCATTAATGAGTAGTCCAAAAATGATCCCTTTGACCCCATATAGAGCTGCTTCCCGATCTTCACTTAAATCTATTAAAAAACAAAAATATTACACTGATTCTTCTCAAATTTTGTTTGTATATATTTTTGCAAAATACAAGAGACTTTACCAAACATGATCAGGATCGGTCCATTTTTAGACCAAGTCCCTATATAGATATAGCATCCGATATGAACTTTTTCATATCTGCAGCCAAAAAAATTAATAAAAATCCCACTCAAATTTGGTTTTTGCTTATTTTCTATGTCCAGTTAGTTGGGCCTAAGTGATAGGGTCTCTAAACGCATGGTATAGGGTATCGTATAGTCGGTCTAGACCGACTATAATTTTCTTACTTGTTAAATTTGTTCCTTTATTTCGAGTAAATTGCATTTAAAATTGCTACTAACACATACATAAAACAACTAAGCAAATTATAGTCGGTCTAGCCCGACTATACGATACCCTATACCATGGTTAAGAGACCCTATCTCTTCGGTCCAACTAATTGGATAAAGCAAATAAGCATATAACAAATTTGAGTGGCATTTTTAATAATTTTTTTTCGCTGCAGATATGAAAAAGTTCATATCGGATACTATATTTATATGGGGACTTGGTCGAAAAATGGACCGATACTGACCATATTTGGTAAAGTCACTTATATTTTGAAAAAATAGATACAAACCAAATTTGAGAAAAATCTGTGAAATATTTTTGATTTTTGATAGATTTAAGTGAAGATCAGGAAGCAGCTCTATATGGCGCCTATGACTAAGAATTTTCCTATAGGGAGTATTTTTGAACTACTGATTAATGGATGTAATAAACACATACAAACCCAATTTAACTGAGATCTATATGATAATTTGGAACTTTTGGCAATTTATGTCGATTTCATAGGGGTCATTTGTATGGGGGCTAGGTCTGAACATGTACCGATTCTCACCAATTTCAATAGCGTTTATTCCATGGCCGATGGAAGCCTATACACCAAATTTCATCAAAATATATTCATATTTGCGACCTGTAGTTTGATTACAAACTTTACAAGGACACACAGACGGACGGACGGACGGACGGACGGACGGACGGACGGACGGACGGACGGACGGACGGACGGACATTGTTAAATCAACTCAGAAAGTGATTCTGAGTCGATCGGTACAATTAAAGATGGGTCTAGGACGAATATTTTTAGCTGTTACAAACAGCAGCACAAAGTCATTATACCCAAACCACATAGTGGTATAGGGTATAATTATACATATGCTGTGTGTGTTTTGTTCAATTTTTAGTGTTTGTCAATGAGTTTGTTATCATGATTCACAATAATAATAAACCATAAAAGTGTTGGTTTGTGAATTGACTAAAATAAAGCTGCCTAGAAACTGCACTAGATTTTCGCGCGCTGGAATCTGTTAGTTATATTAAATATTGTAATGATTTTTATACTATAAGTAATTGATTAGATTATTTTATATGAAATTTGTCTACTCAGGGCGTCCCATATTTCACAAACACACATACCTACACATTAGGGTCATGCGCTTCATGGCTCTCACTTAATTGTAGGCCAACGAGCAGATTTTATACCATGTGACTTTTAATTCTGTTGTTATATACTTTATAAGAAATACTGTTTACAAATTTATTATTTTTGTGTTGTTCAATAAGAAACATATTGTTCATTGCTTTTTGTAGTTATAAATATATTTAATTTTTTCCTTACTGCAATTTGAACTGTTAATAAAACAACATCAATTTATATACACATTCCTAAATACATTGTGTCATTTGAATATTAATACAACAAAAAGTTATGGGCCCAGGACCATAACAGGAAGACGAAGATTATAAAACATTTAAGAAGTGTAAAACGTAGGCTAATTGAATTTAGTGGAATTTTGAAGTGGTAACACATTGATCTGGAAGCTGTTACATAAGGGCAGATAAAAGTAAATTTGAAGCTTAAAATATGACGACACACAATGGAAAGATCCTTCGTTTTAATGGATCGAATTACGAAACTTGGAAGGCTCAAATTGAGGCCATTTTGCAGAAGAACCGATTTTTAAAAATGGTGTTAGGAAAAGAGAATAAACCCGAAATAAGTCCATTATCGCAATAAGCTACAACAGCAGAGAAAAAAGAATATGAAAGTAAGCTAAAATTGCTCGAAGATTTTATCGACAAGGACTTGTATGCCAGAGCAGAGATCCTTATTGCATTAGAGCCCAATATTGTACCGATGGTAAAAAAATTCAAGACGTCACAAGAAATATGGAAATATTTAGATGAAACCTATAATCGTAAGTCTATGAGACGCAAGGCAGAATCATATCGTAAGTTATTAAATTTAAGAATGGTATTTCATGTCTGTCCGAGATGAACGTTAAGTTAGACGCAGACTTGCTTATTGTTGTGCTACTGGATGCCTTACCAACCAAATTCTATCCAATTAAAGCTGCGGTGGACACTGCAAATGATTTTCTGGGGTTGACAACGCTACGAGCAAGATTACTGGAAATTGGAGACAAAAATTGTGAAAAATTAGCAGAAAATACAGCAACGAAGTTGACCTTCGACCGAAATTTTTTGAAGAAGATTTGGCAAGGTAACAAGAAAATGGAAAAAGAAGGTATGTCCAGTTCATATATTTCCTTATAATTGTTATCGATGTGGGTAAAAAGGACATATGCCTAAAAACTGAAGAGTTAGTTCAAACAAAGACAAGTTGAATTGCGTAGAAAACCACGCAGTGTTCGTAGTAACCGCAGATAATATCAATTTAGATACTGTCCAGAAACGAACTAAACATTCATGGGATTGGCACTGTAGCACTCAATGTAGAAAGAAGTTCATAATATAATGAAAAAAGTGCACCTATACAACACTTTGTAGATCCCTGACTTACGATGTAATGTGATATCCACTGGAAAAGCAACAGAAAGTGGTTGAAAGAAGGTAATGGCAGTGACTAGGGCTCGAATTTTGAAAGATGGTATGAAATTAACTGAAGCTTTAAAGGATAATGACCTTTTTATTGTTAAATCAGCCAAAAATGTTGATCTTAACGAAAAATTCACACAAATTTTCCAGGAACTTGGACAATGTGCAGGCAGCAATGTAGAACTTTAGCATAAAATATACGGACACTTGAATTTGAAACAGTTAGGACAGTGACAAACAGAGAAAATGGTAGTTGGCCGTATTCGCCCGTATTCGTGGTAAATAAACAAGATTACCGTTTCCCCATAAGAAAGATAAATCGTCTAGCGAAGTTTTAGGTCTGATACACACTGATTTTTAAGGACCAATGAGGGTTGAATACTTGAATAGAAAAATCTATTTTGTTACGTTTATTGACGATTTTTCGAGGAAAGTATTCGTGGTTTTTCTTAGAACAAAAGATATGTAACTACAAGCATTTAAAAATTTCATGAAGCAAGCAGGAAACGAGACTGGTAAAGAGATTAAAGTAATTCGTAGTGACAACGCCCGTGAATTAAAATCACACAAATTTTCAAATTTATTAAAGAATAATGGCATAAAGCAACAATTGACGGTAGAATACACTCCTCAGCAAAATGGAGTTGCCGAGCGAATGAATCGCACACTTGTGGAAATGGCTAGATGTCTTATGCTAGAAGCGAATCTACCTCAATGTTTGTGGGCAGAACTTGTTCATACTGCTGCGTATATCAGGAATCGTTGTCCAACACTTCTAAACACTAATAAAACACCGGAAGAAATGTGGTTTGGAAAAATTCTTTCAGTTAGTCATTTGCGCCAGATTGGCTGTAAATCTTTTGTGTTGGATAAAAAAAAACAAACAAGTTAAAGTGGGAAGCTAGAAGTCACCAATTTTGTCTTGTCAGATGAATCAAAAGCCTACAGATTATGGCAAGCAGGTTCCAAACTTGTCATCAAAAGTAGAGCTGTAAAATTTTTAGAACACGAGCTTTATAGAAATGATAACGAAAATAAATCAAATGGCGATGGGTTTTATAATTTCCAATATAAAAGCATATCTGAAATATCGAATGCGCAAATGAATGGAGATGAGTCAGAAGGAGTTTTTGAAGACATATCAAATATAAATTAGCTGACAAGTACCGAAAAGGACGAAAATTTCCCAACAATACAAAAAATAGATGATGCTGGTTCAGGTCATATTGTGGAAAATCCTGTAAATTATATTAAACAGAGATTGAGGTCTTGGACATTCGGTAAAAGTTAGGAAATAACAAATTCTATTAAAGAAAAACTTGATGATCCAAAAACGTTAAAAGAAGCTTTTTCTTCAAATGATAGCAACGAATGGCATAACGCAATACTGGATGAATACAATTCTCTTATGAAAAATGGGACGTGGAAATTAACTGGCTTACCACAAGGCTAAAAACCCGTAGGATGCAAATGGTATTGTAATCGAAGTATAGACCAGATGTCCAATAGAAAAAATAAAAGCTAGACTAGTCGCCAAAGGCTATTCACAGCAGTTAGATGTTGACTATATGGACACATTTGCTCCTGTCATACGTCAAAGTTCACTTCGTCTAATATATGCTATCGTTCTTGAGAATGAATTAAAACTTCGGCAGTTGGACGCCCCCACTGCATTTTTAAACGGTGATTTGGACGAAGAAATATTTATGGAGCAACCAGAAGGGTTCATTCAGGATAAAACTGAGAATGAAGTGTGTATATTAGAAAATTCTATCTATGGTTTAAAACAAGCTGGAAGGCAGTGGTTTAAAAGGATTGATGCAATAATTAAACAATTTGGATTAAATCAATCAAAATATGATCAATGCATTAGTTTTACTCAATCATCGAATAGAACAATGATGGTGGCACTTTATGTTGACGATATAGCCATAGCTTCAAACGACGATAATTACTTAGAAACATTTATAATTAAACTACAAGAAAATTTTGAAATTCGAGATCTTTTGGAACCAAAACATTGCATTGCTTTCAATATCACAACGTGGATATATTTCAAATATAGTTTTGAAATATGATTTAGAAAATTTAAAATCAGTTAAAATTCCAATGCAATGGAGAGGTAGACAAAATTAACCAAACTTATATTGGATCTTTGCTACATTTATCTTTATATAGTCGTCCAGATATAACATGCAGCGTTAACTTGCTTTCCCAATTTTCACAAGATTCCAGAAAGCAGCACTTAAACGCTGCACTACATATTATAAAATATCTTAATTCGACCAAAGACACAGTACTAACATGTAATAAAACAGGTTTAGAAATAGCGGGCTTTGTTGAAACCAATTGGGCGCAAGACGTAAATGATAGAAAATCACAAACTGGATTTTGTTTTATTCTCACAGGCGGAGTCATTTCTCGGGAATCCAGAAAATAAAATGTAATCCCTATATCTAGTGTAAAGGCAAAATATGTGGCTTTAACAGATGCTGCTTCTCCAATTGCTCAACATTCAAGACCTAAACATATTCATTATAAATATCATTTCGTCACTAAGGTGATGCCGACAGGTACCTTGACAAAATCTAAATAAAGTTGAGGAGGCATGTTGTTATATACCTTATTAGAAAAACTGTTTACAACTTTATTTTTGTATTGTTAAATAAGAAACATATTGTTCGTTGCTTTTATACCCTATACCACTATGTGGTTTGGGTATAATGACTTTGTGCTGCTGCTTGTAACAACCAAAAATATTTGACCTACACCCATCTTTAATTATACCGATCGAATCAGAATCACTATCTGATTCGATTTAACGATGTCCGTCCGTCCGTCTGTGTGTCCATGTAAAGTTTGTAATCAAACTGCAGGTCGCAAATATGAATATATTTTGATGAAATTTGGTATTTAATCTTCCATGGGATGTACGCTATTGAAATTGGTGAGAATCGGTCCATGTTTGAGACCTAGCGCCCATACAAATGACCCCTACGAAATCAACATATATTGCCATAAGATCCAAGTTATCATACAAATCTTAGCCAAATTGGGTTTGTATGTATATATTACATCCATTAATCAGTAGTCCAGAAATGATCCCTATTGGACAACTCTTAGTCATAGGCCCCATATAGAGCTGTTTCCCGATTTTGACTTAAATCTATCAAAAAACAAAAATATTGCACTGATTCTTCTCAAATTTTGTTTGTATATATTTTTAGAAAATACAAGAGACTTTACCAAACATGGTCAGGATCGGTCCATTTTTGGGCCTAGTCCCCATATAGATATAACATCCGATATGAACTTTTTCATATCTGCAGCCAAAAATATTAATAAAAATCGCACTCAAATTTGGTTTATGCTTATTTTCTATATCCAGTTAGTTGGGCCTGAGAGATAGGGTATATAAACGCATGGTATAGGGTATCGTATAGTCGGTCTAGACCGACTATAATTTTCTTACTTGTTGTAGTTATAAATATTTTTAATTTTTTTCCTTACTTCAATTTGAACTGTTAATTAAACAACATCAATTTATATACACATTCTTAAAATATTGTTTCATTTGAATATTAATACAAAAATAAATTCATATTAACCAGTTTTTAAAATCCAATCTCTGATTGCAAGTTTGCAGAAATTTGTAACAAATTTTGTTCTTAAAGGGTTCACAATTTTTATACAACAATTTTTGAAGCAACAAGGGCCACTGAATTGTTGTTCTGTAAAATTTTAGAAAAAAGTTTAAAAAACTTATCTATAGAATTTAAACTTTTTACAATCTTTATTGCTAGAAGAATATAATTCATGAAAAATATATAGTGGTTATCAGGTGTCATAAAAAAAATTTTCATTTTGGTGAAGTAAGTAACACTTACGTCAAAACTTAATAGAATTATGTGTAAAACCCATAGTAAAGAACATTGAAACAAACTATTTTCAAAAAAAAAAAATTAAAAAATATTTCATTAAACTCTTTTACTTTTTCAGGTTTTGCTCTCCAAATTTCTTTATGGTTATTTCAAATGCTATATTAATTGGATACTCCAAACACTTAACATGCAATGGCAAATCTGTTGGTATTAGAGGTATGCAAGAAACCAAAAAAATAAGGTCAATGTGGACAAAAATTTACTTTTGAAGCAACAAAGCTTTTTCGCAATGGCATCATTTAGGGTATTTCTGAATAAACTTTAACTTTTAGTTCCTACATTAACAGAATACTTCCAGCTGCTGTGTAGTAGTCAATATACACTCATATATGTGAGCTTTTTTAAAGTAATCCTCTGAATATATTTGTTTGTCAAATATTATGAACTACCTTGATAACAATGTTGTCAATAAACTAAATTTAAATGACAATTAGGTAACAATTTTTAATCTGTTAGGTAAATAAATTTTATTTATTCCAAATAACATTAATACCAAATTTGTTGCACCAAAGCCATGATCATCGACTGACATGTGTTAAATTTAAATATACGTGTACTTAAACAAATGTCATACTTACGATGCTTCTGACAACCATCAACATTTTCAGGCCAATCACAGCTGTGAGCATTTTCATTATACAATAAGCCACCAATACAAAGTTGTTCTGTAGCTGTACCATTCCAGCAAGTCCAATAACGTGTACACGATGTTTCATGGCCAAATATACCATACAACCAGTCGCAATGGTCTGTGGAAACTGGACCATCTGTTGATAAAGAAAGGAATGACAAAAAAATAACCCGTTGAATTAATAAAAACCACAATGAACAACTACATTCAATACAGATATAAAGATTATAAATATTAAAACAAGCTTAATATAGAAAGGAACAAGAAATAAAGTACCATCTGCTTTTATTTGGTACATAATAAACTACAATGGTTAGGAATCTGTGGACAACGGTCAGAAAATATTATTTGTAGCAAAAACCTGAAATGGAAATAGTTTTATAAATTTAAGTTACTAAGTTCTCATATTATCACTTACATTATTCTTATAGCTAATGCTTGGGTAAGAGAAAGTGCTAGTAAGTGGCACCTTCATGTAGCGATTATTATCTTTTATTATCAAAATAAATGTTATTGGTTTTATCTCGAAATTTGGCTCATTTCAAATGTCAACTACTTTTTTAATCCCCTAAAACGTATGTATGAAATGGCAGAATTTCAAAATTAGTTTTGCTGGTTCGGGTAATGTGGAGCACCCATCTGTTTCGAAAAGTTTGTAAATTAACACTACATTTGCAGTGGCGGAAATTGTCGGACTCGTTAGCATTTTTGGGTGCTTTCGACTTTTTATATTGGGTATATTCGAAGGGGGATATGTACAGTAACGAACTAAATTATTGACACAATAAGCACTTTGAACTTCATGATTGATTTAATCGTAAACAAATCGCCATAAAATTGGCAATGACACCGTTTGTTGCTGCTCTGCGTCTGTATCTGAAGATGATGTTAACCAGGTTAGAAAAAGACTACAATTACGGCTTCGCGGGGATAAACCCAAAAATGTGCACAATTCTGATGAAAACATTCTATTATATAGAGTACTTCCAAATAAAATACTAATAAAATACTAGATATTTTCGATGATTTTCTGCATTTGCATGGCGCAATGAGTCTCAAATTTTGATTTCATTGGCCAAAACTCTAATTTTTTCGTCACCGATTTTTAAAATTTTAAAGCCATTTTTTGGCTAATATATCCAGATTAGGGTAGCCAAAAAATTTGCTCAAACTGATGCTAATTGTGGGCGTGGCATGCTGTCAAGCTCAAGTATTTTCCAATCACAGAAAAAGGTGATTTTTTGTTTGTTTTTTTATCAAAAATAAATGGTTTCTATTCGCAAGTTATCATCGATAATGACCTGCGGTCTTTTTTATAATGATGATAGGAGTATTGGGCAATTCACAACGGTTATTGTGTCGTTGTATCTGTTGTATCATGTATTACTTTACAATAGTGTAAAATTGTTGTTGGTAATTTTCATTGAAAAATCTGATACAATGATACAACTTCAATTGATATGTTTAGCAAATGTTGTATGTTGTATAATAACGTAACAGTCCCAAGTGAATGCCTGTTTTTATAAAAAAAACAAGTAAGAAAATTATAGTCGGTCTAGACCGAAATAAATGGTTTCTATTCGCAAGTTATCATCGATAATGACCTGCGGTCTTTTTTATAATGATGATAGGAGTATTGGGCAATTCACAACGGTTATTGTGTCGTTGTATCTGTTGTATCATGTATTACTTTACAATAGTGTAAAATTGTTGTTGGTAATTTTCATTGAAAAATCTGATACAATGATACAACTTCAATTGATATGTTTAGCAAATGTTGTATGTTGTATAATAACATAACAGTCCCAAGTGAATGCCTGTTTTTATAAAAAAAAAACAAGTAAGAAAATTATAGTCGGTCTAGACCGACTATATGATACCCTATACCATGCGCTTAGAGACCCTATCTGTTAGACCCAACTAACTGGATATAGAAAATAAGCATAAACCAAATTTGAGTGGGATTTTTATAAATTTTTTTGTCTGCAGATATGAAAAAGTTCATATCGGATGCTATATCTATATGGGGACTAGGCCCCAAAATGGACCGATCTTGACCTTGTTTGGTAAGGTCTCTGGTATTTTGCAAAAATATATACAAACAAAATTTGAGAAGAATCAGTGCAATATTTTTGTTTCTTTGATAGATTTAAGTGAAGATCGGGAAGCAGCTCTTTATGGGTAATATGACTTAGATTTGTCCCATAGGGATCATTTTTGGAGTACTGATTAATGGATGTAATAATCACATACAAACCCAATTTGACTAAGATTTATATGATAATTTGGATCTTATGGCAATTTAAGTCGATTTCATAGGGGTCATTTGTATGGGGGCTAGGTCTGAACATGGACCGATTCTCACCAATTTCAATAGCGTTCATCCTGTGGCCGATAAAAGCTTATATTCCAAATTTCATCAAAATATATCCATATTTGCGACCTGCAGTTTGATTACAAGCTTTACATGGACACACAGACGGACGGACGGACGGACATCGTTAAATCGAATCAGATTGTGATTCTGATTCGATCGGTATAATTAAAGATGGGTCTAGGTCAAATATTTTTGGTAGTTACAAACAGCACCACAAAGTCATTATACTCAAACCACATAGTGGTATAGGGTGTAAATATGTACATACAATTTTATCAGCATAAATAGCTAAAAAAAATAAAAATGGCAAATAATGCAAAAACAAAAATACATCGGTAAGTTTAAGAATTGATGTATATATTTTCAGTATGAATTTTCTCTTCCAGTCTCAATCAAAACGTTTTACAATTTTTTTTTTATTCTAAATTAAAATGGAAGAGGTACGTAGCTTAAACTCCAGGGTATATCATATGACCAAAAAGCAAACACCGACACGTGTTTTCTCTTATCTGAAACAACAAAAGCGACGAAGAGACCTCTCCTCGTTGCATCGAAAAATACTAAAGAAAACGTTTTACAACATGAAAATACAACTGAGTGTTCACAACAAGTGATTGTATTGTGTATTTTAATACTACATACGACATACAAAACCTGTTGTTAATTGCCCAATAGTATTAAGTAGTAGTAAGTAATCACAGTCCAACTATTTAATATCAGGGGCGTTATGAAATATTTATTAAGCCACTATATTTTTGTCAAATTTAAAATTTAGTGGAATATAATTTCTAGGAAACAAAAGCGAACAAAAAATATATAACACCCGAGAAAGGAGAATGTGCCCTGTTGTTTAACCCCATATAGTCCTTTGTACCCGTGACGACCAGTGGGTAGAACACTTTTTAATTTTAATGAAATTACTCACAAAAATTTCAAATTACGGTAATTTAAACAGCTCTATAAGTATACACTGGTGAGTTAAATTTGTGCTTTAGGTACTTTATAGCCTAAAATAGTCATTATTTGTTATATTGCCAGTAATGGTATCTGCTTACAAAATACACCTCCTTTTTGATATATTTGTAAGTAGGAATGTCAATACACAGAGGATGTTATTCAATTGTAACATATAAGAATACGACTTTGGAACATATAGGAAAAATCAGTTATGATTTGGATTTCGGGACTTCAGGATCAATAAGAAGCAGCGAAACCTACAAAGGGTTAAGAAGTTCAGAAAGTAAATATGTTGAAGATGAATATCGCAAATTTGGATTGACTATAAATAAGCCAAAACAAGGGTCAGGCAATACCGCAAGAAGATTCTATTCGGATCAAGAAACAGCATATGAAATACCAGGAGTGGATTTAGACCTTATTTTCAGATTTAAAATAATCATAGATGTACTTGCGTGCAGTGAAGAAATAGACTCCAAAAAATTTGGAGATTATGTTAAGGAAACTGCAAAATATATAAAACCGAAATTCTTTATCGTGCAGAAGATGTCATTAAATATCACTTGGTGTTTTCTGAAATTCTATTGATGTTTTCTGAAATTATATTGATGTTTTCTGAAACTCAATTGATGTTTCCTGAACTACAATTAATATTTTCTAAAATTCTATTACTGTTTTCTGAAATTCAATTAATGTTTTCTGAAATCTTATTGATGTTTTCTGAAATTTAATTGATGTTTTCTGAAATACAATTGATGTTTTCTGAAACTTGATTGATGTTTTCTGAAATCCAATTGATACTTTCCGAATAGTTCATCAACAGTTCATCCTATGGCCGACAAAAGCTTATATACCAAATTTCAAAAGCCAAATTTCATCAAAATATACTCATGTTTGCGACCTGTAGTTTGATTACAAGCTTTACATGGACACACAGACGGATGGAAGGACGGACAGACGGACGGACATCGCTAAATCGACTGATCGGTATAATAAAAGATGGGTCTAGGTCATACATTTGTGGTAGTTACAAACAGCAGCACAATGTCATTATACCCAAACCACATAGTTGTATGGGTTATAAAGAATTATTCGAAGGTATAAGTTCTTCAATCTATATTTTTTGTGGAAGATGCATGGAAAAAAGTAACAATTCAAAGTTGTTTTCGCTAGTTTTAATAATGATGTGTACAATTCTTCTCAATTTGACGAAGATGATATTCCTTTAACAGAACTATAATTTTTGTGAGCCTGTAAGTACAGAAGAATATCTTTGCATTGATTAAAATGTAAAAAATGTAAATATAGAAGATTTCATCTCCATTGAAATTGAAAATACAGAAACCGATCTAAACAAGAAAAAGTTACTGAAAAATAAATATTGGTGGTCATACGTAACAAAGTACCAAATGCCATTGAAGTTCTTAAACGTCTTCATAATGTACAACAATTTTTATTGACTAAATTTAAGCATACAACTAATTGCATTTAAACAATTAAATAGAGAGTTTTCACTGCACTTATGTTACAAACATCCAAACAATAAATTATTTTGTTTGAAACTATAACTTAAAAATAAATTGCTACGAGTACATTTTTAACTTAAAAGCATTTCTTTGGACCTTAAAACGGCGAATAAAACATTTAGTTTTCAATTCTATTTCCCCTTTTACGTGACAGACTCAGACCCGGTGACGAAATCAAGTAAGTATAGAACATGTTACTTAGAATTATCTCCAAAGTTAAATTCAGGATCTATAAGAATTTAACTTTTTTTTTATTAAAAAAAAAGCGGCCTTTCAGCCAATTGTGCAAAGAGTATAGAATATTCAACATGCACCAGTGGTAAACAATTAATGTATCAGTTGAATGAAAATATTAAGGTAAATATTATTGTTTTAAAAATAACACTACTAGCAACCGTAGCTAACAATCTGCTTGTAATGTAGCATTTTCAAAAACAGAAGAAAAAAAATACGTTTGTATATTCGTCCATTCCATTTGCAAAGTATGTCTGTAAGTTCCCATAAATTGTCGCTTTAATAGTTTTGCTAGCTGTATGAAGCATTTGGTATTTGGCCTGACAACAACTACAACACAACCTCTAAAACATAAAAGAATAGCAACTTTTTGCGAACATATTTGTGCTCAACCAAGCAGGCCAAAAGTAGCTGAAATCTTTGAAGCAATTGGGTTTTTCGACCATTGTTTAATACACATACTCATATATGTGCTTGAATGTATAGGTATATAAAGTATGTATTTAGGTTTCTATGAATCTTTGTTTTTATACCCTACACTGCTATGTGGTCAGAAAATAATGAGTTTGTTTTGATGTTTGTAACTATCAAAAATAGTTGACCTAGATCCATCTTTTATAATACCGATCGAATCAAAATCAGTTTCTGAGTCGATTTAGCCATGTCAGTCGCTACGTCGGTCCATGTGGCCATGTAAATCTTTCAACCAAACTACAGGTCCCAAATATGAATATATTTTGATCAAATTTAGTATATAAGTTACTATCGGCCATAGAGCGAATACTGTTGAAATTGGTCAAAATCGATGGATGTTCAAACCCATCCCCCATAAAAATGTCAAATATGAGATCGATTTAAATTGCCATAATATCCAAATTATCCACTTGGCCAAATTGGGTTTATGCATGTTTATTACATTCGTTCTTCAGTAGTCCAAAAATAAACCCTATAGGACAATTCTTAGCTATAGCCCCCATATAAAGCTGATTCCCGATCTTCACTAAAATCTACGTTATCAAGAAACAAAAATATTGCACAGATTTTCCCCAAATTTGGTTTGCATATATTTTTGCAAAAATAAGTGAATTTACCGAATATGGTCAGGATCGGTCCAGCCCCTATATAGATATAGCATCCGATATGAAATTTTCCAAATCTGCAGGCAAAGCAATATAAATTCTACTCCGATTTGGTTTATGTTTATTTTCTATACTCAATTAGTTGGATCTAAGTCCAATACTCTAAACGCATCCCATAGTCGGTCTACACCGATTATAATTTTCTTGTTTTTTTTTTTTTTTGCTTTTGGTCTTATTGAATTGACCATTGAATGGTTTTGTTTTAGAATCAATCTAATGTTTCTTGAATTTATTGAAGTCTTCTTATTTTTTAATGTTTTTTTTTTTTTTTTTGTTTGTTTTGGAACATATGGCTTAATTGGATTTCATGATAAACTATATTTGGCTCAAACCAACATATGAGGCATTCCGAGATGAATATGGACCTCAGATTTCAGAAAAAAATAAAAACTATATGTATTTAATCATATTTATATATAACAAACAGAATTTACTATTTAAGGAGTCCGTTAAAAATTGCGTGAAACACTCTTATAGAAAAAGATTTTTTTTAACAAAAAAAAAAAAAAACATTTTAAGGAAAGCTGTTTTTTAACCATTCGCTCTACAATATTTAGTTTCCGGTAAAATTTTAAAGTTTTGAATCTATCGACCCTAAATATAGTTAGCGCCCAATACATTTCAGATGTTGTTTCGAGTGGGCAAAATATTAACCTTTCCCTCTACGACGCACAGTGGCTGAAAATCGTTTTTCATTGGCCAAAATTCTGTAACTTTTGAAACGATCAAAAATTTTTTAAGTAATTTTTTTTTAGTGGATAGATATTTAGTTCAGCTTTACTCACTTCTAATTACATTAATATTGATCGAGGACTTTTTAAGGAATTCCAGGTCAAACTCCAAAACTTTTAGAGTGAAATATGTGTTTCTTATTTTTTTATTTATTAAAAAATTTAATATTTGTATTTTAATAATAATTTTTTCAATATTTACACTCAAAAAAAAAAAGTTAAATCAATTGAAAATTTTGCTATTACTACTGAAAAATAAAACAAGTACGAAAATTATAGTCTAGACCGACTATACGATACACTATACCATGCGTTTAGAGACCGTATCTCTTAGGCCAAACTAACTGGACATAGAAAATAAGTATAAACCAAATTTGAGTGGGATTTGTATTAATTTTTTTGGCTGCAGATATGAAAAAGTTGATATCTAATGCTATATCTATATGGGGACTAGGCCCAAAATTGGACCGATCCTGACCATGTTTGTAAAGTCTCTTGTATTTTGCAAAAACATATACAAACAAAATTTGAGAAGAATCAGTGCAATATTTTTATTTTTGATAGATTTAAGTGAAGATCGGGAAGCAGCTCTATATGTGGCCTATGAGTAAAAGTTGTCCCATAGGGATCGTTTTTGGACTACTCATTAATGGATGTAATAAACGCATACAAACCCAATTTGAGTAAGATCTATATGACAATTTGGATCTTATGGCAATTTATGTCGATTTCATAGCGGTCATTTGTATGGGGCTAGGTCTGAACATGGACCGATTCCCACCAATTTTAATAGCGTTCATTCTATGGCCGATAAAAGCTTTTATACCAAATTTCATCGAAATATATTCATATTTGCGACCTGCAGTTCGATTACAAGCTTTACGTGGACACACAGACGGACGGACGGACGGAGGACATCGTTAAATCGAATCAGATTCTGATTCGATCGGTATAATAAAAGATGGGTCTAGGTCAAATATTTTTTGTAATTACAAACAGCAGCACAAAGTCATTATACCCAAACCACATAGTGGTATAGGGTATAAAAATTGTTGCTGTCAAATTTGCAAAGAATATTTCCACTTAAAGAAACGTTAGTAATGTTATCTAATAGTCTTGCAATTACTACAGATAATTGTGTCATTTTTTGCCATGATTCTGATTTTGATATGAAAATATGGGTTTTTATATTTTGATTCTTTCTTATTTATTAAAACATTTCAAGCATATGTGGGTAAAAAAATCTTTTAAAAACAAGTCTATACCAACTATACGATACTCTATACAATCCATTTAGAGACCCTATCCCTTAGATCCAACTAATTCCATATAGCAAATAAACATAAACAAAATCTGAGTGGCATTTTTATTAATTTTTTTGGCTGCAGATATGAAAAAGTTTATACCGGATGCTATATATATATGGGGACTAGGTCGAAAAATGGACCGATCCTGACCATATTTGGTAAAGGCACTTATATTTTGAAAAAATATAAACGAACCAAATTTGAGAAAAATTGTGAAATATTTTTGTTTTTTGATAGATTTAAGTGAAGATGGGGAAGCAACTCTATATGGGTCCTATGACTAAGAATTGTCCTATAGGAATTATTTTTGGACTACTGATTAACTGATATAATAAGCACATATAAACCCAATTTTACTAAGATCTATATAATAATTTGGATCTTGTGGCAATTTAAGTCGATTTCATGTGGGTCATTTGTAAGGCGACTAGGTCTGAACATGCAGCGAATGTCACCAATTTCAACAACATTCGTTGTATAGCCGATGAAAACTTATATACAAAATTTCACTAAAATATATTTATATGTGCGACCTGTAGTTTGATTAAAAATTTACATGGACACACAGACGGACGGACGAATGGACGGACATTGCTATATCTACTCAAAAAGTGATTCTGAGCCGATCGGTATACTTGTATTGTATACTTATAGGGGTGTTTAAATCACCTTTATTTGACATTTTTTTGAGTAATTTCATTAAAATGAAAAAGTGTCCTACCCGCGGATGCAAAATTAAAGAGGACACTTTCAACTTTCGCTGGGTGGTATACGTTTTATGTTCCATAGAAGTTCTATTCCACTAAAGTTGAAATTTGTCACAAATATAGTAGTTTAATAAATATTTGAGAACACCCCTAATAAAGATTGCAATCCTACCAACCTTGTAAAGAAGACCACGGGTCACTATCGACAACATCTTGCGAGCACTTATTTTTGATAAATTAAAAAAACAGTTCAGTTTGACAGTATGCCACGCCCACAATTAGCAATAGTTTAACCTAATTTTTTTAGCTACATTAATTTGGATATATTAGCTATAAAATAGCATTAAAATTTTAAAAATCGGTGGAAAAAAATTTGACTTTTGGCCAATGAAATCAAAATGTCACCCACAGTGCGACGCATAGTTTTCGAACATTAGCGATTTAAAAATATCGCCAAAATATTGCGTTCTTCGATTTGACAACCCTCAAAATAGTTACCGCCAAATCATATTTCAACCAATCACTCTCCGATGCTTGGTTTTTATGTTCCCCGCCAAAATTTTTCGTTTTTTAATCTGTCAGTCCTAAAAATTGTAATAAAAGATGGATCAAAAATGCAATACTTTTACTCTACGGTGCTTACTTTTCGATTTTATGTTCCTCGTCAAACAATATACATAGATGTATGAGCGATAAGTAAACCATATAAGTAATACGTTACAGAAAAAGCTGATTAGCATATCAACAGTTCTATGACCCACCGATGATTTTGTTTTTTCCACTGATAATTGAATATGTTTCTCATTTCTTGATATTCACATTTCCGATATTCGGTAACCTAGTTTCAAAAATATTTAATTTTTAACATAACCGGAATATATACACCAGAAGTGTAGTTGGATAGTTTATTAAAACTCTTAAAAATTGAGTTAAATTGCGATACAGGTTGAAAATAGATCACTGTGCGCCGGATGGGAATGGAATTTCTCATATGTATGTAAAAAATGTCTTCAAATTGAAAAAAAAGACAATGATTATAGGTACATATGAGCATTTCGAAGATTTATTGCAATTTAGCACAGTTATAACGGTTATTTAGTGGCAGATACATGCTCCTTTTTAAGTAGCTACGAATTCCATAAATAATTTTTATTACACCACTTACGGATATTGAGCAACTATGTTATTGTTAACAAGTGTTGATTAAGAGTGTCATTAATTTTAGTCTTCGTGCGACCATTCTCAAAAGGCTTAGTCTGTTATCAAATGAAGTGATAAAATAATGTAAAGTGGTTTGATTTTTCTAAATAAATTAATATATTAAATTACCATAACAGAAATTTATTCAAAAGAAGAAAATTTCTGAAGTAGTAATAGAAATTTAGATGTGATAAAAAATAACCCAATCAGGTTTATTCAGCGATTATTCGCAACCAAATTACAAGGAGGTAATGACCGAATTTTGCCATGACTACAATTTTAATCAAGTTGCCTAAACACTAAATATTTTATCACACTAGAAAGTGATAAGTTGTTATTAAATTTGGTTCGCTGCCAAATTTTTTAAAATTTTGATCGAAGTATGTTGAAAGTTATCAGAATTAACAAAAAAAAATATTTTCCAATTCTTATCTGTTTTTATAAATTTACACCATGCAAGTTTGTTATTTAGTATTTAAAGTAAATGAAACTCTAAAATAACACCTTTAGAAAAACTAATAAAACAATCGCAGTGATAACAAAAAAAAAATCATACTAAACCCAAACAGTTGTATTTTTATTAAATACTCACTTGCTAATTGTTTATCCTCGCAATAGTTTGCACGCCACGGATAATCACAACCTTCCGTTACACCGCGTTGTTTACCGGCAAAGACAAGACCATTTGGACAATCATACAATTCCGGCTGACCACTAACACACTCCCAATAGCGGTCACAATGGCTAACATCACCAACGACACGACCTTTAACTTTACAGGGATCATCTTGATTGGCTTTCAGTTGTTGTGCCACTGCGGCGGAAGCTAAATGGAAACAAAAAAAATTATATTGTTAAAATACAGAATATGCAACAAAAAAAAAAAAGAAAACAAAAACAGTCAATTGTCGTTAAATGCTGTCTAGATATTGTGTAACAAAAGGTTATTGTTTTCAACAGTTATGTTTTGTATCTCTGCTATGAAATAGATTTTTGTTGTTGTTCATTCTAATTGAGTCTTTCAAAAAATTTAGGTCACCGCATAGATTTCAGTGCAGGTATTGTTACAATTTTTACATGAATATATGTGACATAGTCTATAAAAAAAGGGTGTCCAAAAATCATTTTCCAATTTTTGCCAATTAAGAAAAAAAAACTATATTTAACATAAATATAAAAAAAATAAATATAAATAAATTTCGCTCGTAAGCCCCCTTTTCACAGATTATGTCAGATATTAGTATATAAAAAGTTCAAGATAATTCCTTATTTCCCATATACCACTCTGTGGTCAATCAAGGTATATTGAGTTAGTGGTGATATTAGTAACTATCAAAAATATCAAAACAACAACATTTTATTAAACCGATCATCTCAGAATTATTTCTAAGTTGGATTAGCTATACCCGTCCATCCGTCTGTGTGTCTGTCTGTATGTGTGTACACCTTGTAACCAAACAATTAGTCATAAGTATAAATTAAATTATTAATGACATATTAATTTCATTTTGTGTATAAGCTTTTGCCGGCCATAACATGGCCAAAATCGGCGTATGTTCAGAAATAGTGCAAATACAAATGACCCCTACGAGATTAACTTAACTATGTGGTCAGGGTATAATGACTTTGTGCTGCTCGATGCAGAATCACTTTCTGAGTCGATATAAGGCCCATTTACACGATACCACTCAGTCGTATAATTTTTCGAAATAAAAATCCGATGAAATTCATGGGACTGTCATTAAGTCGTACCGACATTAGACTTACTTGGGCCATTTACACAAACACACTCAAGTCTTATGAAAATAACTGTTTAGAATAACAAGCAAATTTATATTGAAATTTATATTTTTTTTTTTTATATTTTTTCTTTGTTTTTGTTTACCTTTTTTTAATAATTTGGTATTTAATCTTTTATAGGCCATGGGATGAACGCTATTGAAATTGGTGAGAATCGGTCCATGTTCAGACCTAGCCCCCATACAAGTGACCCCTATGAAATCGACTTAAATTGCCATAAGATACAAGTTATCATATAAATCTTATTCAAATTGGGTTTGTATGTGTTTATTACATTCATTAATCAGTAGTCCAAAAATTATCTCTATGGGACAACTCTTAGTGATAGGCCCCATATAGAGCTGCTTCCCGATCTTCACTTAAATCTATCAAAAAACTAAAATATTGCACTGATTCTTCTCAAATTTTGTTTGTATATATTTTTGCAAAATACAAGAGACCTTACCAAACATGGTCAGGATCAGTCCATTTTTGGGCCTAGTCCCCATATAGATATAGCATCCGATATGAACTTTTTCATATCTGGAGCCGAAAAAATTAATAAAAATCCCACTCAAATTTGGTTTATGCTTATTTTCTATAACCAGTTAGTTGGGTCTGAGAGATAGGGTCTCTAAACGCATGGTATAGGGTATCATATAGTCGGTCTAGACCGACTATAATTTTCTTACTTGTTTTAAATTAAATTCATATAAAAAAGCGGTTTTATCTACCAACAAAAACTTAATCTAAATTATAATCATTGTCTATTAAAGACTGTGTTAACATTTTTCTATATTCTCCGTTTCCAGGAACTCTAGCACTTCTTCTCTTAAGTCATATAATATATGTAGACAAGTACTGCGGCTTACGCACCGAATTTTAACATACATTTTCTGCTCATTGCGGACAGCATTTTTCTTTATTTAAAAGCTGACAAATTTTCTGTGAGGAGCAAGTGCTGCCCAGCTAGTATTTGATTAATTATTCGCTCTACAGTCTGTATAGTGCAGTAATCAGTTATAAATTTTTAATGTGAGGGCGGCCTGATGAATTGTGCAATAAAATGTATGAACTACTATTCCAAGCTTTTTTTTTATTGCTCTAAGAAACCTTTCTTATTTGCCCGTTGTTATATTTGCTCCATCTGACAACACCGCACAAGAACTTACCTCTTACATTTGCATAAAAGATTTCAAGAGGAAACATTGCTTCAAAAATATTGTAATCGAATACAAATTACTAGTTGGCAGAGATCATAAATGTCAGTTCTTTCATCTTAACAAAAATAAAACAAATTCATAATTACTTAATTTTTCCTCACCGCAAACTCTACAGAGGTTCCATATTGAACATCATGACGCCAGACTACACTCTCGTGGGGCAAGCGAAACGGTTCCATGAAATTAATGTTATAATTAAGCCTGTTAGGGTTCTGTCTTTTTACTGGGAATTAGTTGTTTGACAAAATACATATTTCTTGCTACCAACAAAACTAAATATTAATGTAACATATACTGATGTTTGTAATAACACTTTCAATATTGGATGTTAATACCGTTGGTTACTACAAATGTATATTTGTTTTTAAAAAAAAATTAATGAAGCTTTGACAAACAGCTAATTCTCTGCTAGAACTATTTTGTATAATTCTTGTGCAATTAAAAAAGGTGGCTTTGGCTTGCATCGTTTGAACTAAACACAAGAAAATACAGTCCATTTTAAATAAGTTAAAACAAAATATTAAATAAATATTAAACTTTTATATTAATACTAGATGTAACCCAATCTGCTTCACTACCCCCTCCCCCCGAATCGAATCGTAATGAAAGGGCCCACGCAAAGTCCCAAGGCTCTCACTATTACAGTAATTCAGATATATCACATTTAATATTAAGTTTGTATGGGGGCGCCACGCGCATTTGTCCAATCCCGCCCATTTTTTTGTCTGACCACTTACGTTAATAAAAGATAACCTGAGACAAATTTGAAAAGTTCACTCTTTCATAGTACTTAATGTATGATATTAAAAATTTACTTTGTGTGGGAGGTGTCACGCCCACTAAAAATATTTTAAAAAAAACAAGCCTGTACCACTTCCCATATCCGCAGTAAGACTCTGTGAAAATTTCAGGAAGATCAGATGAGTAGTTACGGAGATTACCTCCTATAAACAAACAAACAAACACACTTTACCTCTTTATTATATTAGTATAGATTGAAAAGAAAAGTGTGCGTTTAATTTGTATTAAGAAAGGTTTAGTAAAGTAATTAATTTTGTACAAATTTTTCTTTTGTTTTTCTTTTTAAAATTTGCTTTGTGTGCACGAAGAACTACTGCTTTCCTTCCCAAAATTTACTTCATTATCTGCTTAGAAAATAGTCAGCCTTGCCTAATAATCTACTTTTTTAATTCGTGATTTGTCTTTTTTTCTGCTAACAATCATCCTTATAATTTTTACGAAAAAAAAGTTATTTATGAACTATTTCTCAGCGCTATAAATTAAAGCATATCATTGGTTCTTAGTGTCTCTCTGCTTAGCACTAAAAACGCGCTTTTAACTTATAGAACAATAACAACAAATTCAACTTAACTTAAGGAAATCACAGATAAAGTTTTTTAAATGTTTTCGAATTGTTTCTCGATTTCTTCAACAAGCTCCACAACAAGCTCCCACATTCTAAAAATAAAGATTTTATGGAGATATTGAAGTCGAAAACCACAACATCTTTCTTAAGTCACCGTATTATTTTAATACTTAGTGCTTATATACGACTACAAGTATATACAAAACAATAACAATTTAACTTTACTATCTACCTTACTCAGACTATTGGCTAAGTTCATTTTAAATGTACCTAAAGTACAATTTAGCTGCTCATGCCTTCTATGATCTTCAAAGTTTTCGTAACTATTGTAACTAAATATCAAAACAAGCCATCAACTTTTACCATGGCCGAAACTTTTCTTAGAAGTTTTGGCCCAAAATAAGATTAAATATACATGTGTTTATAAATTACAGGTAATCTAGGAAAAATTTCATTCCTTAATTGAGCAGAAATCTAAAATTACTTCCAACAGCAAAGTTACTACATAATAGTTAAATTGTATTTATCAGCTTATTTAGTAATTTGTGTGTTAGTGTGTTCGTTTGACATTTAATATTATTGAAAAAAAAAAAAACTTGAGATGACTTTATGCCTTCAGAAAAACTATGGAAGAACGAAAACAACTTGCTTTTGATTTAAGTGTTGCACACAAAAACTAAGCCACATTATTTAGAATTTATTTTTTTAGTGAATGTTTATGCAAAATTTTGGATGAAATTTAACCCAGTCCGTATAAACTGCCAATACTTAGACTACAGCGGTCGACCACTAGAGACGGTGATGAAAATCCACAAAATGATATTTGCTTACTATCGAATGAATGTGCGGGAGCCTTAAAGGGGGTGTAAGGTTTTAAAACCTTTTTATATTTGTATTTCTCTTTCTGAATGCACAACATGTCGAGAGTGTTGTGTCAAAATTTCAAGCAAATCGGAGCAAAACTTAAGAAGATACAGCATTTCCAGCGACCGGCCTCATAAACTATATCGTATATAAATCAATTTTTAAAAAACTTTAAATCGATTTTATCGCAAATATATGTTCGAAGCCCGTGAACATCATAACTCAAAATCTACTTTACAGATTTTTTTTGAAATCCTAAACACTATATCTACACATAAATCATCAGGTAACAACGAAGAGTTTTTTTCATTTTCAATTTTCTTCACCATTTTTTAACAACAAATTCCCGAAATTTTATAGCAAAAATCGTGTTTTTCACTTCAAAATGCTGCTAAAAATAATTGAAAAAGCCCTTCCTTTTAGACGCATTTCAATTTTTTTTATTTCACATGATCCGGTAACGAGTTATGATGTTCACCGCAAAACATTAATGACTCTGGAGATTCGCTGTCACGGAATTATTTATTAAAATTTTTATTGAAAATTTTTTCAAAGATTCTTTAAATGTTATGCTATACCGTGTATATGAAATAAATAATCCAACATTATTCAAAGCTTCAAAAAAGAATTATGAAAATACCACTTTTTTTTTAACTTTAAAACCCGTAAGGCATTTCAAACAAGTAAGAAAATTATAGTTGGTCTAGACCGACTATACGATACCCTATACCATGAGAACCTATCTCTTCGTCCCAACTAATTGGATATAGAAAATAAGCATAAACCAAATTTGAGCGGCATTTTTATTAATTTTTTTGGCTGCAGATATGAAAAAGTTCATATCGGATGCTATGTCTATATGGGGACTAGGTCCAAAAATGGATCAGTGCAATATTTTTGTTTTTTGATAGATTTAAGTGAAGATCAGGAAGCAGCTCTATATGGGGCCTATGACCAAGAGTTTTCCACATAGCGACCGTTTTTGGACTATTTAGTAATGGATGTAATAAACACATACAAACCCAATATAACTAAGATCTATACGACAATTTGAATCTTATGGCAATTTATTCCGATTTAATAGGGGTCATTTGTATGGGGGCTAGGTCTGAACATGGACCGATTCTCACCAATTTCACTAGCGTTCATCCCATGGCCGATGGAAGCTTATGTACCAAATTTCATCAAAATATATTCATATTTGCGACCTGCAGTTTGATTACAAGCTTTACATGGACACACAAACGGACGGACGGACATGGCCATTTCGACTTAAAAAGTGATTCTGAGTCGATCGGTATAATTAAAGCTGGGTTTAGGACGAATATTTTTGGTTGTTACAAACAGCAGCACAAAGTCATTATACCCAAACCAATAGTGGTATAGGGTAAAAAAATGCTGTATTTGGGTTGGGTATTTTGGGTGCCCCTTACCTCACAATGAGCAAGTTGTAAGTTTTTTGGTGAAGTTCTTCCGAAATAAAGACAGTTGCTCATCCGTTCATAAGAATGAGTCCATCACTTCACACCTGATATGAAGGAACTTTCAAAGCAGTGGACGGAAAGGGAATAATTAAGGTAATGGCTTCAGTATGTCGCGGGTAGAATAATTTACATTGATTAACAATCAACGATGAGTGTTAAGCATTGAAAATTGCTACAAGATAAAAAGTCATTTTACGAAAACAAAAGTGATTTTTCATCAAGACATTGTACCAGTTCCCGGATGCGTCTTTGGGTTGACGAAAATCTATGAGTTAAAATTCCGCATCAAGTACCCTATTTATGAAATTTTGCTCCTTGGATTATTTTCTCTTTCCAAACTTGAAAAAATAGCTCAATGGTAAAAGATTTGGCAACAATGTAAATTAAACATATGAAAATGAAAAACAAAGCCATAATTTCGTATATGGGGGGTCTAAGATAGAATGCTATTTAGAGAATAACATCAGATCGAGCTAAAAATTTATATGCTTAGAAATTAAGATGTTTTTTCCCAACAAGTTGGTGAATCATCTAGATCCGTCCGTCAATTTCACTGGTCTACAAATTTTAAAAAAATGACAGCAGAAACGAAGCATGTTTTTAACTACTCTGGGTGCGCCGAATTCGAATCTGGCATAAAGATTGGGCTATCATGTCATTTTCATTATTTATCGTAAACTGGCAATACTGTAAAACAGTCAATACTGACACTACAATTTCACAATTATTAATTTGACAGAAGCCCACATTCATTCTAAATTTTAATAATAGTAGCGTTTAAGCATGTCAGGGAGATCATGTGATACTGATTCAAGCTATTTTTGCTTTGTGTGTGGTGAATATTTCGTTAGAAAAAATCAGAAATCAGAATCATTAAAATATGCATACTTATATTATTTTGGTTTTGCTGTCAGAAACTTGGACAAACCGTGGACACCGACAATGTTTTGCAATAGTTGCAGATAGTTTTATGATTAATTTCAGTTTCGTAGTCAACACTATTATTATGGTATTTATACATTAAAAAAAGTTAAAAGGTTTGTGTCAAGTTTATTTGAAATATTTAGATTCTAATTATGGATAAGTCGTCGCTATATAAGTCGTTGTACGATGCGTATTTGAGAGCATGTCCTGACAAATCCAAACAGCAGTCTCAAAAAGATGTTAATGATATATGGAATAAGATAAAAAAGGACGGTAAGATTTATCTAAAAAAATTTTGAGCTATTAAAAAGCTATGAGTCCGTATGTTTTAAAAGAAAAGGAAATTTAATGCAATTTTGGTCTAAAACATTAATAAACCCGGCTTTAACTAAAATTATTAAGCAGAGTGGAATACATCAACCACCTTCTTCTGAATCATAGGCGATTGATATAGATAAACCTTGCTCATCTAAAAGTCAATCATTACCATTAAAAGAATTCAAAGCTCCGGTCCAAGAACAGTTGCAAAAAGAAATTTATATTTTAATGCAGATCTTGTAGGTCTTCATACGCGTAGAAGTACAGGTATGCTCTATTCTGGACAGGAACAAGAAACAAAGAAAATTGAGAAGAAAATAAGAAAGCAATTTAAAAAAAAAAGATGTCTAATCAGGAAAGACAAAAAAAAATAGAGAAAGTACCAAGAAAAAACTTTCAGCTAGAGATAGAGGCGAACCCAGAAAAAACAGATTTTCTCAATGTAAAGGAAAGACCTGGAAGACCCAGGATTGAAGTTGATCAACCTCTTTTATTAAAAACTATAATTGACATTGTTATTCATGGATCAGCAGCTCATGAAAAACGACATAGTGATATATATAGGAGCACCAAAACACTTGATGAGTTGACCGAAGAAATAAATAACAAGTAAGAAAATTATAGTCGGCCTAGACCGACTATACGATACCCTATACCATGCGTTTAGAGACCCTATCTCTTAGGCCCAACTAATTGGATAAGCACAAACCAAATTTGAGTGGCATTTTTATTAATTTTTTTGGCTGCAGATATGAAAAAGTTCATATCGGATGCTATGTCTATATGGGGACTAGGTCCAAAAATGGACCGATCCTGACCATGGTTGGTAAAGTCTCTTGTATTTTGCGAAAATATAAACAAACATAAATTTGAGATGCATCAGTGCAATATTTTTGTTTTTTGATAGATTTAAGTAAAGATCGGGAAGCAGCTCTATATGGCTCTATTCATTAATTCATTAATCTATGACTAAGATCTATACGACAATTTGGATCTTATGGCAATTTATGTCGATTTTATAGGGGTCATTTGTATGGGGGCTAGGTTTGAACATGGACCGATTCTCACCAATTTCAATAGCGTTCATCACATGGCCGATGAAAGCTTATATACCAAATTTCATCAAAATATATTCATATTTGCGACCTGCAGTTTGATTACAAAGTTTACATGGACACACAGACGGGCGGACGGACATAGTTAAATCGATTAAAAAAGTGATTCTGATTCGATCGGTATAATAAAAGATGGGTCTAGGTCAAATATTTTTGGTTGTTACAAACAGCAGCACAAAGTCATTATACCCAAACTACATAGTGGTATAGGGTATAAAAATGGATTTTCAATATCAGGAAGTGGAATTTATCTTCGGTTACTTCCAAAACGAAGTCTTTCTACTGAAGGAAAGCCATACGTAGTGACAGTTCCCATTAAGCTAATGCGATCCCAAAATGATTTTCACTCCAAACACATTGATGGTAAATTTTGTACATCGACAATAAGACATCTTGAAGAATTGGCATCTGTTCTTAGTCCAAGCGAAGTCTGCTTCATTAGTCAAGACGACAAAGCCAGGGTAAAAAAACAGGCTCCAATTCTGATGCATGTCGAATATAGAGTTAGTCTTTCTGATCACGATTGGGTCGTTGCATCTAAACATAAACTGATTCCTTCTGTGTATGTAGGTATTAGCGTGAAACCTGATGGACTGGGCAAAGTTGAGGCTGTGAGTTATTCTGGCGCCCAATAAGTATCGCTGTACGTTCCGGGAAGAACTCTTCTTCAACCGCTATTGCACATGGGCTATATTTCGAAAGAATCTTGCAGCTTGCAGAATTCGACATTATCACCAAAAATAATAATGTAGTCAAGCCAATAATTATGTTTACCGTTAACGGTGGCCCCGACGAAAACCCACGATATCAAAAAGTGATCAACGTTGCCATTCATCATTTTTTGAAACATGACGTAGACGCTCATTTTATGGCTACAAATGCTCCTGGACGCAGTGCATTTAATGGGGTGGAACGAATAATGGCACCTTTAAGTCGTGAGTTATCAGGAGTCATTTTACCACACAGTCATTTTGGGATCCACTTACACGAGCACGGACGGACAAATGATGCTGAATTAAAAAAGCTAAATTCCAAATTTGCAGGCGAGACTCTCTCACAAATCTGGAGTAGTATGATTATTGATAACTATACATTCAACAGTTGCTGAGTATATTGAACCAGATAAATTGGAAATCCCACAAGAAAATATTTTATCCAAAAATTCCGAATGGTTCCCTAAACATGTTCAAACGAGTCAATATTGCACTCAAATTGTTAAGTGTGATAATCAAAATTGCTGTGCAAAACCTAGAGGTAGTTATTTTACTGTAATGAACAAAAAAAATTTGCTGCAACCGATAGAAAAAGTGGTGAAACGTCAAATTTTGCTCCATTGTTTTTATTAAACAATTTATGTTTATTTTTGTTGTCGTTCAGTGCATAATGTTCTGAAAGATAGAACGTGCTCAGGTTGTGAAATGTACATTGCTTCTCAACTGCTGCTAAAAGAGCATGTCAAAAATATGAAAAACAAAAAATTATACTATACAGCCCGAAGACAACCTGAATTAACGGTTGTAATTGCCCTGCAGGTAGGAAATGAAGATGCTGAATGGATTGATGAAGAGAACGTCGATATATATGTTGAAATTGTTTCTGAGGATAAATCTACTGAAAATTGCATCCCTGTTTTGTCAATGGATGAATACGTGGCCTCTCCGTGGGAGAACGAATAAGGTATGCCATAAATATTTATAAAAAGTGCTGTTTTTTAAATGTTTAGTTTTTATTTCAGATCGTCGGACTATTGTTGCTTTTTTTCTATTTTAAAAATATAATGAATTCTGTTCTGTTCTTGTTGTTGTTTTTTTTTTTTTTTTTTTTTGGTTTTTTTTTATTATTTTATTTTTTGTTTTTATTTTTATGTTATACTGAATTTTGTTTTGTTTATTCGAATACAAAAATTGTTCAATAAGTAATTTAAAAAATGTTTTAACTTTTGCTACGTTATTCTTCTCGGGGGAATTTGTTACGTTCTGTTACTTTAGAGAGGGGAAGAGTTAAAAAAACGGCAAAAACAGCGTTACGTAATTTGTGAACAGTCCCTAACCACCAAACCGTTTGTTATCTCTGTTTAACAAAAGTTTCTGGATTCAATATGAAAAATCGAAAAAATATTACCTACGCGAATGTCCTATCGGTTTCCAAACCAGTTCAACGTGCACCAAATGATCCATTACCAGTCATTCCCAGTGTTACCAGCAGTGGTACTTTTTATGAGGCTGAAGATGAACGTGACTCAAGCTGAGCTTAATGATCTAATTCGGGATTTCTATTTAACGAAGCAAGACGCAGTAATACTAACTTCACGCATGCAGTAGTGGAAACATCCTACAGTTGGGACAAAAGTAACAATCTATAGAAGCTTGGAATTGGCTGCATATTTTGAAAAGAAACACTCTATTCTATACTGTACTGATCTTGATGGCTTATTTCAAAAAATGAACCAGCCATATGACAAAACTGAATGAGGATTACTTATTGAGGTATCTAAGTACAGTTTAAAGGCTCTCCTTTTGCATAATGGGAATGAAAAATCATCCATACCAATTGCAAATGCCATTAATACAAAGGAAAATTACGAATCAATGACTGAAATTTTGACGTTACTCAAATACAATGATCATAAATGGAAGACTGTAAATTAATCTCTTTTAGGTCATTGGTTCTTTGAGTGGTGTGCAAAGAGGTTTCACAAAATCTTGTTGTTTCCTTTGTCTATAGGATAGTCGTGATACATGTCATCATTACGTCAGAACAGAGCGGCCAAAAAGAACCGAGTATTCACCAGGAAAACAGAATATTTCAAATAAACCATTAATTAATCCAAACGACGTTCTGCTTCCGCAGCTACACATAAAATTGGTACTTTTTAAGAACTTTTGTCAAGGGTCTGGACAAAGATGGTATAGCATTTAAATATTTGTTAGCGGTTTTTTTTCCTAAAATTTCATATGCTAAAATCAAAGAAGGCATATTTGTTGGCCCTCAGATCAGGAACCTATTGAATGATGACAATTTTTGACAATGTTCATTGGAGAAAGAATATGCAGCCCGGAAATTTTACAAGTGCATCGTGGACAGTTTTCTTGGAAACAATAAAAGTGATAACCACAGACAAATTATTGCTGAATTATTGAAAATTTATCACGAATTAGGTGCAGGAATGTCACTCAAAATGCATTTTCTTCATACGCATTTAGATTTTTTTCCACAAACCGGTAAGCGTCAAACAAGGGGAGCGTGCTCATCCAGAGTCAATGAAAATTGAAAGACAGTATCAATGATTTTCGGACAAAAGCATGCTGGGAGACTATTGCTGGACTCTAATACGTGAAACTGAACCAACAAAATACAGATGTCAAATAACGCCGTTCACCTTTGAAAATTCATTGATTTTTATTTAATTTATTTAAACTAATGATTTTTTATGTAAAATACGGATAAAAACATTTTTCGTATCTCGAAAGCCTTGAGGCAAATCACCGCATTCGTTATCGAAATTTTTCGATCGAAATCATTTTTTTATTTCCCAAAATAAAATGCTGAGAATAATTTTTCTTTTTCCCAGTTGAAGAATTATGGCCTCTGATTAAGGATAAAAGCGAATCGTGGTGGAGCGTTTGCCCGTCTTCTTCAAATAATAAACCAAAATATGGAATTTCGATTGATTCTACTCGATATCGAATGCGGTGATTTGGCCCCTGATGTGATAAAGAAAAACCAATTACAGATTCGAATTCAGCCCACCAAATAACCCTAGGAGAGATATTTGGTTGCTACAGGCCAAAACCCTGTTGGCTAGTATTATTATTCATAAATTAAAAAAAATATATATATAATTTCCATCAAAGTTGAAAAATAGTCAAAAAAAAAAAACAGACAAATAGCGACTTACCAGCAGAAACACAAAGCAAGCAGTAAATTTTTTTCTAAAATATACTCAATAAATACGTATATCAAGTTTTTTATATACTACCTGAAAGTGGACCAAATTGCCTAATTTTTTTTTCTTTTTTACCTCTAGCAGTTAAAGGGCAGCTGCACTTTGTGGAGTTATGTAGAGGAACAATCAAATAACATACTTTGAAAATATGGGAGATATAGAAAATTATATATTTTTTTTCATCAAATTTGAAAATATTGAAAAAATATACAGTTGCTAAATGACGAATTACCTGGAGAAACCCAAAGAAAACAGTAAATTTTATTCTACAGTATACTGAATAAATACGTAAATCAATAAAAAATTACGACCATTTACCTAGTTTGTTCCATATTCTACCTGAAACTGGACCAAATTGCCTAAGAATGTGTGTTTTATTGAACTTTGAAGGGTTATTTGATTTTATTGAAGAAAGCAATTTCCTACAAGATGATTTTATTAAAAATATCGTCATCGCACACGAAATATTTGATTTTTGAAACTTCGTTTGCTCTAAGAACACCACTGTGCGTCGCGAGTAGAATAATTTTCATAGATTAAAAATCAACGACGAGTATTAAGTATTGAAAATCGCTACAAGATACAAAGACCACATTTTAAGAAAATAAAAGTGTTTTTTCATCAAGGCATTCTACCAGTTCTCGGATGCGTCTTTAGGTGGAAGAAGATCAATGAATTCAAATTCCGAATCAGTACCCGATTTGCGAAATTTTGCCCCTCGGATTATTTTCTCTTTCCAACCTTGAAGAAATAGTTCAGTGTTGAAAAGATTTGGCAACAATGCACATTAAATGAAAAACAATCTGAGGACCATAATTTCGTATATGGGGGTCTAAGATTGAAAGATCCGTCAATCTGTATACCGATCAACTCACATCTAAGTCTATTTATTTCTGATGTTCCTTCATCTATTTATCTATCTGTCTGCAGCTGTACCCTTTATTTAAACTGCAGGTAGAAAATGACATACATTTTTATCAAACTGGTTGAAATCGGTGCATGTTCAGTAGGGTGCTTCACCAAAAATAAATTATACCCTGTAGTCAGATTATAATGAGTTTGTGCTAATGATTGTAACTACCGAAAATATTTTACCTAAACCCAGAATCACTTTTTGAGTCGATTTAACGCCCGTCTGACTACCAGTCTGTCCTTCCGTCCATCTGCGTGTCGATATTAACATGCTGGTCGTAAATATGATTAAATTTGGTATTTAAGCTTTTATCGGGCTTAGGGGTAACACTGTTGAAATTGATGCGTGGTCAGACCTAGGGCACATACAAATAACCCCAGTCAGATCGATTATATATCATATATCACCAGTTTTAGTCATAGTCCCCATATAAAGCTAATTCCCGATCTTCACTCATATATAAAAAAAAAATTTGCATAATTTTATTTTTTTCTCAAATTTGGTCCATGTATGTTTTTGAGAAAAGTAAGTGCCCCTTCTAAATATGGTCCTGATCGGCCTATTTCCTATTACAAAAATAACATCAGATATAAATATCAGATATAAAGATAAATATGTGCCCTTTTTCATCTGGGAAGGTGAGAAATTCCAAGTCAGGGAGAGTACTAAACTATAGTAAAAAATATAAAGGGTTTAGCGTTCTCAGGCAAAATTTCGAGATGAGAAATCATCAGTGGTTACTGAGTTGTAGCTGAAAATCTAAGCAAACAAACATCAAGGTAAGAATAATTTCAGCATTTCATATGTTCAAATCGCTAAATTCGAGAACAACGTAATCAAGCAAAATCTCTATTTACAAAAATTAATTTTTCTACAATTACAATCAAATTCTACCAACAAGTATGTAAGTTTCATAAAAATCGAAGCAGGATTCATATGGGAGGTAGTTCGAATATGGTAGCTAATTCTCAAGTCATTGAGTCGGATATACTAAATTTTTACTTTTAGGCTCATCAAGGTCCCTCTCAAGGTAATAATTTTTAACGCTTATATTATATATTTAGTACGTTAGCAACATTCATAGCCTCATTTTTTGGATAAAATCGCTCTCAAGGAGCCTTCAAAAATCTGACAAAATTCCCAACAAATCTTTTGGGCCTTCAGAGTTGAAAAAAATTAAAAATATTTTTGATAGAATGGTCATGAAAATAATCACTCCCTATTAAATCTGGCTAAATTGCTGTATATTCCAGTTTATAATATTTGTACACCCACGAACCATCGTTTTAATTAAAATCGGACTTGAAGCAATCTAAGTCATATGTAGTTCCAATAAAAAGCAGGCTCCCGATACACACTTAAATATATGTTAAGATCTACAAGTACGATTATTTGCCGTCAAATGCGAAATTATGAAAATAAAAACACAACTTTTCAATTTATTAATATCTGAGATAAAAGTTCTTAAATATATTTATTTAAAATATTACCTTTTGTACAAAAGTTATATATAAAAAAAAGATGGAAAGCCGAAAAGAGACTGGTACCAACTAATAGTAGTTAAATATGTAAGAGGGTGACAAACAATGTTTCAGTGTACCGTTAACGGTTTTACTAGTAAGAATCTGTGTAAAAACTCCTAACAAAGATGTTAAAAAGTGGAGTTAAATAGATTCCAACTAGTTATTAACCCAATAGGGGGTTAATATTTAACAGTGGTACAAATATGAAAATATGTACAAAAATGTAGCATTTGTGCTTAAACAACGATCTATTTCAATCAAACTTAGTACGCAGGTCCTTTTTGGATTACTAAATCTTATGATAACACAATTATAAGTAATTTGTTTTAATGATTTTTTTCAACAACTTATTCCCGTTCAACTTTTGATGATTCTGCCACTTACCCATCAATACTGACTGCTAATAGAACCATATCCATTCTGCTCCTTGATGTCTCTATAGTTTCTAATGGTTTGTAAAAAGCTAAAATTTTCATACAATAGTGGACCTGATAAAATTCTCAGTAGTATCTTAATTGAATGTGCGGATGCTTAAGCAATTCCACTAACAATAATATTTAACTCATCAATTAAATACGAATACTTTCCAAATGGAATACAAGTCCCATATATGGGCAGGAGCTTCAAAGTCTATTTTGGAGCTACTGGACCATGTACAAAGGAGGGCGTTGGCGCTTATCAATGACAGTAGGGTATCCAACTCTATTGATTCATTGGAACAACGTCTGAATGTGGGTTGTGTAGCACTGTTCTATAGATATTACCATGGGAAATGTTCTTCTGAGATTAGCGAACTTATTCCAAGATCACATCTGTTTGTTGTCGAGTTGACCGCACAACGCATTACAAAGAGAATTAGTTTATCAGTCGAACTAGCCGTATGTGGAATAAACTCCCCGCAGAGGTCTTTCCTGACAGTTATAATCTAATAAAATTTAAGTCAAATATCCACAAACCCTACTCCCTCTTTCCTCCTCCCCACAACCTATTTTCTTGAAATCAACACAATGCAATGCATTTGCAGGGGGCATCCCCTGAGTGTTGGTTAATATAAAAAAAATAAAACTAAATAAAAATACATCTTCCTCTTTCATCAATCCGTTATTTAAATCTGGTAACAAGTCTGACATTACAAATTATTATGGTATTGCGAAATTAATTACTATACCTAATTCTTTGAAAAAATTATAACTGATCAACTATGTCGTCAAGTGAACACATTGATTTCTCCGTTCCAGCATGGCTCTCAAAAACGGTGCTCGACTTAAACGAACATTTTACATCTTACAACAATAGGCAATCGGGGTTTTCTTCAAAGAAAGCAAACTGACGCAATTTACACTGACTTCAGCAAGGCATTTTAATAAAGTCAAGCATAAGCTTCTTATAAAGAAATTAATTTCATAAGATTTTCTGATCTTGGGAAAGCAAAAATATTAATTTTTTATCTAGAGTGCCGCAAGGCAGCCATCTTGGACCGCTCTAATTTTCATAATTTATAAATGATTTACCTCAAGTTATTCATTTTTCAAATATCCTGATATATGCTGACGATGTAAAAGTCTTTATGAGTTACAACCAATATTCCGACCATACTTATCTTCAAAATGATTTGGATTCATTTTACTCACGGTGCATTTTAAATTTAATGGAGCTGAAGGGAGGCTTACAACTGGAAAAAGTTGATAACTTCTTAGATCTTGGTGTTTTATTAGATTCAAAGCTAACTTTCGTGCCTCATAATACAGTTACGGTAAACAAAGCCAGAGGAGTACTTGGTTTTATAAAATGTTAAATGATCCGCATGTAACAAAAACGCTATACACATCACTTGCGAGACCGATTTTGGAATATGCCTCTATTATATGAGACCCTATCTAGCAAACTCGTATTGATAGCACTGCATAACATTAAAAAAACAATTCCTATTATTTTGTCTTCGCAGTTTAAATTTTAACCCTTTAAATCATATAACAGGAGACTTACTATTGTTAAGCTGCCAACCTTAAAAAGCCGCACATCCATGCTAAACGTTTCATTTCTTTTGAACATAATTAATGGCGACGTTTGTTCTGGTTTCCTGAGCAACGATATTTCATTTAACAGCCCTCAGCAGTCAACACGTTTATCTGTTCAGTTTATGCGAACGGTGATCCGCTTAGACGAATGTGTATTGAATTTATTTAATAAACTTTATAGATGTATTGAATTTTCTTTAAATACAAATGTCATCAAAAGTAAAATAATAATTTATTTGAACACATAATTATCAATTAAATGTTTTCACTTCTCTTATTCATGTTCGCCTATTTTTTATATGTTTTTGTAAATAGCATTTAAGGATTAATTCCATAGATAAATAAATATATAAATAAATAAAATCAATATTCTTTATACTAATCTATAATATTAATAGGCAAAGCGATTTCTTGCATGTGCGTATGATGTAACATTGTCAATTTTACCCCAAATTTGACCAAACATACCTCATTTGAAAGACGTTTCTTTTTCGGTGTCCACGAGATTTACATATTTTTACATTTTTACATTTTTTTTTTAGTAAAATGCCTTTAAAGTTGCTATTGACACATACATAAAATTATAAAATGATGTGTGCATGTTTATTAAAATTGTATATGAAAAGCCCTGTGTTGGATTGAAAACTAAAGTTTGGACTTACACCAATAACGACAATAACGCAATCGAATTTCGTTATAATAATCGCATAAAATATTGAAAGAAATAAATTGAATGAAATAATAAAATTTCCTAGAATTTGCACTCGAATTTCGAGGGCTGGGATCTGCTAGGAGTGCTAATAGTTCCTGTTCTTATAAATCAACATGACTTTAGGAAATAATCAGCCGGACAAGATATTGCGAACCTACTTTTTTAACTCCCAATAGAAGTTTCATAATGTGGAAGTACCTCTTCTTCAAAAACTTTATAATATTGGAGACGAGGAAGTGTACAGAATTCTGCTCTGACTTACGTTTCATCATCCATAACAACGCAGCAATATTTTGTTTCCAAAAGTTCATACAACTTTCTTGATCTACTTTTTATGACTCTATTTTACTTTTCTAAAACTTTTGGTAGTTTTGCTTTCTTTCGGATTTTCCAACATTTTTGCAACATTTCTAGAGGACATATGCCTGTTTTATGTAACGCAAATTTTATTTTCTCAATTTCTACTAACAGTTTAATTTCTTGTTGTTGGTATTTATTTCCTCGATACAGATAATATTTTAGAGTAGCGTTACAGATCTTAATTTGTTCATCCTTCCACAGTTCTGAGAGGTTAATGAAAAATATTTAATTTAATTAATTTTAACTTTCTTATTGGTTTGTGATTTATTTGATCAGTAGGCATATTCTGAGACAACCTCCGTATGTCCTGTCGATTAATTGGCATACAACGTTTAGATATGTCAAAGCTTAAGCAATATAAATCATATATTAGTTACGGTTTTAGCCTATAAGCTGTCTGTAAGCTTAGTAACTAGACCTTAATAATAGTCCTTTTTTTGATTTCTTGGCAAGCCCCATCAATCAATATAGGAAACGGAACAATGTTTAACCTCAATTAAAGATTTGGACATGTAAAAAAATTTTACTTATTTTCAGTGCAAAAAAACATTTGTTTCTCATCCCTGCTCCACCTGTTTTTGGATGGCCCAATAAACAAATAAACAAAAATGATTTCACAAGATGTAGACGGTCAAATTTAAATAAATAGCACCCTACAATGTACGTAGAGTAAAATAATAATATTAGTTAACTTTAAGTGCTGGTATATTTGGCAATTCGATTAGTGTGATTCAAGAGCCATTAACCATACCAGTATAAGGTATACAAAATGTGACTATGGTTTATCGGCATTTTACCATAAACATTTTTAGGTAGATGCAGGATATTAAGTAAATTTATACCATCCTGTATAACCAAAAAAACGTTTGTTACAAACATTGTTTCACGATCATTCGAACATGCTCCGTAAATGTAGGGTAAAAAAACATACCACAAAAGGACGCACTCAATCCTCCCCTAACCATCATGTATTATATATACAGTGATTAAAATCGAAGCTCGTACACCAACTAATTTTCATTACATTTCTGAATTTTAGCTAACCTGTAAGTGATATATAAAAAGTCCCTTTGCGGATATTGTAGCGCACTATAAGCCATATTTCGAGCAAACAAAAAAGGCTTTTAAAAATTGGATGAAAAGCAAAACTCGTGCAGTCAATAAAAATAAATAAATAAATAAATACTTTGTCTAGAGCCAGTTAGTTGGATTTATACTATTCATTAACGCCCAAGGCAGTCTAATAACCTGGTTGAGAGGTAGGAGGGAGTGTTTCCGATATTCCAAGTGAAAAATATCGCTACCGTGCTTAGCTTTTGGGGCCGCCATTTCCGTAACATTATCATTGGGCCATTTTCTTCAGAAACGGCGAAACTGTTGATGAGAAACGATATCTTTGAATATTGGCTCATTATGCCTGTCCAAAAATGCGTCCACAAGGTCTGGATGGTCACTGGTTTCGACAATATGGAGCAAAGTGCCACCCTGCATATCTAACAGAGCAGTTTTAGTAACAGAAAATCCCTAGACGTTTTTTTTTTCTTCATTTATTCATTGGTGATAAATTCAATGCTCACAGCTTTTATTTAATTAACCAATCAATACTGTAGATTCACAGTAATCTTCATCGTTGCCAATTTCCTTTTCAGGGGTAAGAATATGTGACTCTGCCTTACCAACTGGTGATTGCAATGAGGAATAACAATAAACACACAGCTTTTTTTCCGGAATAAGTTCAGGATTTCTAATAGAAAAATTTAGGGATATTGATTTTAGTGACTTGGCTCCGATTTTATCAGGATGTTAAATAAACGGATCACAACATGTTTTATGCCTTAAATGGAACCATTTTAAATATTTATTCTTGCGGACTTTGTAGATACTTCTACAAACAAAAGCTGTCTTCTCAGTAATGAGAATACATAATCTCCTTTTTAATAATTCCAAATCTGTTGCAGACAGGCTTAGCACAGAAATAGTCTATTTATGTACCTAACGATTCACCGAGCTTATTGCATATAAAACATTCCATCACTACTGCTTAAAACACAACTTCACTATAAGCACAACTCTTTGAAAGTAACTCCACATTTAAAGATCTTAAGAAGGGGAGCTAATGTCTAGGATGATGAAATATTTCATTATACTGTGGTCAGAAAAACAGACGATACAATACACGCAATTATTTCACAAAATGTAGCAGTTAGGAAAGCTTATTATAACGGGTGATTTTTTAAGAGCTTGATAACTTTTTTTAAAACAAAAACGCATAAAATTTGCAAAATCTCATCGGTTCTTTATTTGAAACGTTAGATTGGTCCATGACATTTACTTTTTGAAGATAATTTCATTTAAATGTTGACCGCGGCTGCGTCTTAGGTGGTCCATTCGGAAAGTCCAATTTTGGGCAACTTTTTCGAGCATTTCGGCCGGAATAGCCCGAATTTCTTCGGAAATGTTGTCTTCCAAAGCTGGAATAGTTGCTGGCTTATTTCTGTAGACTTTACACTTGACGTAGCCCCACAAAAAATAGTCTAAAGGCGTCAAATCGCATGATCTTGGTGGCCAACTTACCGGTCCATTTCTTGAGATGAATTGTTCTCCGAAGTTTTCCCTCAAAATGGCCATAGAATCGCGAGCTGTGTGGCATGTAGCGCCATCTTGTTGAAACCACATGTCAACCAAGTTCAGTTCTTCCATTTTTGGCAACAAAAAGTTTGTTAGCATCGAACGATAGCGATCGCCATTCACCGTAACGTTGCGTCCAACAGCATCTTTGAAAAAATACGGTCCAATGATTCCACCAGCGTACAAACCACACCAAACAGTGCATTTTTCGGGATGCATGGGCAGTTCTTGAACGGCTTCTGGTTGCTCTTCACTCCAAATACGGCAATTTTGCTTATTTACGAAGCCATTCAACCAGAAATGAGCCTCATCGCTGAACAAAATTTGTCGATAAAAAAGCGGATTTTCTGCCAACTTTTCTAGGGCCCATTCACTGAAAATTAGACGTTGTGGCAGATCGTTCGGCTTCAGTTCTTGCACGAGCTGTATTTTATACGGTTTTACACCAAGATCTTTGCGTAAAATCTTCCATGTGGTCGAATAACACAAACCCAATTGCTGCGAACGGCGACGAATCGACATTTCACGGTCTTCAGTAACACTCTCAGAAACAGACGCAATATTCTCTTCTGTACGCACTGTACGCATTCGTGTGGTTGGTTTAATGTCCAATAAAGTAAACTGAGTGCGAAACTTGGTCACAATCGCATTAATTGTTTGCTCACTTGGTCGATTATGTAGACCATAAATCGGACGTAAAGCGCGAAACACATTTCGAACCGAACACTGATTTTGGTAATAAAATTCAATGATTTGCAAGCGTTGCTCGTTAGTAAGTCTATTCATGATGAAATGTCAAAGCATACTGAGCATCTTTCTCTTTGACACCATGTCTGAAATCCCACGTGATCTGTCAAATACTAATGCATGAAAATCCTAACCTCAAAAAAATCACCCGTTAGATAGTGCAATTTTTGAAGGCATTGCTATGAACAAATATATATTTTTTTACTATAGAAAAAGGCTTTTTAAAACTAAAATATTTAAATATAAAAATAAAAACATTATATTTTAGAAACCTTTTCTCTAGCATATTACAGCAACGAGGAGGTTCATACTTCGATGTCATGGGTACATATTGGTTGGTGTTTTTAACGATTTTCAGGACAAAATATAAGGGCCATTTTTTTTTAAGTCCATTAAATTTGGGTAAATTCTGAAGATGATTTTTTTAATTTTCCATGTAAAAATATTGTAAAACATATATTTAATTTTATTTAAACACTGGATTTCAAGCTTCTGTTTATTTATTTAAAACTCCTCAATAAAAATACAATTTGATTAAATATTAAATCATTCTTTGTAATAGTACTTATTACTAAATAAAATTAATCGCTTTTAACACAGGAAAATCTACAAAAAAAAATAAATAAATAAACCCACAAAATTATTCAAAATTATTCGCATCAAAACAAAAAGAAAACAAAACAAAACAACCAAACATAAATCTAATAAATAACAAATAACCAAAAGCAATAAATACAATACACAAGTGATCTCTTTATGTTATTGAGCTTAAAGAGAAAGACAAAACATCTGTAGTCTCTTAGATGGAACAGTAAATTTATAAAACAAAACGTGGAAGGAAAAATGACACCAAAAACGAAAAAAAATCTAAACAAAACACTAAGGAAACAAAAAGTGATAAAACAAGTGAACCTACAATTAAATCGTGTGAAATGAGTAGCGAAAACAACAACAAAATAAACTGCTGCTCCAAAAAGAATGAGAGATGCAATGCAAAACTTTTATGTTGAAAATGTTTTAAAAACTCCGCGATTATCGAATGTTGATTCACCCTATAAATTAATAAACCTGGTTGATAAAAAATTTGAGAAAATAACTGAGGTCATGAAAACACTTATTCAGGAAAATGAATCGCGTATGATGAAAAATTTCGACATTCGTTTTGATGAACTGAAAGATGATATTGAAAATTACCCACCGTGTAGCTACATTAGAAGCAGTTGCTGATGATATTGTCAGTCTTAAAAGTGAAGCTGGAAAATTAAAAACACAATTACAGCGTCAAGAAAATTCAATGATCGTGTCAGACCTTCGCATTAATGGTGTACCATATCGTGATGATGAAGATTTATATGTCCTATTTCAAAATATATGTGGGACCTTAAACATAAACACTCCAGCAGTAAAATCAATATATCGTTTACAAAATTATAATAATAAAGAAACAGAAAATTCCCCAAATGCTGTCATAACAGTCAAATTTTTCTCTCAATATGATAAAAACTTTGTTTTAAAATCTGTGGCAAATTTTAGAAAAAGAAATAAAACGTCGTTGTTGTTAAATCATATTGGCGAAAATTCCGATCGTCTTTTCTACATCAATGAAAATTTAACTTCAAGTAATTTTAAAATTCTACATTCAGCAGTAAGCCTAAGGTTACAATCAGCCTTTACAATGAGGGGTATAGTATATATAAAACTAAATGCCGAAGAAAAACCCATTCGTATTGACAGCATGGATGAGCTGCGTAATTTTTTTCCTGATCTCCCTCAATCTGTTGAAAATTAGTTGCTGTCAAACTATGCTAACTGCGCTTTTTATATTTTATCTTAAATAGTTTTTATTACTATTTTGAATTAACCAAATTCTGTTATTACAAATATCTTTTTAAATTTTTTAAAGTTATTTCTTTATTTTCTGTACTTCAGTTTCTATGAGTGACCTTCCGCGAGAAAAAGGACCTAGTGTGTCAAAAAACGGGTTGTGTCAAAAACGGTGGATTCTGGTACCTAATACGGTGTAGAAACTTTAAACGCGTTTTTTTCTCAAAACTTAATTTTCACACACTAACCATATTACTTCTGCTGCTGGAAGAACTTACTCAATGCTTAGAGTTATAAAAAGCTTGAGTCCACTTTCAATGCAATTTCAAGATATATTTTCAATATTCGAAAATATGACCCGATTTCGTGCTACTCGAAAAAACTATACGGAGTAACATTTGAAAATTTGTTAAAGATAAAAACACTACTGTTCTTATATAAAGTTGTACGTACACATCAGCTAACATATCTGTATGACAGACTCGTTTTTATGCGCACGGCTCGAAACCATGACATAATGTACATTAGATACCAATATTTAGTATCCAAGTGGCAATTTTATGTCTCCTCAATACGTCTTTGGAATTCGCTACCATCTTCCATTAAAATTATAAGCAACGCAATGCATTTTGATCCTTTTTTTTATTTTTTCTTTAATTTTTTTTTTTTTTGCTGATCCGTTTATATTTTAAATTTTTTTTTTTTATTTAACAAATTTTGTTTATTTTTATTTTTTGTATATTATTTTATTTATTAATATTTGCATTAACATTGTTGGTTATAATTTGTTATTTTTTTTTTAATTATTTAATATTTTTATATTTACATTTATTATTATTTTTTAAAACAAATTTATTCAAATTTTCTATTTCAATTCAATGTAAAACTCCTATACTTTAATTATAATATTATTAATCTGGTTGTATGGGAAATCATAAATAAATAAATAAATAATGATTTCTATTCCCCATATAAATAGCTTTCAATTGATACCAGAATTGTTTAATTTGAACCATAATTTCTCAAGTTACTACAGTTTTTCACAGTAGTACCAAATCCAAGATCGCCAAAATTTGTTAAAAATTACCATTTCTAAAATGTCTATATCTTGGCCAAAAATTGGCAAAATGAATTACAAATTGAGATATGAGGGTTTCATCACCATAAGTTTCAGTGGTAATTTAAAAAAAAAAATTCTGTTACCATGGAGCAACACTCACTGGGTGATTTGACATGGACCCATAACTGTTTTTTAATAAAATTTTATGGGTATTGTTGCTTTTATAACGTTGATCGCTAATTTGTTATACTTTTTTGATAAAATTATTGGCTGTGTTAAGTTTCATTTTCCATGGTTGCGTAGAGTGGAAATGTATCATTCGTCCAGATGAGCTTTTCTTTATCCTTAATTATTTTTATATCTAAGTACGGAGTTTCATTGCTCTGTTCTCATTTTATCCTAGATGTGATTTTATTATGGTATGAATTCATTGTATTCATTATCGTTTCTTCGTCCTTTATATTGATTACTTATTTTGACATGAACTTTATTTTTAATTTTAGCTTTTAATTCAGTTATTACTTCGTCTAAGATATTGTCTCGCATTATATCTGCAATTGTAGGAGATAAAGGGTTACCCATGGCATACCATATATTTGATTGTAAAATTTTTTGTCGTATGTAAAGTAGTTGTTTTCGGCTAAGCAAAACTGAAGTAGTTTTAATAATAAAAATTGTTGTTTTGATATAGTTGTAACATCTTTTAGGGTTTCCCACATATGAAGGATATTTTTTATGGCTAGATGTGTCGATATATTGGCAAATAGTGATACTACGTCAAAAGATACAATAATGTCTTTTTTATCCAGGATGAGGTCCTTTATTCTATCTTTTAGTTACATAGAGTTCTTAATATTGTAAGATGGAGAAATTAAATTCTTTAGTATCGAGCCAACGTATTTTGCTAATTCATAGCAAGGAACTTTGAAAGATGATTAGATTGGTCTAATAGGTATATTCTCCTTGTGAATTTTAGGAAGACCATATAATTCTGGTGCTGCCGCTGTGTGGCTTGTCATTTTTATTTTCTCTAAATTTGGGAGATGGTTATTTTTGAACAGGTCAATAATTATCTTATTATTTGTTCTTTGTAATTTAGTCGTTGGATCCTCTCGGATTGTCTTGTAGGTAGTTTTGTCATCTAGCAATTTATTCATTTTTATTTTGTACTCCTCTTTGTAAATAACTACTGTCTTGTTTCCTTTATCGGCGCATGTTACCAAAATTTTATCCTCGTTCTCTTTAATAAAGTATTTAGTGTCTTCATATATGCTTAAAATGTATTTTTCCATTTTGTTATTAGTCATTTTTTGTTTGCAGTTAGATATCCGGTTCGCAATTTCGGGTCTCAATATTTCCTTATCCGTATCATTTTTATTGTCTGGATCCATTTTTCCATGTCCGCTATTAATGGAATTGGTGAGAAGTTTTTGTTATTTACTGGTAATGCAAATTTATTTCCTAAAGACAGAAGCCATTTGCTCTCAATTTCAAATTCTATCGAGGTGAAGTTTACAAACTAGTTCTCATTGAACCGGAAGTTGAAGTTTTTAAATTTCAATCAAACGAAACACTCAACACCCTTTTCACACGAAAGAAAACTAAACCAGATATATTAAAAATTGACAACGTAGTTTACGAGATTAAATGCAATGGTAATGAAAGGGAGCTGTGTAATAAATTCTATATAGGAACAACAAAAAGAACATTAGGTGTAAGAATTGCTGAACATAAAGTAGATATAAATAAATGCAAGCAATCGACAGCACTGTCACAACACGCAAAAGAGAGCGGACATAACGTGGACTTTAAAGGAGTCAAAATAGTAGATAAGGAGAGAAAAGAAAACAAAATATATACATTGGAAAGTTTAAGAATACAACAAAAAATACACAAAACAATAAACACAAAGGAAGACAAAGATAACACCAAGCTGCAATATTCAATTGCAATAACTTAAATATTAGTTCTGTGATATTAGGCAATAAGTTCAAACCTGTGATCATACTCTATTTTTATTTTTTTTTTGATTATTTTTATTAATTTATTTAAAGTTATTAAATTTGTGTCGTGATGTCCAGTTTTTTAATTTTAAATTCACTAATGACCATGAAAATGTAAATTGAATTAATCGTAAGTCAAACTATTGAAACTAATATTATAAGATTTTGTTGTTGATATGTTGCTTTATTTTTTATTTTTGCCACCAGAAGTTAATAAAATAATTGTTAACTCCTGATGAAGTTGAAAACAAGTCAACGAAACGTAGAGTTCATGATAAAATAATTTTGTTTTAATTTATTTTATTTTCATACTAAATGCTGACCAATAACTAGCCCACAACAAACAAAATAATAATTTTTATCAGAGCTGTAAACGATTGCAATCGATTTAATTGCAATCACATGATTTCTCGTTAATGATTGCTAATTTTTTGATTGCATTCCAAATCCTAAATTGATTTCATAATTTCAATTTGAAATCATGAAATCAATACGACAAAAATGATTGAATCAATTTTTTGAAACCAATTCATATATTAATTGATTGCAATCAAATTTGATTGAAATCGATTTGATTGCAATTAAAGTAATTGCAATCAAAATTATATCAGAATCAAAATCAAAATCTTCGTTCTCTTCAAATAAAACTCCTTCTTCTAGAAACAGAGATGACTCTGATAATTTTGAATTACCAACAATGTAAATTTTTTTTGAAGTTTAAAGTTTTGTAAAATTGGTAAACATAATTTTTTATTGCAATCAGTTTTGTGTCAAAATGCTAATAAATTAATTGTTCATATCAAGGTTTATGTATACAAGGTTACGCCATCCCAGCCCCCATCCCTTTTCTGTTTTTTTGACGTCTTACTCGTATGACATCACGCAAAGTTTGTTCCTATCTAGCAGATACGGACACATCGCTTGAAATGCTTGGTCTTTATCCGATTCTGAAATCCACATTTATGAAATTCAACGCACCTTTACCGTCATCAGCTGCAGTAGAAAGGTGATTTTCTTTTGCAACTTTGCTAAATAATCCGCGTCGTGGATCGCTTTCAGATGGTAACTTTGAAAAGTTACTTCTATTAAAAGCCAATAGAGAGCTAACTAATGTAAAAAATGCTCAAAGTAATGAGTTAAATATAAGTGGAGGTTTTTACTAGAATCTGTTGTTTTATACTAAAACTTAGTGGTTTTCACTAAAATCTGGTGGTTTCCACCAAAAATTTGATGTTTCCACCATATTCTAGTGAAAACCGCTAGATTCTAGATTCCAAGTGTATATTATATCGTAGAACTTTCACTTTAGTTGTGATTTCAGGGCAACTCATTGAAATCGCATGATTTCAACAAAAATTTGATTGCAATCGAATTGATTGCAATTAAATTAAATTAAATTAATTAATTAATTAAATTAATTGATTGCAATTAAATTAAATTAATTGCAATCAATAATTTCTAAAAAAAAAATGACTTCAAAATGATTGCAATCACAAAATATTGCAATTTTGACAAGATTTCATTTTGAAATTTGAAATCATTTTGAAATCAAAGAATGGAATCAGTTTGGTTGAAATCACTTTGATTTCAATGGCAATTGATTGCAGTTTTTTCACAGCTCTGATTTTTATATTAATCTTACATGCTTATTATTTTTATTCTTATTAATATAAATTGCCATTATAATCAATTAAATTTCCTTAATGCTATGTTCTTCGTAGAAATCCTGTACTTTAGCTATATAATTTGCTGAACGGGATACCGGATTAAATAAAAAAATTAATAAATGAATAAATAAAGTTAAGTATACAAAATTTTTTTAGCCTATTATTTTAACAATACAAATAACTTTTTTAGTTAGCCATTCGATACGGGATAATATGCTCTAGAAACTTTAAAATTTAACACAAAAATATTGGTGTACGAGTTTGGCTTTAAACCACTGTCACTGCCTACATGCATGTTCTACTACGACGTTTTTATTGGTTTTTTATTTAGTTGACATTTAATAGAAATTCAACTGTCATCTTGAAATCAAAGTCATGCATACCAAATTCAAAAAAGTAAAATACAAAAAGAAAAAAATTCTAAAAACATTCAAACACGCATTTCTCTGTGTTTATTATTGACAGGAAATTGACATGTGTATACGTGTGAGTAAGTCCTGCATGTGATGTCCTTTGTGGGTGTATGTGTACTTGTAAGCTTATTGACATTATAGGCTTCTTGTTTTTTGTATATATAATGAAACGGATATTAGATTTGTGTTTCAAAATATGTTAGTAAGTTTATTTGATTTTGTTTATAATTTTAAAGATTGTTGCTTCGTTTCATTGTTCTTCTTTTGTGGATTTAGTTTTGTATTTCACAAATTTATAAAACAATATGTATGTATTTTCCGTGATTAGGGTTCAGTGACAAGGTCATGGATTTACCACATAAAGCTGTTGGAACAAAATGGTATTATAGAGATTTTTGAATAAGTGGATTGTTAAATTTACAAGCAATAATGTAATTCACTGAAGACAGTTATTCTGATATTGGGGGAAATAAATTACATTTAAAGGAATATATCAAATTGAGCCATAATTTGTACTATTAAGATAAATTTTAATAGTGGATGAATTAAAAAAAATATTAGGTATATCAAAATCTTAAATCTCTAATATGAGATTTTTGTAACATATACCACTCTGTGGTCAGGATATAATGACTTGGTGCTGATGTTTGTAACCATCAAAAATATTTTATTATACCGGTCGACTAAAAATCACTTTTTGAGTCGATTTAGTGATGTCCGCCCATCCGTCCATCCATCTGTATGTCCGTCTCTCCATCTGTCCGTATATATATCTAAACAGCACCAATGACCAAAGCTTTGTTCATGTTGTTAACCCCAAAATCATAAGCTTCATTTAGAATTACGTAAATCATAAGCACTCGTAAATTTTACGACTTTTTTTATTGTGAACAAAAAACACATTTATTATTAATTTTCTTTCATTTTTTACATTTTAACTCGTAAATAAACATTAGAGAATAGAAATTATAAAAAATTGATATTAAATTATTTGTCGTCATCGGACCATAAACAGCAACGTGCTCGGTGTTCTGCACAAAAGGCTCATTGCAGTATTTACAAAAAAACGTCGTCGTTCTGCGTTTTCTAGCTAGATATAAAAAACAACTGGTTCATTTTTTCTCAGGAGAATCCGCCAGTTGTTCTGCAATCTTTATATTTAATATTTCGCATATCATTTGTTTAAATGAGCGTTCTAAAGTTGGTTGTTTTACCCGATGCTCAAGCCAAGGTGTTATCATCTGCTGTTGAAGTTTAGTTTATAAATTCTTTACGAGTTATCAGTTTTACATTATTTCTTATTCGGTTTTACATAACCCGAAAATAGCTACTAATTCGTATCTATTCATTTGGGACACGAAAGTTGATATATCAGAGTAATTTTGGGACCTAATAGCAATTTCAGAACTTGTGCGAATCAGAATTATATCTATAATATCGGTGCTTACAAAGCAATGAAAGGCATTAAATGGCTACCATACATCACGAGCACGTCCTTAAGGACCTTGCTTTCCAGTTCTTTTGCGATTATTGGACAGAGTACACCAGCGATGCCCGTTTTCACCTCTAAAGCAAACTGGAATATCTTCTCTTACTTGTTACTCTATAGAGAATTTAGAAAAAATTCTGCTTCAGTACAGTCATTAAAACTGCAGAAGCGAGTTTTGTCACCGTTAATGGTTAAGCGTTTGGCCAGACAATGCAATTAGTGAATCCAACCTCGAGTATCGAGTATCCGGGTACTCGGAATTTTTTTTGCTATTTCGATTACTCGATTACCCGGGTAAATACGATTATTACACTTGGGCTTGTATTTGATTTTTATACCCTCCATTCCTCTGCGAAGAGGGTATACACCAGTTTGTCATTTCATTTGTAACGCATCGAAAAATGCATTTGCGACCCCATAAAGTATATATATTTTTGATCCTTATAACAGCTCGAATCGATATAGCGATGTCCGTCTGTCCGTCTGTCTGTTGAAATCACGCTCATTACCCAAACAAACCATTTATCTGGGTAAAGTTATGATAATATTGTTTGCCATTTATCCCAGCAGGTTGATATTGAAAACGGGGTAAATCGGCCACGACTGTGCCGAGATCTGTCCAAAAAGATGAAGACACCTCTAATAAAAATGAAAAACCCAGTATGTTTGTTGAGGCTGAACATAATAGTTGTACAACAACATAAAAAATTACACAAAAAGAATAATGTAAAATTCCAAGAACATAACTACCATGAGCTAACTTAGGAGTATTGCCACATATTGTTTTATCGTTATCACGCTATAATAAAAAAATAATAATAATACAAAAAATAATTCCATAAAAAATTAAAAATTAAAAATGAAAAAAAAAAATGAAAAAGAAAAAAAGAAAAATGAAAACTGGGAATTGAAAAATGAAAAATGAAAAATGAAAAAGAAAAAAGAAAAATTAAATGTGAAAAATGAAAAATAAAGAATGAAAAATTAAAAATTAAAAATTAAAAATTAAAAATTAAAAATTAAAAATTAAAAATTTAAAATTAAAAATTAAAAATTAAAAATTAAAAATTAAAAATTAAAAATTAAAAATTAAAAATTAAAAATTAAAAATTAAAAATTAAAAATTAAAAATTAAAAATGAAAAATTAAAAATTAAAAATTAAAAATTAAAAATTAAAAATTAAAAATTAAAAATTAAAAATCAAAAATTAAAAATTAAAAATTAAAAATTAAAAATTAAAAATTAAAAATTAAAAATTAAAAATTAAAAATTAAAAATTAAAAATTAAAAATTAAAAATTAAAAATTAAAAATTAAAAATTAAAAATTAAAAATTAAAAATTAAAAATTAAAAATTAAAAATTAAAAATTAAAAATTAAAAATTAAAAATTAAAAATTAAAAATTAAAAATTAAAAATTAAAAATTAAAAATTAAAAATTAAAAATTAAAAATTAAAAATTAAAAATTAAAAATTAAAAATTAAAAATTAAAAATTAAAAATTAAAAATTAAAAATTAAAAATTAAAAATTAAAAATTAAAAATTTAAAACTTTAATAATTAATAATAATAACAATAATAATAATAGTTTTATCGGCTATAGGATGAATTCTATTGAAAGTGTTTTAGAATCGATATATAACTACAACTTTCTTACTTGTTTCTATTAGAAAATATTCATTACATGAGAACTATTTAATAAGCAATTATTCAAAATATGTGTTTTTAAAGGAAATGGGACGGAAATACTTTCAATAGCCGATTTAGGCATCGTTATAAAAAAAAAGAGCAGTTTGCTTATAACAAATTTGAATGCAAAAACCTATTGGATAATTTGTGTTAACTTACCAAGAAAGTTCTAACAAAACTGTCAATAAAGTTAAACATATCTGGAACTTACAAAGTTTTTAGATGAACATTTGGCAATTAATCATCATTGTATAATTCTTATTTAAACCTAGTTAATTGCATATAAACCAGAATGCAGAAAAATTCGCTGACATGAAAAGTAGTATTAAGATGTTTTTTTTTTTTTTAAACAAGTAATCTCACAAAAATAGGTCAGTTTTTTATTTAATGAAAACCCATTTCATTTCTTTGATAAAATTGAGTAACGAATAAAAGTACATGCCAAAATTATTAATATTTTCAAAAAAAAATCGAACTTGGTCCTACAAAAAGTTGGTAAAGGAATCAAAGGTCTAAGGAAAAACTGTATCCAGTATTATTACAAAGTATCAGGAGAAATTGACGATTGATAGGAAACCTGATTGGGAAAGACAAAAAGGTCCACATTATGTTTGTAAGTTTAAAAAAAAAAATTATTGAAACGAGCCTTCAACACATCCGCTAGAAAATTACCACGATTAGCTCAGTGCTCGAACTATTTGGTTCAAACGATTATAGTTAAAGCAAGTCTAAAACTTACAAAAGTGCACAAAACTCTAGACAGGAACGCTGCAAGAGGCTAAGACCAGAGCATAGAAATTGAAATCACGTTTCATTAACATAAAATCGTGCTGCACAATGGACGATAAAGTGTAGGCATTGGCAGATTTTTGGTTAAAATTTTTATGTTGCAATTAGTCGCGGAAATGTTGGAGATAATTTTAGGACCCAAAAGAGACGAACTTTCAAACAAAAGAAAGTTGCTGGTATGGCAAGTGCTACACAGTTGCGGCAATATGTAAGCCCTGTAAATACCGAAATTTATATTAAGAACTGTTTACGAAGAAGACATAGTTTTGGCCCAATTGGTAACACTGCCACTACGGTAAGAAAGCTCATAAGTACCAGAAGAACAATAACTGGTTTTTGTACCAAACGAGACAAATCCTCTAAACTATCAGGAGCTTCGGCCCATGGGGAGTTATTGGGAGTTGAAGAGCATAAAAATTATGACCCAAAATGAGGAAGATTTTAAATGCGAAAAAATTACAGAAACCATTATATAATTCTTGTTGGAAAGGAATGGGTCCATGGTTATACGTATAAAATTATCTTTTATTGTAAGCTTCAATAAAAGATCAATTAAATAAAAAAAGCAAAACTGTAGGTGCAATGGCTTCCTTATAATAACGTTTCGAGCATAGTTATATATCTTCGATTTTATCAATACACATTTCAAACGGAAGAGCATACAAAGAGAATATAGAGCACAATTAAAAGAAAACCAAACCAATTTTTTACAAAAGTTTGTTTTATCATTAAAAAAGCAATTAAAACTGATTTGTTTTCGTTAGAAGATTAACGGTTTAACTGTTTTTAAAAATTAAGCTTCTTTGTTTTGTTATGCATTTAAAAAAAAAAGCTTGTTCCTAATAAAGTGCGTTTTTTAAGATTATTTATTTTTTTATGAATTATAACGCTATTTTTATTACATTATACTAATTCGAGTAGCTCGAAGCTGACGTAGTAAATTTTCTACCCGAGCCGAACAAGTAGCTCGATTAATGTAAGCTAACATTTTTCGTTCAAAGCCAGTACCAGTACAAGGACTATTACCTGAGTCTGTATATATAGCGAAGAATGCAAACCACAACAAATAACATAGGTAAATAGCAAAAATGTCGATCAATAATCACTATATAGATTTGATGCATCATGGCTACCCAAGTACGAAAATGGTCAAAATTTTTAATTCAATGGAAAATTTTTTTTTTTATAATTTTTAAGTAAAATTGTCAATATTTTAAGACATTTCTCCACTTATGTTGTCATCACTCAAAAACAGCTACTCCGATTTTGTTAGATTAAATTTAAAAATATTAAGATTTACAATATCTTTAAGTCACGTATATTGTCGTTTTTAATCTGATCAATAGTTTAAAAGTTACGAAACAAATGGAAAAAAAAAATTGTTTTTTTTTAAATTTGGAAAAAATCTAAAACTGCAAAAAGTATTAAATTTTATTTATCTACAGCTAATGAATTAAACGAGATATGGATCATGAAAATCGAAGCGTGATTTATGTTTTTATTCAAAATTAATTGTAGATTTCGCATTTTTACAAGCACTGTCATTATTTCTTTCGTTTACATAACAATGACTAAATAACACTTTTTTCTATAGAAAATGGTATAATAAAAATGCAGAACATAGAAAGTAGGTGCGTTTTACAACACGGATTTTGGCATGTACATGTACAAAATTGTTTGGAAAAAATGTTTATGACATTTTTATGATTCTCAGAATTAAAAATAAATAAGTTTAAGCAAAAGCTAATTTGACTTTTATGATTGCGGTAGCAAAGTAATAAACGCTCATAAATTTTCGTGGACGCTGATTAATTATATTTTGAATTCTTCTTATTCCCTATAGTATGGAGAAACAGCGAGCCACGAATCCGATTGTTATTTTTGTAGTACAAAAAGCGGTTTCGGAAAACATATGCGATGGTCTTACCCAACGAGGTCTGCTGATGGGTTTGAACTTGCAGTTCTACAATCACATGAAGTTGCATATGCTAAAGATCGGGGTGCAAGCTGTAGTCAACTGCTTTCATCTTCACCAGGACACTCAACCTCAAGTATGTGTTACCACTCCGATAGTTCAGATCCATCATTAACATCTACATCTGAAAATGACATGTTCATCCCACACAAACATTTCTCGCCGAGACCATGGAATCAAGACCAACTTAGTGATGTAACTAGAGACCTTGATTGTCGAAAAGATCTTCTGAATTACTTGCGTCCCGGATGAAAGAAACAGATCTTATAACTAAAGAAACTACAGTTTCATATTACCGTACTCGAGAAAAAGCCTTACTTCATTATTTTGCTGAAGAGATTGATTTTGTGTACGGCACAGATATTTGTGGTTTGATGACTGCCATGGGCTTACAGAGATACAATTCAAACGAATGGCGTTTATTTATCGACTCATCAAAAGTGTGAAGTGTGTCCTTTTGCATAATGGAAATATATTTCACTCCTTGCCGATCGCACATTCAACCAAAGTAAAAGAAGAGCACTCTGTTATTGCATTGGTCATGAAGAAGATAAAGTATGATTAACATAAGTGGGTAATTTGTGTTGATCTTAAGATGGTAAATATTCTCTTAGCGGATTTACCAAATATCCTTGTTTTATATGTTTATGGGACAGCAGAGCTAAATCAGAACATTGGAAGAGAAAACATTGGCCTTCTAGGGAAACAGTGGTTACAGGTATGCCAAATGCCACAAATGTGGCTCTAGTTCCCCGACATCGCATCATATTACAACCTCTTCACATTAAACTTGGTCTGATGAAACAATATGTTAAGGCACTTAACAAAGATCGTGAATGTTTCCAGTATATTTCATGGAAGTTTACCAATGTGAGTATGCAAAAGCTAAAAGCATACATATTTGATGGCCCACAAATTTGCAAATTGGTGAACGATACTGATTTTGACAGTTCAATGTCAGAAATTGAGAAGAATGCATGGGACTCGTTTTTATGGGTTATTAAAAATTTCTTGGGAAATAACAATGGTGATGATTACGTTGTGCACGTTGAAGAGATGTTATCTCACTTCCATCGACTGGGATGCAACATGAGCATCAAAGTACACTACCTGCCCATTACTTACATCGTTTTCCTGAAAATCTAGGAAACTTGAGCGAGGAACAGGGCGAACGATTTCACCAAGATATCTGAACAATGGAGGAATGATACCAGGGTCGCTGGGATGCACACATGATGGCTGATTTTTGCTGGAGTATACAGAGTAACACTTCGTACTTCGACAATAATAGAAGATCGTATAAAAGAAAATTCCAGAGTTTATAGTTTATATTAATTATAATAAATCTAAATAATAAAATATAGATACTAATAAAATGTCAAATGTTTTTTAAATTCAATCATTTGAGGAAGAACATTAACAACTCATTTTTATGTATGTATATCAAACAAAAAACTAAAATTTTGTAAAAATGAGCGAATTCATTTAATAGTGAAAAAATTCGAAAACTATGAATTGATTTTTATGGTCGGTACCTCATTTTGTTTCTATGACATGTGACTTCGCGAGAAAGCAATAAATCTAAACAATTTTTGCAGTTTTCGGTTTTTTATGATTTTATTAAAACAAAATAATTTGATATTTTCACGTAAAAAATATATTTTTTGCTTAAATTTTTTATTATAGCTCCGAAACTACTGAGCCGATTGAAACTCAATATATAAACGGATTAAGGGTTATATAAGTGTAAATTTTTCTAAATTTTATTTTAAAAATATCGGACTAACCCTTTAGAATTTATCATTAATTATGTGGAGAAACGTCTAAAAAAATTTTAAATTTTACTTAAAATTAAAAAAAAAACATCTCCATATAATTTAAAATTGGAACTTATTTGTACTACTAGAACCACAATACATCCAAATTTTATAGTGGTTTTTGATCGGTGTAAAATTTTTTAATTTTTGTTGCCTTGTGTAATAATTGCCGACTTACAGAAATGTCGAAAATTATGACAAAAAAAAAAATATTGTATACAATCTCAACTCTTGTTGTAAATGTCTTCAATTCAACAGCCAATAGGGATGTTATTTGTGGTTTGGTCAACTATATTCTTCCTTTGCATTGGTCATTATCTTTTCACTTGATAAAAACATTTATTTGGTTTCTCGCCTAAGATGGATTTGAGTGTAATCATATTGAAAACTCCGCTGTGTGTCACATTTTTTCTTTAGACTTGCACCAGACCTTTGTCAACGAGTTGTATGCAGTCTCTACGCTTCATCCGAAAATACTCAGCTGAAAATATCCCCCACACCATTGTGCTTCCACCACTAAAAATTACGTTTTGTGAAACGCGGTGGTTCAGCCTAAGCCAATAATCTCAGAATCGTCTGGCGTATCCATTTTATTTTCATCTAGAAATATAACCTAAAGTGATATGGTTCAAGATTGCAAAGTAGATGAGAATAAAAATTAGCTCTGTTGGCGATTTGGCAGTTTAGGTATTTTTTGCTTCTTAATGGGTTGCTTTTCACTCATCCGCTTTCACCAACGTCCTCAAGTTCATTAGTGACATGGACTATTTACTGGCTTAGCGTCAAATACGAGTCTTAGTGTACAGATCAAGTTTTCGTTTACAACGAGGACGCATGTTCACACCGTATATATTTGGATTTTTTCAAAATTTTGTACAACTTAAAGACTATATATTAACATCCTGATAATTTTACCTTGCTAACATTTAGAAAAGAGCGTACCTCGTAACATTTTTTTTTAAATTTTAAATATTTAATAACATAAAACACCAAAAAGTCACTGACAACCATGATTTCAGTAATTGACCTTATAATTGTGAAACACTTTTAGTTTTTTTATTATTATTTTATAAATATACTATAATATTAAAGAAGTATTGTTGTTGCCAAGTAATATTAAGAAGTATTATGGTCGTCATGTAATATTAAAAATGTTTTATGGTCGCCATGTAAAATTAATTTTTATAAAATGTACTATTAACGAAATATTGCTTTCACACGATCTGTATTAATAAAATACTATTTTTATCGAAATGAAACACAATGTTATTCACTAAATGTCTTTGTTTAATATCACATGGCGATCCTGCCAGGATATTAAAGTTAATATTAAAATTTTATTGTGTTTATGCTTTTCACATTTCATCTATTTAGTAAAATGAAACAACCTCTTCTCTTGACTGCTCCGAAGAGCCGTACTTATCCGAATGTTTATTTAAAATTAAAATGAACTTAAATCCAGTCTAAATAATACCAGCACGCAGACGTACATTCATGCACTTAATTTTAGCTACGCTAAGCTTACCGCGGAAAATGTTTTCTCAAAATTTTCTCAGTGTGGTCAAATCCATTAAAATGCCTTGGTGTACTATTACATGTCTACTACATGGAAACAGTCACCTATCAAACACACTACAGTACCGTTAATCCAACACTTTCTCTGCCTTTTTGCAACTCTTTGTACCAATGTAAAACATTTTCCGTTCAAAATAATCTTACCACTGAAAGACTTCTGTGATATTCTTAATATTTGTGCAGCAAATGTTTCATTCCGCAAATAATATTTAATAGAATTTCTAGGAAGATATTGGCACAGATATCAAAAACAGTACTAAAAAAAAAAGAAAATTATAATCGGACTAGACTGACTATTCAATACCCTATACCATGAAATTCGAGACAGGGTCTTGGATACAACAGTGCTGAAGTAATAACAGGATATAGCAAACAAGCATAAACCAAATTCGCAGATGTGAAAAAACTAAATTTTATAAAAATCTATAAAAAGATTTATGTGAGGACAATGATGACAAATAGTCTTACAGAGTCAATTTTTGGACACATGCGCCGATTTTCACCCAGTCCAAGAGCGTTCGTTATATGGCCGATAAAAGCTATGCACTAAATTTCTTCAACATATATCCATAGTTGCGAACTGTAATTTGATTATAAAGTTTAGGGACTGCCGGACATCAGTAAATTGATTCAGAAATAAATTTTGAGTCAATTGGTATTTAGTTATTACAAACATTAGCACAAACTCGTTATACTCTCACCACATAGTGGTATATGGCATAATTATTCGTCCAAATCTAAAATTTCGTGAAGCTTACATTGAAAAGTCACCTTTGATTTGGACACAGTTTATTATTAAATACTTTAGCTAGACAAACATATTAATAGGGTGGGTGCTAATAGTTTTAGAATATATTTTCGAGTAGATTTAGCTAAAGAATATCTGTTCAACTATCGATGTATATTTGTAAGCAAACAACAGGTCTCAAAAATAAAGTTATTTGAAACGATATATATTGCCTCCAACTTGGACTTAAGTAATCTATGTTTGTTGCCATTTACCCCATATAAAGTAGTCTCCTGAAAAGCATTGAAATCAAAGTAAATGTGTAAAAAAGCTAAATATATTCCACTCAAAATTCAAATTAATTCTTAACTATTCGTATGGTGTAAATTCAATCTGACGCATTTAATTTAAAAAAATGTAAACATATGCGCTTTTCTAGAAACTGGAAGCCATTGGGAAACAACTCTTTAGGTGGCTGCCAAACAGAGTTGGTAAAAGAATCTCTGGATCTTGGAATCTTGTTGGACATAAAATTATATTTTGTACAACATATTACGATGACATTCAATAAAGCTCGTGGTATGCTGGGTTTCATTAAGCGACGGGCAAAGGATCCTTTTATTACGAAACTGATATATGTTTATCTTGTAAGACCTATGCTAAAATACAATTCATTAATCTGGGATCCTTATTATAATGTTCATAGTAACCATATCGAGTCTGTTCAGAAAGAATTTCTTCACCTTTGACTACGAAGTTTATATCTGAAACCTGTTTTGATTATTTTCCATTTTATACAACTCGTATTGCTCAAATCAAGTTGCCTATATTAAAAAATCGTAAGACTAACGGTGGGCTATTAAAATCCGATCAAGTTTAATAGTAAATAGAAAAGAGCACATGATGTAAATAAAGAAAACAAGGTACTAAAAATACCGGCACCCTTCACTTTATAAAAATATAACAAACACGTAGATCACCAAACATTTAGTTTGCAAAATGTCACTTAATGTGGTGGAGCGTCACAAATCAATTTACAAATTTTGTGAATAAAATCCAAAAAAAAAAAAAACGTAAAGTGATCTCCATTTAAAGAAATGGCATTTAAAAAAACGTTCATGTATAATGCAACAAACTCATTTTTATACCCTATACCACTATGTGGTTTGGGTATAATGACTTTGTGCTGCTGTTTGTAACAACCAAAAATATTTGACCTAGACCCATCTTTAATTATACCGATCGAATCAGAATCACTTTTTGAGTTGATTTAACAATGTCCGTCCGTCCGTCCGTCCATCCGTCTGTGTGTCCATGAAACCTTGTAATCAAACTGCAGGTCGCAAATATGAATATATTTTGACGAAATTTGGTATATAAGCTTCTATCGGCCATAGGATAAACGCTATTGAAATTGGTGAGAATCGGTCCATGTTAAGACCTAGCCCCCATACAAATTACCCCTATGAAATCGACATAAATTGCCATAAGATCCAAATTGTCCTCTAGATCTTACTCAAATTGGGTTTGTATGCATTCATTACATCCACTAATGAGTAGTCCAAAAATGATCCATTTGGCCCCATATAGACTGCTTCCCGATCTTCACTTAAATCTATTAAAAACAAAAATATTGCACTGATTCTTCTCAAATTTTGTTTGTATATATTTTTGCAAAATACAAGAGACTTTACCAAACATGATCAGGATTGGTCCATTTTTGGACCTAGTCCCCATATAGATATAGCATCCGATATGAACTTTTTCATATCTGCAGCCAAAAAAATTAATAAAAATCCAACTCAAATTTGGTTTTTGTTTATTTTCTATGTCCAGTTAGTTGGGCCTAAGAGATAGGGTTTCTAAACGCATAGAATAGGGTATCGTATTGTCGGTCTAGACTGACTATAATTTTCTTATTTGTTAATAATAAAACAGTGGAAAGAAAACGCGGATCTGTAAAAAATGAAGGCTGATGCATCGTCTGGACACACCAAATCTTTTCGTTAGTTGGGGAGAATAAAAAATATTAAGAACAAAAAAGAAAAAAAAAAAGTTGCTTCCATTTACAACCGAAAAACAAAAATAAAATCATCACAACCAGATTACGTACTCTTTCCCAAGGCAATTTTTCAATGTCGTCAAAATATATATGTGTGATGGATGACGAATCATATTTCACTGTTGAAAAAAACAAATGGCAGTCAAAATTCTACTTTGAGTCTTCTAGTCACGATGCACCCGAAAAATCAAATTATTTATACATATATAAGTCTAAGTTTTCAGGTAAAATTTTGTTATGGTTAGCAATTAGTGCACGTGGTATAAGCGAATCTGTGTTTTTTTATAAGGAGGACTAGCAGGTAATGCTCAAGTTTACAATGAAAAATGTATTCCGACACCTCAGAAATTTATTGATAAATATCATCAAAATGATAAAACCATTTTCTGGCCTGACTTAGCATCGTCACGCTATGCTAAAGGAACACTAATGAATTTAAATACTCAAAATATTAAATATGTAAAAAAAGGAAAATAATCCCACATATGTTCGCCAACTTCGACCAGTTGAAATTTTTTAGGCACTTTTAAGGAGAAATGTCTACCAAAATGGATACCGTGAAAGAAATGTTAATTGTCGTATTTCAAAAATGAAAAAAAGAGCTCAGAGGCCAACGAAGGAAACGCTGAAAAAATTCGGAAGGCAAACCACTATGGAGCACATTTTTTTTTATAAATTTTACATAATATGTGTAAATATCAACCAAATAAAATTTAAAACTTAACTTAACAATTTTTATTTTGCTTTTGGTTTTTAATGTTTGTTCGTTAAGCTGAATGCTGCCTTCCTAACAAATCTGATAAAGGGTGATGTGTGCTGTGATTTTCTGCTCAAAAATATTTCCACAATGATCTACATGCTCTTTCATCCCATTACCTGTTCAAGTTTTTCGTGCGAATTTTGCTGACCCTTTTATAAAAATATTTAAAAGTTTTAATGAATTGTATGCTTTATTTATTGAACGTAACATTATTTTATTTTTGAATACGTAAATCTCAACTATATAATTGCTTATAATGTCTGTAAGTATTTATTTCCATACACGAAATAAATAAATAAATAAATTTTCTTAAATATTTATTCTTAAACTTTGCTTGGTCAATGGAAAAAAAATATAGGATAATCACATAAAGTTAGTTTGAAATTTTTCTACTCAACCACATCCAAAATCATAGATCATCTAAAAATAAAACTTAATTGTAAAAAGCCTTGCGGCGAAACAATTATAAAATTTTGTCACGCATTTTCAATTTCCTTAGATTCTAAAATGTCACTTAATAAAACATTACATTGTATAAATAAATCCATCAACAAGTAAGAATATTAACATAAATTAAAAACAGTTCAAGGTAAGTGAAAGAAGAGCATCAATCATAATAAATAACGTGACATCAACCATAGGAAAATAGACACACTTAAAATATGGGCGACAAAAATGTGAGAATATGAATAATATTAAACTTAATGTAAAGTCCTTCGGCAACGGATATGCTAGTTTGCATTATACACACATCCATTCTAAAATTTCTTGCAGATCATTGAAATGTGTAAAGAAGTTAAACAGCTCATACCAAGAAAATAAAAAATAAACGAATTAATAAATTCCCAAATGAAAAACAAATAAACCATAAAAAGTAAATTGAAAAGAAGCAAAATACAATAAGAACAAAATGAAACCTTAAAAAGTTAAACACAATAACAAACCATCTTTAAACAATCTTATGTGTGTCTGTGTAGTAGAGTCTACGATAGTGAATGTTTGTTTATGTATGTGTTTATGCTGAAATAATAAACAAAATACCCTTAACATGTAGAAAATGATTAATGGATCAACGTTGATTTGACATGTTTCGAAACATGTTTGTTGCGAGTTGTGTTGTGCTTTGCACACAAGCAGCTAACCGCACAGCAACACACACACGCACAATGATTTGGAATATACAGACCGAGACAACTGTCTAGGAAATTTACATGAGTGAAACTCATGCATGGAAAATAATTTTTTTTTTGTGTACACCATACACACATACACATGTCTGCAGTAAATAAACTGGTTTTGCAACTGCTTTGTATACATTAAAATATTGCAATTATGTATGTGCTTGTTTTATACTTACTTTTCTCATGATTTTTGGAATGTTCTACAAACACTCAGCTTTACAAAACACCCACTCTCCAAAAATATTCATTCGAGCAATGATGCTGAAAAAATAACTTATACGCCATGGTGCACATGTATTTGTTTTATTTTATATCAGTAGTTTACAAAACAGAGTCGTCTGCAGCGAAGCCAATATATATATATGAAAGAGTTGCGTGATTGATCATCATCGCCCAGCCCAAACCCTTCGATCCAGAAACTTGGAATTGGGATCTCGGCGTAAAGATCCACTAAGAAGGGATTTTTAACAATTTGTACATTAAGGGGGGGTGAAAGCGGACAAAAAGTGAAAAAATGGTAACATATGAGTCTAGGAATATGAAATTTGGTGCGTAGACTCCATCTGAGAAACAAACATAGGCTCAGGATTAATTTTTTCGAAATCTGGCCATTTAAGGGGCCAAAAAGGGTAAAAATTGCAAATTTTATCATCTTCTTAACATATTAATATACATATTTTGGTGTACAGACTCCACCGAATTCTAACGTCTAGGGGAGGAAAACGGGCCAAAAAGGGAAAAATTTTACATTTAGTATCTTTAAAACAAACAAATCTAGGAATATGAAATATAGATGACCGGAAATCTTTTGAAAATTCGGATCTTAAGGGGGGTAATAACGGCCAAAAAAGGCAAATTGTACATTTTTGTGTCTTCTTAACATATTAATCTGTATACAAAAATTTTGTCATACAGTATCCACCGAATACGTGGGCATCAGTCATAGATGAATTAATTAATAAATTTAACGTCTAGGGGAGGAAAAGCGGGCAGAGGGGTGAAAAAGTTTACATTTCTTCTAAACAAACGAATATAAAATATATTTCGTGGATTTCACTAGTGATAGAAACATCAACTGAGACTAAATTTTTTGGAAATTCCGATGCTAAAGGGGGCAAAAACGACCCGTAAGTGTAATAGTGTACCTTTTTGTATCTTTACAAAGTAATTTAGAAATATGAAATTTGATATGTCGATTCCACCAGAGAAAAAACATCGGAAAGGAATAAAATTTGTTTTAATTCGAAACTTTAGTTGGTAAAAACGGCAAAAAAAAATGCGAAAACTGATACTTTTCATTTGGTAAATTTTAATTTAAAAGTACATTTTCTTAAGAAAACAAGTAAAAAAAATTATGGTTGGTCTAGACCAATACCCTATACCATGCAATTAGAGAATTGGTCTTAGGTCCAACTAATTGGCTTTAGGAAAAAAGCATAAACCAAATCTACGTCAAAAATTGAACCGATACTGACCATATTTGGTAAAGCCACTTATACTTTGCAACAACATATATAAACCGATTTTGTGCAATATTTTTGTTTTTGACAGATTTAAGTGAATTTTACTATAGGCTTTATTTTTGGTCTACGGAATAATCAATGAAATAAATATACACAAACCCAATTCGACTGAGATCTATTTGATAATTTGGATCTTATCACAACTTAGGTCGATATAATACGGGTCATTTGAGTGGTGATTAGTTCTGAACATGCACCCATATTCCCCAATTTCAATAGCGTTTGTCCTATGGCTTAAGTTACTTCCTTTCCAAATTAATTGTAATAAAGTGTTTTACTTTATTAAATATATAAGCAAGTATTTAAAAAAAAAACGATTCTGGTTCGAACAAGCCAGCTTAATCGCCAGTATTCGCCCTCAGAATATTTATGCTTAACACAATGATCTATGCAGATCCTCTTGTGTTTGAGCTTTACGATTTTTTAAAGAAAACAAATGCGGTTTAAAATTCAATGTGATCTTTATTGGTCAAACGCCTTAAAAGGAAAGAAACAAATTGCATTGTGTATTTGACTACCTAGACTCTTACAAAATCTTCCTAGTCATCCAGGACATAAAGAGAGTCATAATCATGAGATAAAAGGAAACGAAATTACATTTAGGTGTAATTCAATTTAGTGATGCAAAATAAAATAACAATTCAGGCTGCTACAAAATAATAATATTTTTGATCTTTATAATTTGAATAATTTTCGGACGTATTATGAAAAAAAAGTGGTTCTTAAATAGAGTAGGTAGCAATACATTGGAAACTTTTACAAAATTCTAAATTTGCTAATTTTGTTTTTTAATAATCTCGTGCTTAGTAATAAAATTATGTATTTTTTGCGAAGTCAGTATTTCGTGTGTTCTGCATTGGAAGATAACACATTTGTTGCAAAAAATATTCAATTAAAAGAAAATATTTAAACGAAAAAGAAATATTCTTTTTAGTGATGCCAAAACAGTGGAAACTTTTAAGCTAATTTACCAAAGTTGAGTAAAATAATAAAAATAGAAGAACGAGTGAAAGTAAATCTAAAAAATCTTAACCGTTATATAAATATTTATAGCTTCTGACGTTTTCTTTCATTTACTATAAAACAATGAAAAGAATAAAATTTTATGAATAGTTAAATACCAGAATAATAGAAGATTTTAGTGATGGTCGTAAGCAAAAGAATATTTGTAAGAAATATTATATGAATAAATCCATAAAATCGTCTGGCTAGCATTAATCTTGCTAAGGATCGTATGAAATGGAATTCGAAAACTATTGGCGAATAGTTTTGGCGAAAAATTAAATATTTAAATGGCCATTAAACGGCCAAATGCTATGGTAGTTTTACTGAAACAAATTAATACAATCGTTCGGTATAGGAATCATCGACCCCCAAGACCATGACCATCATTTTATTTCATAGCGATATTGTGCAGCAAAGCTTTCGATTGTTTTGGCAACAGCATGCAAATGAATACCTTTAAGTTTTAATTTATTTTTTCTGAAGTTAGATTAACGGTTTTTCTTTTTTGAATAAATAAATCATATAAATGTTTAAATTAATAAAAGAGTTTTTAAATTTATGTTCAAATTTTTTGTTAAAAGTTTCCATCGTATTGTCACTCACACTATATTTCTTATTGTTTTTAAACACTATTATGGCTTTAACAATTAACATAATAATTACGCTGACAACGTAGCGGGTATACTGCTAATATTTAATAAGCAAAAAGCACAAAACAGTACTTAAAAAAATGCTAAAAGGCACTAAATTAGATCGACAGTGCTAAAAAGCACTAGTTATTTGTTTTAAACAAAATAAAATTATTTTTATTAATTTCCGAAAATCATGTACATTATTCATAAATTTGAGATCATTTAGTAGTTTCTGAAATGTTTTGAAGTGTATTTTAAAAATACAAAAATGAAATACGTTAAAAACTTATAACTGTTCACTTTCAAATAATCTATACCAGCATAATAAAGAGGGAATGTGTGTTTGTTTGTTTGTGGAAGGTAATCTCCGTAATTACTCATCTGATCTTCTTCAAATTTTCACAGGGTCTTACTGCGGATATGGGAAGTGCTATAAGCTATAATTTTTAAATATTTTTAGAGGGCGTGGCAGCTCCCACACAAAGTAAATTTTTAATATCATATATATTGCGTACTATGAAAAGGAGAGCTTTGCAAATTTGTGTGAGGTCAGCTATTGTTAACATTAGTAGCTACGCCGGAAATGGGCACGATCGGATAAGTGGGCGTGGTATCTCCCATACAAGTAATAATTCAATATTATATATCTTGAGTACTGTGATAGAGAGAGCTTTTCAAATTCGTCTGATGTCACCTATTATTAATGTGATGCCAAAAAATGGGCATATCGGACCGATAGGCGTGGCGCCTGCCATACAAATTAAATATAAAATGCCATATATCTGGAGTACTGTAATAGTGAGAGTCTTGGGACTTTGTATGAGCCAATGAGTTATTCAAGTATTCGACAAAAATGGGCGTGATCGGAGAAGTGGGCGTGGCACCGCCCGTACAAAGTAAATATATGATAGCATATAACTAGTGTACGAAAACACTTCGCACGACACCATCAGATCTTAGTATAAGTTGTCGGACAAGAGATTGGCGGGTTCACACCAATGGGCGTGGCACTCCCCATGCAAAGTTACTATTTAATGTCATATATCTGAAGTACTGTAAAAGAGAGAGCTTTGTAGCTTGGCGTGAGCCCATAGGTTCTTTGTATGATTAGTCGAACAAAAAAAATGAGCGTGATCGAAGTAGTGGGCGTAGCACCGCCCATGCCAAGTAGATATCTAATATCATATGACTGGTGTACTATAAAATGGAAAGACTCGACTTTTTGCACGAGTCCATAAGATATTAATGTGAGTAGTCCAATAAAAATTGTGCGGGATGGGATTAGTGGGCGTGGCACCTCCTATATAAAAAAATATGAAGTACTACGAAAGCGACAGTCTTTTGACAGGTGCATTAGTTATCAATGTGATTTGTCGTGGAAAATATATCGCCAAAATTAACAAGTAAGAAAATTATAGGCGGTCTAGACCGACTATACGATACCCTATACCATGCGTTTAGAGACCCCATCTCTTACGTCCAACTAATTGGATATAGAAAGTAAGCATAAACCAAATTTGAATAGCATTTTTATTAATTTTTTGGCTGCAGATATGAAAAAGTTCATATCGGATGCTAATTTTATATGAGGACTATGTCGAAAAATGGACCGATCCTGACCATATTTGGTAAAGTCACTCATATTTTCAAAAAATATAAATATTTTATGTTTTTTGAGAGATTTAAATAAAGATCAGGAATCAGCTCTATATGGGCCTATGACTAAGATTGTTATGCCTATGTGGGACTATTTTTGGACTACTAATTAATGGATGTAATAAACACATACAAACACAATTTGACTAAGATCTATATGATAATTTTAATCTTATGGCAATTTATGTCGATTTCATAAGGGTCATTTGTATGGGAACTAGGTCTGAATATGGACCGATTCTCACCAATTTCAGCCGCGTTCATTCCGTGGCCGATGAAGGCTTATGTACTAAAATTCATCAAAATGTATTCATATTTGCGACCTGTAGTTTGATTAAATGGTTTCCATGGATACACAGACGGACAGACGGACGGACGGACGGACGGACGGCCATCGCTAAATCGACTCAGAAACTGATTCTCAGAAACTGATTCTGAGTCGATCTGTATAATAAAAGATGGGTCTAGGTCAAATATTTTTGGTAGTTACAAACAGCAGCACTAAGTCACTATACCCAAACCACATAGCGGTATAGGGTACAAAAATCGCCAAACCCAATAATCGTGAAAAATAAAAATCGCCAAAAAACAAAAAATCTTCAAAATCAGAAATGGGCAAAATCAAAAATTGCTAAAAAGAAAAAGTTCCAAATGATATTTTAAGTTCAGGGCCAATAGTTAAGTGTTGCCATATCTAATTTGGAAAATCCATGTTCTTCTCATGGGCAGCTACATGTACCTTGGTCCAGGGTAGGAACGCCGAAAAATCTGATAATTGTTGTACCGAATGAAAACACAAAAAACATTGCAAGTATATCAGCAAGTATCGAAATAAAAGAATCTATACTATTAATCTATATTAGCATAATAAAGAGGTAATGTGTGTCTGTTTGTTTGTAGAAGGTAATCTCCGTAACTACTCTTCTGATCTTCCTAAAATTTTTTCAGAGTCTTACTGTGGATATGGGAAGTGCTACAGGCTGTATTTTTTTAAATATTTTTGGAGGGCGTGACACCTACCATACAAAATAAATTTTTAACATCATATATGTTAAGTACTATGATAGAGAGAGCTTTTCAAATTTGTTTCAGGTCATCTATTATTAACATGTGTAGTCAGACAAAAAAATAGGAGGGATTGGACAAATGCCCGTGGCACCCCCATACAAACTTAATATTAAATGTGATATATCTGAATTACTGTAATAGTGAGAACCTTGGGATTTTGCGTGAGTCCTTTCATTACGATTCGGTGGTGAGGGGGTAGCGAAGCACTGAAATTGAAATTTAAAATTTTTTATTTTTTATAAATGCTTCTTTTGCACGATGTACACAGAATTTTGGAAATCATCATGTAAATTGAGTTATAAAATGCAATGGGGAATGCTTTCTAAATGTGTTTGTAAAGCTCGACGTATATGATATATTAACTTTGGATTTTTTAAACATATAAAGCACATTCGCGATTCTCATTTTACTTAGAAAATATTTACAACTTATTTTAGGAAATTTCAAATAATACCAAAAAGTTAATAGCAAATCATAGCAGGTTGTTTATTATTGCTGGTTTAATCTTTAATTTACCTGAGGAAGTAGTATTTGTTTTTTTTTTTGTGTTTCATAAGCACTTCAAAATAGGGCGAAGAAAGGTTAAAAAAAAACTGTTTCGTATTCTATGACACAAGAGTGGCTAGTGCCAATTTTTTTTTATTCAGTAGGGCCAATTGCTAGAAAAATTGTGCCAAAATTTTAGGACTTATCACTAATTACAAAAAAAGTAATCGATACAAAAACGATGCTGCTTTTAAAGTTTGAGAGAAAATGGATTGTAAAGAGTTTCGTGTTTTGATTAAACATATTTTTTGCGGGAAAAGTGCAAAGAATGGATTGACAAACACTACGGTGAATCTTTGCCGTCATATGCAATGGCTAAGATGTGCTATTCTGAACTTAAACATGCACAAATGATGCAGATCAACCTGGTCGTCCAAATGAGAAATCATAGGAAAAGTTCATCAGGCTGTATTGGATGATCGAAAGATTAAAGTAAGTGATTATATAAAGTGAGTGAGTATATATATCCATAAAAAATCCGAGGTGCCAGGTAAGTGATTGTGGGTGGGTGTGGTAGTTAAAGTGTACAGAAAAAAAATTAATAGCAATGCCACTCCAATTTGGTTTATGCTTATTTTTTATATCAAATTAGTTGGACCGAAGAGACAGGGTCTCTAAACCATGGTATAGGGTAACGTATAGTCGGTCTGACCGACTATAATTTTCTTACCTGTATAAATATTGTCCACTCTGAGTAAAGAAATTTTTATTTTTTTATAAGATTTATCTTAAAAGAGATTTTGTGAACTCAATAGACATTTGTTTGATTTAATTGTTTGTCCGATTCTTCAATATTATTATCGAAACTACAAATTAAATAGGAAATTCCATTAAATATAGGATCGAACTCATACTTTAAATAATCAGTTATGTATATGCATAAATACATTTGTATTTATATATTATATTAGTTACAACAAGACACAGTATCTTATAATTTATCCTACTCGATAAACTTTTCAATTATCGATATACCTATCAGCAAGTTTTGTATGATCCACTTTTTTTGCTTCGTACTCCGGATACACTTTTTTTACTTTTGAAAAAATAGAGCCACGTTTTACAAATACAGTTTTTGGAATCTAAAATAATTTTATGCTAACGAAGTTAAAATTACTTTTCAACCCAAGCCACGTATCCGAAATTACTTTTATGGCTCTTTCTATAACCCATGTGGTTGGAGGGAAGTTGTTCAAAAAAGTATAATATTTTTTAAATGAACTGAAATACCGACTATACGATACCTATTACCATGCGTTTAGAGACCCTATCTCTTAAGCCCAAATAATTGGATATAGAAAATAAGCATAAACCAAATTTGAGTGGAATTTTTATTAATTTTTTGGCTGCAGATATGAAACAGGTCATATCGGATGCTATATCTATATAGGGACTATGTCCAAAAATGGACCGATCCTGACCATGGTTGTTAAAGTGTCTTGTATTTTGCGAAAATATATACAGACACAATTTGACATGAATCAGTGCAATATTTTTGTTTTTTGATAGATTTAAACGAAGACCGGGAAGCAGCTCTATATGGGGCCTATGACTAAGGGTTGTCACATAGGGCATATTTTTGGTCTACTCATTAATGGATGTAATAAACGCATACAAACCCAATTTGAGTAAGATCTATATGACAGTTTGGATCTTATGGCAATTTATGTCGATTTCATAGGGGTAATTTGCATGGGGGCTAGGTCTGAACATGGACCGATTCATCCTATGGCCGATAAACGCTTCATCAAAATATATTCAATAAGTGATTCTGATTCGATCGGTATAATAAAAGATGAGTCTAAGTCAAATATTTTTGGTAGTTACAAACAGCAGCACAAAGTCATTATACCCAAACCACATAGTGGAATAGGGTATAAAAATAAACCACTTACCTAAACAAAATTATAATAATATTGTTTGCCGTTATCTTGAGGAAGTTGCTATTGCAACTGAGGTAAATCGGTTGTCACACCTCTAAAATAAATATTCAGTGTGTTTGTTGTAAAATTTATTATTAGGTGTATCAGTTTATGAAATTGTTTCTTTTTAAAATATTTTGTTTGCATTATTTACGATAAGTTCAGATATTAATTTAAACTTACAATCGATGTGGAGGGTGCCAAAGACTTGATCAAGAAGTTTAAGAAAGATGTAGGTTATAAAATTTTACGGAAATCACACAATGCAACGTAGAAAAACAAATTTATATTCACCCAATATTTATCACTATTCTTCTTATCGACGTCTCTGCTTTAAAATAACAACCATGATATTCATCAAAATAGTTTTAAAAATAGATAAACTCTAAGGGGAGTAACTTAGTGTGTTTTTCTTTCTCTTGTAAGCAAATAAAACACGAAAATATTTGCATGACGGGTGAATTTGTATTTTCTCAACTTCCACTTTGATGGTTTTGATGATAAAAAGAAGTGACTTAACAAAAACTATACAATTATTCATTTACGAATATTTTTTGAATTTTATTACAGTATGACATGCTTTGTGAAGCCAATAATGTAATCGGAAAGTATCAGCTTTATACTTTATATAACATGTGCCAAAAAAAAAACACTAAATTTAATTACAAGTTTTGGAAATAATTGAACTTTTATTCTGAAAGAGAATATGCAAATAACTTTAAAACAGTTGAGGACTCTATAAAAATTAGTTACGTAAATAGATTTAGTAGAAATAAACCCTAAGCGTTTGGTAGCATTTTATGTTAATTAGATCTGGAAAATTTTTTAAATTATTAGTATATAAAAAGTTTGCAAATTGTGAACAAAATTAAGTTATTTTTTGAAAATTTTATTTTCTGCTCACATTTAAAAAGTTTTCTTAATCTCTATTATAGATTTGCAATAAATATTCTTTTAAATTCTCGTCAATACTATAGATAAGCACAGATGTCCTGGGAGAACACATATCCATTATCAAATGTTTTTTTTTTCTTATTTGTCTCAATATTTTTCTTTTATTATCAAAACAAGAATATAATCTTATGACAAGTGTAACCAGAAATTAAGTTATGAAGTGTATTTGCATATATCGCCTTTCCTGTGTGCCAGTCTTAAGCATAGTCTTTGGTTTCTATTGAATTTGGATTTTTTTCCTTTTCATCGTTTTTTGCATGTTTTAGTAACAAGTAAAGTCCATTTGCAAATCGTATATGTTTGGGGAATAAAACAACTTCTAATAAATTATTCAAAAAGACTTTGTTGAAGCATAAAAAAAATCCAATGAAACGTAGCAAAGAGTTGGATTTTTGTTAGTGTTTTCATTCGTTTTCATCAGCAAATGTGTGATAAGATGTTAGTATGTTTTCACTGAACTTCAAATATATTTTATGCTATGCTTTACAAAAAAAAAAAAAAAACACTCATTGTAAATGAAATACAAGTTCTAAAAAAAAAATTATGTAATTTGAAATTAGATTCTAAATATTTCGTAATTAAAAGTTTTTTAATTAAATTAAATTTAGATCTATTACTTTTGAGAATATTAATAATATGACTATTTTATATTATATTATGCAACAGCCATTCTCTAGAGTAAGAAAGTACTAGTAAAAGCACAAGTCCAGTAAAGTAAAACTTGCAAAGAGTTTGGCGTTCTCAGGCCAAAAAAATCTATTTATAATAAGAGTATGTAATGTTGTAATTGAAGGACTTGAATTGGGTGTACCTCAGGGTAGTATAATGGGCCCTTTATTTTTAAATTTTTGTATCATTGATATTTCTCGTTGTTTCAAAATTCATAATCTGTTTTATATGCAGAGCATTTAAAAATGTATCCAGGAATCATTGAGGGATTGTTTTGAGTTGAATAATCTGAGTGAATGGTATACATTAAATAGCCTGCAATTAAATCTTGACAAATGCTTGCGGCACTGAGTACTTAGTGCCCAATGAACAAATCCGCAAAAAAATATGAATGTATTCCCCAAAACATTGCGGAATAACTTTACAATGAACAAAATCGCCAAATTTAAAAAAAAAGGTCCATAAAATAAAATAAACAAATACCCCAATTTTTCCAAAAACAATATTAAAATGAACTTGCTCCCCAATTCATTCCTAAATTTATACATATTTTTATTTTATGAATTTTGTTAAATTTTTTATTTAAGTAAAAATTTTCATACTGCTCTCAATATCTGTCCTGCAACAAATGCATTTAAAACCTGTATTCATTTCAATAGCATAATTTCGGTGCTTTATCTCACAACCATAACATATCTTGCAATGTTTGCACGGAAAAAAAAGAACGCATGATTGCATTAATAGCATTTGGAGTTTTCTTATCCATCAAAATTAAAGATATCGGAATGATCTGAGAAAAATATATTTTGGCCTTTTATTTCCGCCATTGCTTGAGAAAGTTTGGAAATTATGGGTAAACCAAGATTTCTCCGCACAGCCAGAAAGCAGTCAACCACATTTGGGCACAAGATGGAAGGCCAATCCTTTTGGTGGTGCTTCCCACGCCAATGGCATCGTACTTGAAAAAGTTGGTGTTGAAGCCAAACAGCCTAACTCCGCTATCTGCAAGTGCGTGAGAGTTCAATTGATCAAGAACGGCAACAAGATTACCGCTTTCGTACCTCGGGATGGTAGTTTGAACTACATTGAAGAAAACGATGAAGTATCGGTTGCTGGTTTCGGTCGTAAAGGTCACACCGTCGGTGATATACCCGGTGTACGTTTCAAGGTTGTCAAAGTTGCCAACGTTTCTTTGTTGGCTTTGTACAAGGAAAAGAAGGAACGTCCAAGATCATAAGTGTGTGTGTGTTTTATTTTTAAACATCTAAGATAATTAAACAAAGTTATTAATTTGTTTTTTACATTCTACCCTATTAAACAAATACAAAAAAACGTAAGAAAAAAAAAATAAGTTGACGACAACTGCGCGGCAGCACGGGAACACAGCTCAGCGAAAAGCCTTATGATAATTTTATCTACGTATGTGCCATAATTACACAAGTTAACAAAATTGAACTTTTTTTGTGCTGGTTGGAAGTTTGTATCACTTGGTTTTTTCTATCAGCTCGACTTTTTGAGATATACCGTTACGTCAAAAATTAAGGCACTTCCACTACATATATTGGAATGTCTTCAACGCTGAGATATTATGTAATAAATTTCATATTTACAGATTTGATAGAGAAACTGAAACAATTGGTGGTGGTGTTCTAATTGCTGTCTCCTGTCAACTATCATCTGAAGAAATACGTCTTGATTCTTTACCGAATATTGAAATTATTGGTGTTATGTTAAAACTAAATTAAAAAAAAAAGTTTTTATTACTTGCTCCTACATACCTCCTGATTCTGATCAATCGATTTATAATGAACATTTTGAATCAATAAAAGCCGTTTAACAAAGGCTAACCCTGAAGATTCTATACTTGTTTTTGGAGACTTTGATCTGCCGTTAATATCATGGACATTTTTAATTGATTCTTTTTACTATACTCCTACGGTGTCAAATGAAGATAACTATAATTTCATAAATAATTTATCGGACTTGTGTCTTTTTCAAATTAATGGTGTTCATAATGATCATGAAAGGATTTTAGACTTAATTTATGTTAATGATCCAATAAACTACTCTTTATCTCGCGCAGATCCTGTTACTTTACCAGAAGATCGTTACCATCCTACCATTGAATTAAACTTGAATTTACCATTTGTTTCAAAGTGTAAATCAAATAACTTAAAAGTTTTTTGTTTCAAAAGAGCAAATTACAATGATTTAAATTACTACTTAAGTAATACTGATTGGCTCCAATTATTATCTATTACATCTGGTTCTCCCACATCAATCGATGCAACGATCAAGTTATTCTACGAAACTGTTCGATTTTATATGAATGTATCCCGAAGTTTACTGTTTTCAACCACTCTGGCCCTCCTTGGAGCACAAAACAATTGTCGAGTCTTAAAAACTTAAAAAATAAACGACACAAAAAGTATAAATTGTCTGGTCTTTTATCTGATTATACGAAATATTCAGTTACACGTGCAGAGTATAATATTTTAAATACAAAACTTTATAAGAATTACATGGAAACTATGAAAATAAATTTGAAGAGAGATCCAAAATCATTTTATAAATTTGTAAACTCTAAAAGGAAATCTACTGGATATCCAACTGAAATGAAGTATCTTAATCGTGAATCCCGTGATGATGTAGTTATTAGCGATATGTTTGCTGATTTTTTTAGCACAACTTACTCTGATGTTCAATACGACATTTCAAACATATATCCATTTCCATTTATGGAACATCAATCAATTTCATTTCCTTTTATAAAGACTTCGGATATCAAAAATAACTTAAAAACATTCAAGAATTCAACTAACGGAGGATCTGACGGTATTCCTAGCTGCATTTTAATCAACTGCGCCCAAACTTTGGCTGTTCCATTATGCATTTTATTTAATTCATCCATTAAACATGGGCATTTTCCTACATTATGGAAAGATTCATACATTATTCCTTTATTTATATCTGGAAACAAATCGAATGTAGCTAACTATAGAGGAATAGCTAAGCTTTGTGCTATTCCCAAACTATTTGAAAAATGTTTAACGGATAATCTCTGTCATCAGGTTTCTTCTTTAATATCACACTCACAACATGGTTTTCGTAAGGGGTGCTCTATTTCAACTAATATTTTACAACTTACAACTTTGGTAAATCGGGGTTTCGTCAACGGGCTACATACCGACGTTATTTATACTGACTTCAGTAAAGCTTTCGATAAAGTAAATCATGATCTTTTACTCAAAAAATTATATTTGATGGGCTTTACAGCAAACAGCATAAGCTGGATAAAATCTTACTTGATCAACAGAAATCAACGTGTTTATTTTAATAATACTACTTCAAAGAATATTATAGTTAAATCTGATGTGCCTCAAGGAAGTCATCTTGGACCAATTTTATTTACTCTTTTTATAAATGATCTACCAAGTATAATAAAAGCCTCAAATGTTCTTATATATGCTGATGATGTCAAGATTTTCTTAAGCTATAAGAATTATTGTGAACAAATTCACTTACAACATGATCTAAATAATTTTTATAGATGGTGCCACATAAATTTAATGGAATTAAATTTAACAAAATGCAAACACATGCACTTTACTAGAAAACTAGGTGAATTTGGTTGTTACAAATTTGGAGATTACCAGTTGGAGCAAGTAAATAAAATCCTGGATCTGGGTGTTCTTTTAGATGCCAAATTAGAGTTTGTTCAACACATTTCGATGATAATTATTAAAGCACGTGGTGTACTGGCCTTCATTAAAAGATGGGCAAAGGAATTCAATGACCCTACAGTTACCAAACAACTGTACATCTCCCTAGTAAGACCTATTTTAGAATTCGGGTCTGTTATTTGGGATCCACTATCTAATATTCGCAGTGCCAAAATTGAATCGGTCCAGAAGCAATTTCTCCTTTTCTGCTTAAGACGTTCTTATCCAAGTTTTGTCAATCTGCCATCATATACAATTAGACTTTCTCAAATTAAACTGCCGTCTTTAAAAAGCCGAAGAACAATGCTTAATGTTATGTTTTTATTTAACTTAATTCGAGGCGACATATGCTCAAATTTTCTTATGGACAACATCTCCATTAACGTTCCGGCACGGCCAACACGTTTTTACACTCCACTGTTTATCCCAATCTGTCGTCAAAAGTTTGCCGATGCTGATCCATTTAGAAGAATTTGCCATGATTTCAATGATCTATACAATTTAATTGATTATTCTTTAAATGATGATATTATTAAACGCAATATTATATTATTTTTAAATACATAATCTCAAATTTTTGATTTAAGGATTTGTATATATTATATTTTTTTTTTTCTGTATTATACTTAACAGTCTGTAAGGTTTTACCATAGACTTAATAAATAAATAAATAAATAAATAAATAAATAAATAAATAAATAAATAAATAAATAAATAACTTGAAAACGGTTCACCATATTCAGTTAAAAGAAAAATCCGAAAAATATTATCTTTAAGGCATGCTTACATTGATTTTAAATTTTCCCGGCAGTTTCAGAGATATCGTTGAAGTTTAAAAAAAAAAAAAGATTTTTTGCAAAAAAAAAAAAAAAAAAAAAAAATTTTTTTTGTTTTTTAAAAATTCATAAAAAATAAAACTGCGAAAAAAAATTTCAGTTTTGGTCCCAAAATATTTAGACAAACATATATCGAATTAAATGAGCTTTATTTCACTGTAATCCGTGCACAAATTTTAATTTTTTGCACAATTTACTGAGACTACTGAATTGATAAAAATCGCGATTTCCATACAAAAATAACATTTATTTAATATGTGTGTGTTTGCTGCTGTTCTATTTATGTAATAAATTTTTGTTGATTAAGAACTGAATGTTGTTTTTAAGGTTATTTGGGACGCCTAATTCAAATTTACACTTAGTTTTTTTTTCTATCAGCTCGACTTTTCGCGATATACCGTTATGTCCAAAATTAAGGCACTTCCACTACGTATATTGGACTAATTTTACGTATGTGTTAGTAGCAACTTTAAACGATCATAACTCCAAAAAAATATTTTAGACGATGAAAATCTGTAACAACAATATTTTGTCGGTGGAGTCAGACGTGTTTTTTAAATCTCCTCATATTTATTAAAATCTACAGTTTTAAAACATAGTTTTATATAAGATTTGTACTAAATACAATATTTTTATAATTTCTGACATCAGTGTGCCACTATTTAAATTTTAACTTAATATAAAATTGAAGTAATGCAAAAATAAAATTGAAGTAAAAACAAATATTAAGTAAAACCATCAAGCAATAACTATAACAACAATCAAAACACACAAGTGCATCAAACAAAGCAAAAAATAAAAATAAAAACAAATTAACAGTGAGCATAAACAAACGAAGAGGAAAAACAACAAAAATATTGAACATCAAATAACAAAACTAAAACAACCAAAAAATAAAATTTCAAAGCAGTAATAACTAATACTGTTCGTGAACTGAAACCTATACAAAAAAAATAAAATAAATAATAACAACTCTTTAATATATTTTGTAAACATGATGAATACACGCCAATCATCTAAGAGAACTGCAGTTGATGCTGATTTAAGCAATCTTGGACTCCCCGTTTTATTTGAGGATGAATCAGTTTCTCGACTATGGCAATGGCTGGATAGAAAAATGACAAAACAAACAGAGAGCATTAATGAACAAATAACACAATTCTGTGCTCTTTTAAGAGAAGGTGAATCCCGTCTCGCAGAAGACATAAAAAATACGGTCAAGGAAGCTGAAGATCGTCTCTTAAATGAGATCGATAAGAGATTTCGTGAGATAAGAGAAGAACTAAAAGATGTTACTTTAAGAGTTGCTAAACTTGAAACAGTGTCGGGTGAAATTATAGAAATGAAAAATGAAATTAGAAAATTAAAAATTCAAACTCTAAAACATTCAAATTCAATCGTTGCATGTGATTTGCGTATTAATAGAGTTCCTTTTGGTGTTGATGAAGACTTACATCTGTTATTTGATACCATTTGTAAGATTCTTAAAATTTATACTCCGCCAGTGCAATATATCCACCGATTGCAAAATAAAAACAACATAAACGTTGAAAATTCCCCTGATGGTGTTATAATTGCTAGGCTAATGACTCCGTATGATAAAAATTTTGTTCTAAAAGCATTAAATGAATATAAAAAGAAACACAAAATTTTATTGTTAACGTTGCTTGGGTTCCAACCAGATGATAAAAATCCTTACTTTTTCATACATGAAAATCTAACTAACGGGAACTACAAAATTCTTAGAGAAGCATCTACCCTGAAGAAACAAAAACTACTGCAATCTGCCTACTCATTTCGGGGACTTGTATATGTCAAGCGGTTGAGTACTGATAAACCATTTTGTATTGAAAACCTTGATGCCCTGAATAATTTTTTTCGTGCTAATGATAATCTATACTATGAAAATAATGAAGTCTTACCTAATAATATTTCTACGTAACCTGTTACCTCTGTATGCCAATTTTTTAACTTTTATTGTAATTCCTTCTTACATTTTTATTAATTTTTATAATTTTAATTTTCTCAAATTTAAATTAATTTATATATTTTTTAGTTATTCTATCAACAACTTTATTTATATTAAAACATATTGCGTTGCGTTTAGGATTGGTTTTTATTGTGACTCTAATTTTATATTTTATTTGAATGAATAATCGAAACAATTTAAGAGCGAATTCCAATGACGTAACAATTAACATGGTGAAAATACTTGCCAAACAGAAAAAAGGTGTTCAAATTTGTCACTTAAATGCTCAGAGCTTAAAGCCTAAAATTGATGAATTCAGATGGACCTTTGAGAACTCGAATATTGATATTGTATGCGTCTCTGAGACATGGTTAGATAAGTCAACCCCGGATGGGCTTATGACTTTACAGGGCTATAAAATATTTAGATCCGATAGATTGACTGGAGGTGGAGGTGGTGTTGCAATATATGTAAGGAGTAATATAACATGTAATTATTGCTCTAAAAATGCAGCAACGGACAAAATCGAGTATATTTTTCTTGAGATTTCATCTTTAGGAAGAAAGATGTTGGTTGGTTGTGTATATAGGCCAAACAACACTATTGATTATACTAGTTTCATCATAAAAATTGAAACTTTAATCATGCCATACAACGACGTGGTAATAGCAGGAGACTTTAATTCTAATCTTCTAACTGAATCCTCGTTCAGGGACCATATGGAATCGATAGGTCTTACACCGACTAACACTACATTACCTACTCACTTCACGAAATATAATAGCACGCTACTGGACCTATTGTTCGTGGGTGATCCATCCAAAATATTACTTTATGATCAAATTTCTGCATCATGCTTCTCCAAACATGATCTGGTTTTTGCATCATATGACTTCTTATTCGATCAAAGGGATCAAACTTATTCTTATCGCGATTTTAAAAACATAAATTATGCCCTTCTTAATGAGAACTATCTTCGAGTTAATTGAAATACAATCTACGACTTGATTTCTGTTGATGACCAACTATCGTTCCTAGAGTATAATATTCTGAAGCTTTATGATGAAGCAGTCCCTTTGAGGACAAAAACAATTTCGGCAAAAAAAAAAACCGTGGTTCAATTTTTCTATTCTAAATTCAATACAACGAAGGGATTTAGCATACTCTAGATGGAAGCGTTTTAAAACACCAGAACTAAAAGCAGAATTTCGTTCTGCTCGGAGGGATGCTAATAATCGAATTAGAATGGCAAAAACTGAGTATTACTCTAAGCGATTCGGTACCGCCCTTGAATCCAAACACACCTGGAAAACTATTAGGGACATTGGTATTGGAAATATGGATAAAAGCATGAACTGCTCCATTAATGTTGATGAACTCAACAACATTTTTACTAATACTTCGCTTCTTGTAGCGACGGACAATATGGCACAAAGCGAAAATTCTCTTTATAATGACAATGATACGCTTGACATATTTGAATTTTCATGTGTCAATCAATTTGATGTTTTCTCTAGTTGTTCTCAAATAAAATCCAATGCAATAGGATATGATAATCTTGATCCTAAGTTCATTAGAATAATTCTGCCATCTATATTGCCGTATATTACTCATTTATTTAATACCATCATCACAACTAGCTGTTTTCCTTCGAAATGGAAGCATGCGAAGTTAATTCCAGTCCCTAAATCAAACAGTGAGTACCGGCCAATATCTATCTTAAGTTTTCTTTCAAAAGCTTTAGAAAAAATTTTACACCACCAGATAAGTGTTCACGTTTATGAAAATCACCTAATGTCTGACCGACAGTCAGGTTTCCGACCTAATCACAGCTGTGTAACTGCTTTAATTGACGTATCGGAGAGTATAAGGCGTGAACTAGATGATGGTAAGATTAACTTCTTGGTGCTACTCGATCACTCCAAGGCTTTTGACACAGTTAACCATCAAATATTATGTACTAAGCTAAGGTCACATTTTAAATTTTCATCAACATCATCACAACTTATATCATCTTACCTCACTGACCGCATTCAGTCGGTATGTTTAAACGGCATTGAGTCCAATCCCCTTACACTAACAAGAGGCGTACCTCAGGGATCTGTTCTGGGGCCACTACTTTTTTCTATTTATGCTAATGATTTGCCACAACATTTATCTCACTGCAAGATTCACATGTATGCAGACGATGTACAATTGTATTTAAGTAGTCCAGTTCAATCTATCAGAGAAAACGTTAATAAACTCAATCATGATTTAAACAACATATCTTGTTGGGCATCAGCAAACGGCCTGTGTTTAAATACAAGAAAATCCAAATGTATCGTAATTCACAAAAAAACGTTAAACCCAATCATTCAAGATGACATCATTATAAACAACGAGAAAATTGATATTGTACGAACGGCAAAAAATTTGGGAATAGTGTTTAACAATAACTTAACTTGGTCAAATCATATCAATACTCTGGTTGTGCAAATATATGTCAAATTAAGAACGTTGTGGTCTGTGCAGTACTTTACGCCGTTAAAAGTAAGAATGCTACTCGCGAAAGCTTATTTGATTCCTAGTCTTACTTACGGTTGTGAATTGTTTTCTTATTGTGACTCCATAAGTAAGAAAAAACTTCAAGTTTTATATAATAATATTATACGATATGTTTACGGACTTAAAAAGCGAGATCAAGTATCGTCCTATTCGAAGACTCTCTATGGAGTTTCGTTTGAAAACTTGTTAAAGATTAGAACTTTAATATTTTTTCGAAAAATTATATACTCTCAAAAACCGAAGTACCTTTTTCAAAATATACGCTTTGCTAGATCGTCAAGAGGCAAAAATGTCATAATTCCCAAATTCCGATGTCTCGTTTCTGAATGGCAGTTCTTTGTAAATGCTACTCGTCTTTGGAATGCTCTTCAACATAGCCAACAAATAAACAGCAACGCAATGAGTTTTAAAAAAAGTATTTTTAATTATTTTAGTTAAATACTCCTGGTAGTTTTTCTTTTATAGTTATTTATATCATAATTATTTTTTATGTCCTAATTTTAAATAACTTAAATTTATATAATTTTTTATATCATTATTTATTCCTACTCCTGGTAAAATTTCATTTACATATATGTACATACTTCTTTTTTTTTTTTTTTTTTGTAATTTTTAATTATTTTTAATTTAAAACTTTTTTTTTTAAATATTCTATGTTATATTTTATTAATGTCACAATTTTATAAATTCTTATGTTATTCATATTAATTTTTATATATTAGTTACAATTTTATTCAATTTAATTTGGCTAAACATGTTTGTACACTACTAAAATCCTGTACTGTAATTATAAGACTTAGTCTTGTTGTGCAGGAAATCATTAAAATAAATAAATAAATAAATAAATAAATAAAATCTGGGTAACAGCTACAAAGAAATGTGAACTGTGAAACTTACAGCGGTAACAAAAAATCACCTAACATATTAATATTATTGATATGTATATATATGAATTTTGGTATACAGACTTCACCGAATACGTGGGCATCAGTCCAGAATGAATTTATTGCTAGTGGAGTAAAAACGGCCAAAAAGGGGAAAAATTGTGCATTTGGTATCTTCTAAGCAAACGAAAATAATATATAGATTGTGCATTCCACTAGAGATAGAAACGAAATCTTTTGGAAACTCGGATATTAAAGAGGGTTAAAAAAGGATTAATGTATGTAATAAACACACGCAAACACAATTTGAATGAGATCTATTTGATAATTCGGATCTTATGGCAAGTTAATTCGCTATCTTAGGGGCTATTTGAATGGGCACTTGGTCTGAACATGCACCCATTTTCACCAATTTCAATTGCGTCTGTCCTATGGCTTGAGTTACTTCCTTTCCAAATTAAGCCATCGATATTACAAATAATATTTTTTTTATCTTAATAATTTGATTTATTTTCGAACATATCTGTACTAATCTATACTAATCTATACTAATCTATACTAATCTATACTAATCTATACTAATCTATACTAATCTATACTAATCTATACTAATCTATACTAATATAGTAAAGATGTAATGTGTGTTTGTTTGTTTGGTTGTAGGAGGTAATCTCAGTAACTACTCATCTGATCTTCCTGAAATACTCACAGAGTCTTACTGCGGATATGGGAAGTGCTATATGTAATAATTTTTTAAATATTTTCAGTGGGCGTGGCACCTCCCACAAAAAGTAAAAATTGTATATCATATATAATGAGTACTATGATATCGAGAGCTATTTAAAATAAGTAGCTACGCGGGAAATGGGCGGGATCGGATAAGTGGGCGTGGTATGTCCATACAAGTAATAATTCAATATTATATATTTCGAGTACTGTGATAGAGAGTATTTGAAATTTGTGTGATGTCACCTATTATTAATGTGAGTAGTCGGACAAAAAATGGGCAGTATCGGACCAATAGGCGTGGCACCTGCCATACAAAGTAAATATAAAATGACATATATCTGGAGTACTGTAATAGTGAGAGTCTTGGGACTTTGTGTGGGCTCATAAGTTATTTATGTGATTTGTATGTGAAAAATAGGAGCGTGATAGGAGCAGTGGGCGTGGCACCGCCCGTACAGAGTAAATATATCATATCGTATAACTGGTGTACTAAAAAAGGGAAGCTTTGACACTTTTCACGACCCCATCAGATCTTAGTATGAGTAGTCGGACAAAAAATTGGCGAGTTCACCCCAATGGGCGTGGCGCTCCCCTTGCAAAGTAAGTATTTAATGTCATATATCTGGAGTACTGTAAAAGAGAGAGCTTTGTGGCTTTGCGTAAGCCCATAGGTTCTTTGTTTGATTAGTCGAACAAAAAATGGGTGTGATCGAAGCAGTTTGCGGAGCACCCCCATGCAAAGTAGATATCTAATATCATATAACTGGTATACTATAAAGGAGAAAGACTCGATATTTGGCACGAGTCCATCAGATATTAATGTGAGTAGTCCAATAAAATTTGGGCGGGATTGGATAAGTGGGCGTGGCACCTTCTATATAAAAAATATGAAGTACTACGAAAGCGACAGTCTTTTGACAAGCACATTAGTTATCAATGTGATTTGTCATGGAAATATATCGCTAAAAGCACCCAGAAAACAAAAATTTTCAAAATCAAAAATGGGCAAAACCAAAAATCTCTAAAAAGAAAAATTGTCAAATGTTATTTTAAGTTCAAGACCAATAGTTAAGTGTTGCCAGTTTAATTTGGAAAATCCATGTTCTTCTCATGGGTAGCTACATGCACCTTGCTCCAGGGTAGGAACGCCAAAAAATCTGATAATTGTTGTACCGAATAAAAAAACAAAAAACATTGTATATCAGCAAGTATCGAAATAAAGGAATCTGTACTAATAATCTATACCAGCATAATAAAAAGGTAATGTGTGTATGTTTGTTTGTAGAAGGTAATCTCCGTAACTACTCAGCTAAACTTCCTGAAATTTTTACAGAGTCTTACTGCGGAAGTGCTACAGGCTGTATTTTTTTAAATATTTTTGGAGGACGTCACACCTACCATACAAAATAAATTTTTAACATCATATATGTTAAGTACTATGATAGAGAGAGCTTTTCAAATTTGTCTCAGGTCATCTATTATTAACGTGAGTAGTCAGACAAAGAAATAGGCGAGATTGGACAAATGCGAGCGGCACCCCCATACAAACTTAATATTAAATGTGATATATCTGAATTACTGTAATAGTGAGAGCTTTGGGACTTTGCGTAAGCTCTTTCACTACGATTCGTATACCGGGTTACATCTAGTTATTAATAAAAAAGGGGTACTTAAATAGAGTTGGTGGCAGTATATTGTTTCTTTTTTCTTTTTAATAATTTCGCGCTTAGTAATGAAATTTTGTTTTTTTTACGAAATCACTATTTGGTGTGTTCTATATTGGAATATAACACATTTGTTACAAAAATACAATAAAAAAATAAATAAAAAAAAAATGTTTTTCTGTGATGCCGAAACAATGGAAATTTTTAAACTTCTTTACCAGAGTTGATTAAAATAATAAAAATAGAAGAACGGTGGAATAAAATGTAAAAAAAAATGTAAATAAAATTTTTATAGATCCTGATGTTTTCTTTCAATTATTAGAAAATAATGGCAAGAATAAACTTTTATGAAAAGTTGAAAACCAGAATAATAGATAATTTTAATGATGGTGGTAAGCAAAAGAATATTTGTGAGAAATATTCTATGAATAAATCCATAAAATCATTGGTGAATAGTGTTGACTGAAATATTATATATTTAAATGGCCATAAAACGCTCAAACGCTTCGGGAAGTTTTACTAAACTAAATTAATACAATCGTTAGGTATAGGAATCATCCACTCCCCAGGACCATGACCATCATTTTATTCCACAGTGTTATTGTGTAGTAAAGGTTTCCATTATTTTATCAACAGCATAAAATAAATACTTTTAAGTTTGTTAATTTTTTCTGAAGTTATGTTCATGGTTAAAAAAATTAAACACACAAATGTTTGAATTAATAAAAGAGTCCAAGTCGTCAAAAATAAATTTTGTTAAAAGTTTCCATCGTATTGTCACTCCGACTATATTTCTTATTGTTTTTAATTATTATTATGGCTTAAATAATTAATGTAATAATTACGCTAACAATGTAGTGGGTATACTGCTGGTATATAACATGTATAATAGGGCGGATCAAAGTAATGGAAAAATTTTATGTTCATAAATCAAAAATTTTTAGTTGCTTTGTTTTTAATATCTTAATATAAATACAGCTATTTGGACACAGACAGACAGACAAATGGACTGACACACGTCGTGTCCGTCAATTGGGACCACATCGAATTTGGATCTCTATACTCATTGTATAACTTCCCACCTTTACGTAATTATAATTTCAAAATAATTTAAATATTACTAAATATGTATTTCAATTGAAAAATAATATAAAATACATATAATTGTTAAAAATGTAATAATTATCACATAATATAATATTAATTATCTTGCTGAAAGGCATAATTTTTACGACAGAAATTAATAAGATTAACCGCTAATTATAACCAACTGTGAATTATCGTACACATCAAAAGAAACCATCAATTTCGCAATAAGACTCCACTCCAACACAAAAAAGTATACCATAAAATGTTTTCAATGTGATAAGCCTAAAAGTAGACCATTTTAATAGGAATTAATTTTGAAGTCTTGGCGAAATACGCTTAAAAGGCATTAGCATGTTTGAAACGTAATTACAAAGTACAAATTCCAATTGAATAAACAATTAAATGGATACAATAAGAACTCGACGAATTATAGGGGGAGATGGCATTTAATATGAAAATACTGTAGATGTCCTTACGACTAAAAAATTGAAAATTAAAATACAAAAACAAACCTATAACAGTAAAAGTGTTATAATTTGAGCAGCAGCTATAGAAACAACTAAAACCAGACACAAAAAAAGAGGATATATAATTGTTATGCTTCTAGGCTGAATAAATTAATTGATTTGTGTATACTTTTAGGAGAAGAAAGGAAGTTTGAAATTTGATAAAAATACATATATATAAAAGAACATTTCGATTTGAAGTTATTTCTTAATTATTGTAAATATTTTTAAAGCTACACAATTCATTTATTTTGTCAGAATATAACAAAAGGCTAAATAAAATGAAATGTAAATATATGCTTTTTTTTTAAATATTTTTAACAAAACACAATATATGTTCAATGTTGCAAATATCGTCTATTTGTTTAGCATATTTTTATATAAAATTCTTTTGCAAATAAATCAGTGTATTAATAATATTTACTACCAACCATTTAACAAACTCCCTTCTACATTTTATGATATATGTATATACAAACATACACATGTTGTTTTATCCTTTTTGTTGTTTTTATTTAGCTCTATATAAATATTTGAAAATGTTATTAAAATATTTGCCTTCATAATAAATACCGAAGCACCCCAACAATATCTGCATATCGTGAGGATGATGCTGATGATGATGACACTGACGACGATGATGATGCCAGTGGTGGTAGCAATATTTCAAGGTGTGTTAGAAATTTTTGTTAGAAATTCTCGTTGTGTAGTATATGGATGCCATAGTTGCAGAATCGGTTAACTTCACTTCCTGATATATGTATATTTTAAATGGCAAAGCTCTTGATTGACGACTACCTTCAAAACACATTTCTCTAATAAAAACGATTAACAATACTTTATTATTAGAGAAACATGTTATAAACAGTTAGCCGTCAATCATATTTTCATAAATCAGAAAGTGGAGATAATCGATTTGGCAACTGAGACATCCGTATGTTTATCTATGTAGGAATATTTGGTTGTATGTACGAGTATCTGTCTGTTTAATCGTGTCAATAACGACACTTTCTATAAATTTGGAAAATTTTATGGTTAAATAAATGCTTCCTTTCAGTACCAAAATATCTGTGTCTAGTGCCGCTGTAAAAACTTATTTTATATACGCAAATATACCTATACACATATAAATTAAATTTCATACTCACAAAAATTATATACACGTATGTGTTCTACAGCATGTTTGCTGCCTTTGTGTAAACAAAAACGTGAAATTTCATACTTCAGTGTGCGCTTAATAACGATAACATAGAAATAAGTAAGAATAGCTGGAAACAACCATTTAAAGTATGTCAAGCTCAAGGAAGAGGAATAGACATGTTCATGCATATGCATGCAGACTTATATTTAAATATATATGCAAAGATTTGCTACATGTCATGGTAGTTATGTTGACAAATTTGTTGCAAACAACTAAACACACAAGCGAAACAAAGAAAAATTTTGAAAATATTTGAATGTCTATAAATAAATATGTGGCAGATTCATTTTTAAAGAATTTGAGCACACATTGTTATCCTTGATTGTATACAGTATGGAAGAGATAAATATTTAAGCGATGTAGGTGCAAATATTGTACCTAACGCGTCTAAGAAATATTTAAAAAAACATACTTTTATACTTTCCGAAATATGTTATAAATATTGATCTTTATAACAACAATATTAGTAAAATGAAACCTTTTTACCAGCTAAGTCCCAAATAGTTCTAAAATTTTATATATTCTAAAAGAAGATATCACAATATCCCGGCTATTCTAAAATTATAAAATTCCCAACCTGATGATGATTCGGCTATAAGTAAGATAGTCAGCAAATCAAATAATTCATTGCTGATGTTGCGCGTACATTAAGGAAATTAAAAACTTCATCTAACCATGGACCTGATCGTGTAACCATTTACACAACAAAAGCGCTGAAAATTTATCCTTTCCTTTGAAAATCATGTTTAATACATTCATCAAATATTATTACTTTACTAACTACTGGAGGAACTCATATATCATTCCTTTATTTAAACCCGGTTGTAAGTCAGATGTAAAAACTGTTTAGAAATATCCAAGTTATTGAACTAACCAAATATATGAAAAATTAATCACAGACTACCTATGGCCTAATGTAATATTTAAAATGTTACCTTTTCAGCAATCAATTAAACTTTTTGACTTAAATACTTAAGCCAACCGAGGATAAGTTACACTTCTTCTAAATAAATTAAATTTGACGTACAGATAGCGCCAATAGTTTGGAAAAAATTACATTGTTGAAAAGTGTCAACCCTATTAAGTTTCAAGGGTTTCGTTCTTCAGCATTTTTCGGTCACCGTTAATATTCAACGCGAGCTATATTCTACTCTGTGGTTTTTCGTTTGTAGTCGACCATTGAGGTGGCCACGTCAGAAACGGTTAAAAATATACACAAAATGATATTGGTGTTTGAAGGTGTGTGAGCTAGCTAAAATGGTCGTCATTTCAAAAAGTGATATATATCACATATAGACCGCAATAGAACAAAAACTTCATAAAGATATTTCAGTAGAGTGTTTGGCGATATTTCACGTGGCATAATTTTTACTGATTATCTTCTAAAAGGAAAAACAATCCATGGCGAGTATGATGCCAACTTATTACAGTTTTTGCCGAAATAGAATGTGGTGTTTCATCAACACAATGTACCATCACACATCTACTGATGTGATGGCCAAAATCCATGATTTAATTTGGAATTGCTTCATCAAGCATCTTGTTCGCCGAATATGGCTCCCTCACACTTGCTTTTATTAAGTGAGTTAAGAAATTTATCGATCCCTCTATCACTGGACAGTTATATACATAACTCGTTAGAAATATGCTTAGATGTGGCTCAATTATCTGGGATTCTTTATACAAAATCCACATAGATCATATTCAATCCATTTGGAAGCTATTCTGTTCTGTTTGCGATGTTTTCCCTGGAAGCCGGCAACAAAAACAAAGTTGCCATCATCTTCCAGTAGATTAGCATTAATTTAATTGCTGATAATTAAGTCGAACCATGCTGAACCTATCGATTTTGCTGAATCAAAACACCTGTTGCGCATTATTTGCTGTCATTCACTTTCAATTCCATTTTTTCGAACCAAGTAGGATAACGCCGCCCTGTAGACCATATTTTGAGAAGGCGGCCAAAAATCGTTTTTTTATGGTTACCGATTTTAAAATTACATATGTTACTCATTTGAAAGTGAATCTCGGGAGCTAAAAATTGCAACTCTATTTGGAATATATCACAGCGAACAGGGTCTTAGAAAATGGACTTTATCAGTGTTTTGCTAAAATTATAAATTTCTTCGTAAATTTTAGTTTATAAACGAATTTAAGTTTTTGTTTAAAAAGATTTTAAAGTAAAATAAATTTTGTGTAATTTTGTAACTTCTAAGCTATTAATATTAGAAATATAAAGTCACAGAATCGTTTAGAAATTAAAAAAAAATAAAGGTCCAAATATCCCGAAAATCTCCTAATTAATAGAGCATAACTCCTGCCCATCAAAAGCCATAAAAAAAAATCTTGCACTGTTACGTAGTCCGAACCGTATCCGCCGGTTTCCGCCCGTGAACAATTTTTCTGACCCAAGATCAGATATTTTGTGCAGAATTTATGAATACAAAAGCTTTCCACTCTGTGGTTAGGGTATAATGAGTTTGTAACTACAAAATATATTGGACCTATACCCATCTTTTATCATACGGATCGACTCAAAATCACTTTCTGAGTCGATTTAACGATGTCCGTCCGTTCGTCTGTGTGTTATGAATACAAAAGTTGGTCGTACCGGTGAATTTTTTTTTTGGCGTGAGTTTACTTGTTTTTTATACTGACAGAAAAAGGAAATGGTAGAGTTGACATGAGTCGTTATATACTTATAAAAAGGAGTTGAGACATAATGCGCTTAATTGTTAAATAATACATTAACATAGGTATTTTTCAAAAACATTAATAGTCGGAACTTGAGTTATATAGTTTAGATACATGAAAAATGACAAAAATATTACGACACACCCTTTTAATATATGAGCAGGTATGCTTTACCTTTTTAAAAGGGCTAGGGTCTGGGTTTTTTATGCTTCAAAAAGTGGTAATAAAAGATAAAACATTGTATTTTACATAATTGCAAGAAAGAGTATTTATAATAATGCTTCCACAATTATTATGCATTTCAGTTTGAACAATGGCTAAGTACTATTATAGAGAGCTCGCTGATAATTATTTTCAACAAAAAGATGTAGATCATATAATTCTGCACATATTGAGCATCCATTCATTTAAGAATTGTAACCTGCAAGAAATTTAAATACAAAAAGAAAAAATTACAACTATTGCATCAAATTTAAAAAAAACGGTTCATTAAATGCTCTCATAGGAGGCAAAGATGTAGAAACGTCACCAAGACGGTTACAACTGCCAACGAAAGCGGAAAAATGGGTTGGCCAATTGACGGATGTAGCGAAAGATCTCGAAGGCGCAAGCTGGAGAATATCAATGAAGAAATTTCTCAAAGAATTATTAAGGATAAATAAAATTGAAATAATTGAAAAAATAGTAGAAGCGAGCCGAAGGCGCACAAAGAGGATTTTGAGAATCATTCCTATACCAATTGAAGTTAAGAAATTTACTCCATAAGAAGCGTTCGCAATATTTATGGATTTGAAGTTGACCAAAAATCAATATAAGGCATTGCGGAAGCGTACCAATGAAAATAATTATGGGATTTTTCAGGATTATCGAGATTTAGTTTCTGCCAAAAAAGAATGCTTACCTTCACAATATGCTATAAGTGTCACTTCAAGTTTAGCAGAAATAAAATTGCAAGATCTCCTTGAGCATACTGAAGAACGATTGCTAAATGTGTTGGATACTGGTGATTTAAAAAAATTGGAAATGGCAGCATTACTTTAATTTCTAAATGGGGATGTGATGGATCCTCTGGTCAGAAACAATACAAGCAATTTAATGCCGAAAAATCATCAGATGCTAATTTATTTATAGTATCTTTCATTCCCTTGCGCTTAACAAAAATTTATAGCGGCTTAGAGCCATCATCTAGTAGAGCAACAGAGATTGATGTATGCAAAAATGAAATTCCCTATTCAACAAAGTATTGCAGACCAATAAAATTTGCATTCCAAAAGGAAACTGAAGATGGCATAACTGAAGAAGTTTAAAAAATAAAAGATGAAATTAAAGAACTTCAACCAGTAATATTTAACTTTGATGAACAAGACATTGAAGTAAATTTTAAAATATTTCTCCTGAGTTATAAATAAAATTCAGGTATAAAGCTAAGTGCAAATAAAATTAATTTTAGATTTTAGTTTTTCCTTTTTATACATCAAAATGTACGTTAATTCATGCATTTATAAAAAAAAATAATTATAGAAGCTCTATTCATATTGAAACCATTAACCAAATACAAAAATATAAAATTAAATTAAAAATAAAATCCATATTTTACTGTTTGATTTATATCTCAGTATAACCAATCTCCAAACTAAGTTTGAACAATAAAAAATCATTTGTATGTTAATAAAAATTTTATGTTTATTACTTCCTTTTTATATCGATTAATGTAAATTGTAACTTATCGATCACATTCATGAATTGTAACCTTTAAATATCTTTAATACTCGTTGAAATTGAATTTATCTAAAGATTTGTTTGTATAATTAACCGAGGATTCTTGAAACAAAACATATAAAATGTAAGCTCTCTTGTATTTTAGATTTTAGTTTTTCCTTTTTATACATCACAATGTACGTTAATTCATGCATTTATAAAAAAAAATAATTATAGAAGCTCTATTCATATTGAAACCCTTAACCAAATACAAAAATATAAAATTAAATTAAAAATAAAATCCATATTTTACTGTTTGATTTATATCTCAGTATAACCAATCTCCAAACTAAGTTTGAACAATAAAAAATCATTTGTATGTTAATAAAAATTTTATGTTTATTACTTCCTTTTTATATCGATTAATGTAATTGTAACTTATCGATCACATTCATGAATTGTAACCTTTAAATATCTTTAATACTCGTTGAAATTGAATTTATCTAAAGATTTGTTTGTATAATTAACCGAGGATTCTTGAAACAAAACATATAAAATGTAAGCTCTCTTGTATTTAAACCACTGAACGGTGAGCATCTCAAATCAAATAAACTCTAATTGAATTGAAACTAATTGTTTTATTTCATAATTTTTCTTAACCTCAACCCTAAACTCCCTCACCTTCTACAAAATTCTAAAACCCTAAATTTATAATTTCTCACCCAATGAGAAATTATAAATCATTCAAGCCCCTTTTCTTAGCACTGTCTATAATTATTTGCAGTCTAATAATTTATTGGGGCAACTGTACATTTACTCTGCAATTGTCCACACGCCGAGTATACATATAATCTTGACACCCAATTTAGGAGTTGCTCAGAACAATAAAATAAAACCAAGGTTCAGAAAATACACACACGAAACACACAATGTTCTGTTCGAAAGCAGCCAACACATATCTTTATTTTCATATCAATTATGTGCGTTTCAAAATTTTCTACGGTACCCAACACAACCATGACTGTGTTCGTTTTAATATTTCGTTATTTACACGAACATTTTTGTATCACATACTTTTTGCTTCAATCACACATAAAGCACACATTTTTGAGTGTTGCTTTATTTGAAGTTGATGTTCTGGTACGTGTAGTGAAAAAAAACACAGAACATGTAAAATAAACAGGTTCGAGTTCAGTTATATTTTAAGTCGTGTTGTGGCTCGTGTAGTAAGAAACAACAGAACATGTACAGTAAACAGGTTCGAGTTCAGTTATATTTTAAGTCGTGTTTAAAATATAACTGAACTCGAACCTGTTTATTTTACATGTTCTGTGTTTTTTTTCACTACACGTACCACAACATCAACTTCAAATAAAGCAACACTCAAAAATGTGTGCTTTATGTGTGATTGAAAAAAAAAGTACGTGATAGAAAAATGTTCGTGTAAATAACGAAATATTAAAACGAACACAGTCGTGGTTGTGTTGGGCACCGAAGAAAATTTAAAAACAAACATAATTGATATGAAAATAAAAATATGTGTGTGTTGGTCTAAGTTATGTTTGTTTACATATATGTACGAGTTTTTTATTCAGTGTGTGTTTTTTTCTGAACTCTGAATAAAACCAATAAAAACTTACTCATTCCATTTACCACAAGTGTAGAGAAGTCAATCAGCCACAACATATATTTTTGTAAGAGTTTTAAAAATATCACTTACTAAGTGATTCCATCACAAAATTTTGATATCGTGCTAATGGCCTTTACCCTTTCACAAATAAAGTTTATGCCATTGTAAACGATTTCCCAATTCGTTTTAACGAGGACATTGATTAGAGTTGTAGGTTGTTCTTGTCCTACACCACTGAATTTAAAAAAAAAAAAACTCCACGTTTTCCATCGCAATATTTTAGCAACTATTAGAGCTAGTGCTAAATTTTATCAAATTCAAAAAAATGTTGTTTTATTCATTGATTATAAATAGAAGGGTTAAAAAAATAGATAATAAATCTTAAATTGGGGTAGATTTTCAATGAAGTCCCCTTAATGCTCATTATTTTTAGGAAGGAAGGAAGTTTCAACTTCAAGCCTGAGATACTGTTGGGTTTTTTTAAAACATCTTTTAGATTGTACGGATTATTACTTGTAAATAAATCTTTTCAAAAAACATATCCTTAAAAATATCCTCACACATAATAATCTCCTTTAGAAAATTCTCGATAATAAAGAAGTCATCTGAATATTGGAATATTTAGTACATATTATGAGGATTTTACCTCAAAGATAAACGTAAGACTGTAAAAACATTACTTTCGATTTCTCTCAGAAAAACCATCAAATTCTTAAATATGTTTCTCTTTAAACCTTCAACTTCATAAGACTGGTTTCCTCAGCTTCTTAGTTATTTTTGGTATAGGAATTCCTTTAAAATTTGGAGGCTTCCCATATAGGAAAAGACGAACATTTATGACTTTTTTTTTAATAAACCTCAGATTTTCAGAAACCTTACCTTGAATAAAAACTTAACACTTTAACCAGATTGCTTTTAGATCCTTAAATATTTATCTCTGCAAAACTTTTAATTCTTAAAACAAATTTCCTTTGGTTCTTAGTTCTTTTTTCTATCAGAGTTCCTTCAAAACTTGAAGGTTTTTCCATTTAGGAAAAGGCAAAAATTTGTGGATTTCTGCCTACATTACCCCCTTTTTCTTTAAAAACTTACAGATTATTTTTGAAAAACCTAAAAATTTTTAAGAAAAATTCTTTGGATCCTATGGAAATTTTTGGTATATGAGAACCCATGAAATATCGTAGAATAATAACAATTTTTTTTGTGCAATGACACAAATGTGGTCTGTCATTTACAAAATTAAAGTTAACTTTAAGTAGAGTACATCCTCAATTGCTTATTAAATTAGTCAACTTTTACAATTATGGTTATTGGGTTTACCTAAACATCTGATTCCGAATTCCTCCAATGCAGCACATATTTCCATAAAGTGATGCACCATTTCGTCTTCTGCTGTATTACACAATATACATGTTTTGCGGAACATCTAGAAAAAGTTTTTACTCCAAATATAACCCCTAGTTCTATTGATGAGTTGCCACCTGTTACTTCACAGCATAAAGCAGTGTCCCTTCTTTTTGAGATTCGAGAGTTCCAAAAAGCATCGGGGATCAATGGGATCAGTAATAAAATGCTTTTGTAGTTACCCCGAATAGCAATAAGAATAATTCTGTTTATTTTTAATGCTATAATACGCCTTGAACATTTTCCCCAGAATGGAAAGTCTCACTCGTTAAAATGATACCTATATCAGGTAAAGATCACACAAAGGTCGATTCGTATAGACCAATAAATTTACTGTCAAACTTGTCAAAATTACTGGAGAGAATTGTGATAAACAAAGTTACAAAATCCGTAGATCAAAATAATGTCATTCCAGCTCATCAATTTGGTTTCAGACGAAAACAAGTTCGCAGAATTGTAAGTGCCATAAGAAAAGCTTTTGAAGCAAATAAGAAACACTTTTTATAGACGTCTTGCAAGCCGAGTTTGGCACGAGGGACTCCTCTATAAAGTTAAACAGTTAAAGCTCCCGAACAAACAAGCCAATGGAGAGCTATATAATTAATAGAAAATTCTCTATAAGAGAGAAAAGCTTTGTGGGCCCTCCACCGATAATTCATGCTGGTGCTCCACAAGGTAGTAACTTGGGCCCGCTCTTGTACATCCTTTACACTTCAGACATGCCAACAAATGAAAACACATTTACGTCGACTTTTGCGGATGATACTACAATTTTAAGCATACACGAAAACCCATCAACAGCATTTCTTCCTTTACAGAGCCATATTGAACAGCTGGAAGATTGGCTAGATATGTGGAAGATTAAAGTAAATGAACAAAAGTGTATCAACGTAACTTTTACCCTAAGAAGACAGACTTACCCTCAAATTCGAATTAGGAACCAGCCTAACAACCTTCCTCAACATTCCTCTGTTAAATATCTCGGACTACATCTTGATCGCCGACTTACCTTAAAAAGCCATACAGACGCTAAATTGACACAACTAAAACTGAAATTAGTCAAATTCACATGGCTAATTGGCAAGAACTTAAAGTTAAGTCTCGATTTTAAATCCCAGTGGGTGCTATGGTATACAGTTATGGGGAACAGCCTCAGCTTCAAACACAGAAGTAATACAAAGATGCCAATACAAGATTTTTAGAATGAATACAGGCGCATCATGGTATGTAAGAAACTCACATTTGCACAGAGACTTAAATGTTTCTCTAGTAAAGTACGAAATCAGTAGATATAGTGCAAAATATTTGGAAAAACTAGAGTCTCACCCTAATCCTCTAGCACGTAACTTAATCAACAATCGTATCCACCAACGCTTAAGAAGGAGGAAAATTGCTGATCTCATATGTATATAAAATAAATGAAATTTTGTCTGGCACTGGCTGGATTTAATTTTTAAGTTTTAGTTTTAAGATTTGAATAACTTCTTGTTAGTATGTGAACATCCAATAAATAAAGATGAATTACAAAAAAAAATATCACAGCGATACTTGAAGATAATTATTAGTTTGTTCTGACTGATTGTAGCGTGTATATAATGTATACCTTTGATATGATTGAGAAACCTATAAAACATGTACTGCTATTCAATGCCTTTATATCCGAAGTCCGAAATGAATTATCCGAACCTGTACATACAGCAGACGTTTCGTGGCTGTATATGTATTCTCTGTATTAGATTTACTACTTTTATCGATATTCCCAGCATATGAATCGTATATTACACACGTGTCCTTGGCACCCTAGCAAACGCAACCTTGAAGTCATCAAATAATGCATACACCTTCTTTTTGTCTTCAAATTTTAAGTGAACAATAGCAGATAAATTGTTGGTACTATCGACCGCAGAACAGTTTCTACTGAAACAATACAAAATTTGGTGATTTTGACACAACCAAACACCCATGGAAAAATATGTCTACAACAGTTCATAAAATCTTTCATCATGGAGAAGATGTCGTGAAATATCGTTCAGTATTACTTGGGGATCTATCAGAGGAAGCCGAGGAAAAAAGGAATAAGGATTACATATTTTAGAGAGAGCAAACTACCAGAAAATATAACGCAATAGTTCATATGAAAATCTGTTTAATATATTATTGGCCACGTCATATCCATTCATCTCTTGCATTCGACATCAATGCTACTGGACAGAAATAATACAGAACTGAATAGAGAATGTTTAGAAGAAATATTCCACCTAATGGAATAATAAGTAAGATTTACTTTTACTGTTGATAATAATAAAAATTAAAAACTTCCTTAAAAAAATTATTTATGATTAATTTTGTAAAGTGGGAAATTAGTTCCAAAAATTATCTTAAGAATTTAAAAAGGTTCACTTAACCACAAAAACACACATTATCATGCTAAATGGTAAAAAAAAATTATTTAAAAGTTCAAACTTTACCTTGAATTCCTCAATAAGTACTCAACCGATTTTAATTAAATTGAAATTGGAGAAAATTGCAAGGAATTAAAAATAGTAAATTATCTTAATTGTTTCTCTTTGATTTTTCGATAGCTGGTTTTTTACATTGCGTCAGACAGTGGCCTGCAAACAAAATCTGGCTTTCAGGATTTGGTTTATTTTTCTTGCAAATAAAGTGAAATGCTTTGGCAAAATTTATAACTGGCATTAATAAGACAGTTATTTGAGTCCGTATTAGAAAAAAAATGTTTTTAATAACACAAGAGCGTGCCAGCTTTGAATGATTTTTAATATAAATGTATATCGACGAACACTTATATCTTCCCTGTATGAAATATTTGTTTATGAGGATATGACCAACCCCACTTAATCTGAATATCGAACAACTTTGTGTGTAGTAAAATTTGCAATAATTGATAATTTTATCAATGAAAATTGCAAAATAAGGATTAAAACCAAAAAAAAATTATTTTTAAACTTCTGTGGCAATATGACATAACATCTCAAGTCGACTTAAGAGAAAATTTAGTTTTATCAATATTATGATTCTCGTTTTAAGAATGCATAATTCTATCTGCCCTTTTTTCAAATACATTAATTATTAAAAAAGTTATAGCAATTTCCTTTTTAACTTTAATGTTTTTGAAAATTAATTCACACGTCATAAAAGCTTAACTAAACTTATTCTTTTTTTAAATGCAACAATGGTTTTTAAAGCCCTCAACATAAAAATTTATATCAACTTAGGTTCAATCAATACTAACAATTTGTAAATAAATTTAGTAGATACAAACATCCTATATTGAGCTAAGCTGTTATGTAAAAACAAGCTTTTCCAAACTTTCTTACTTAAGTGGACTTAAGTTCTTATCGTAAAATTAAAATATTCATATAGGCAAAATATTCCTTTTTGTAAAACATCTTAAGTATACATAGAATGTTCTGCTAAAATGACGTTGAGACATAACGGTATCTTAACTCAACATAAGTGTGTTTTTGTGTGTGCCCATTGCATTTTATTTTATACATGAGCTGTTCAAGCGTTGAAAATTTTTGCGTGAGAAAGAACGTTTACATAGAAAATTGGGTGATGGAAAAATATTTGAAGTGTTAATTTTTCTAGTGATCATTCGTGTGTTGACCCCTACTTAAATCTGAGTGGTTCAATTACATCCAGTACATATTTAGAAAATAATATTGTAAGTGTTGTAGTATTAATATTTACTTATTTAAAATAACTAAAAATTTTGGATAATGTCAATGAAGTGGTTTTGGTAGAAAATGAAGCAGTTGTTGCGGAAACCTCGAAGAGATTGGCAGAACAACTTAGAAACGAAGGAAAAAGTTACACTTCAACAGCTGGCAAATATATTCCTGCACGTGCTGTTCGCGAGGTGGAACATTGCAGAAAGAAATGCGCTGATAAAATATCATATAAACAACAGAAAATTATACATAAGCAATACTGAAAGCATGGGTCACATAGTTTGCACAAAGCGGTTGTTGCTGGCTTAATCGAAGTTGCACAACAAAAACTATAAAAAAAATTAAAACCGAAACAAATCCTAGAAAAAGAGTTCATTCTTACAATTACTTTTTGGATCTCAGTAAGGAACGAGTTTCAGTATGGCAAAAATGTTTTAGATATACTTTATCCGAGACAGAACAATTTATTAAATCGGTTATGAAGGCAAAACTTGAAGGTCATGGTACCTATAAAGATTTGCGCGGAATACATAAAAGCGCTAAAAAACTTTCTTTGGAAAAGGAAAATGATATTTTTAATTTTATAAAAAGTTTTCCATCATATGAATCGCACAATACTCGCCGTGATACCTCTAAGCTTTATCTGCCGAGTGATTTATCTGTGGCTGAGCTCCATCGCCCTTATTCTGATAAATATGAACATTGTGTGTCACTTTCTAAATGTTCACTATTGTTCAACACACTTAATTCGAAATTTCATAAACCGAAGCTCGACACATGTCATAAATCTGATTTACCAAAATTTTGAATAAGAGTTGCCGCGCCTGAAGAGCTTGATTTCCTAATATTTGAACAAGTGAAACATCACACTCTAGTACAAGAAACTTATGAATCCAAAAAAATGATAAGGGGAAATCTTTGACTGATGCTTCACTAAAAGTATATTGTTTTGATCTTCAGCAATGTCTTCCTACACCATTTTTGCGAATATCACTGTCATTTTACAAAAGACCCTTGTGGACATTTAATCTTACAATTCATGACTGTGCTACTAATCAGCCAATATGCTACATGTGGCATGAAGGTATAGCTAAAAGAGGTGGAAACGAAATATTTAGGTTCGTGTATTTTTACTCATTTATCGAATTTAGATACCAACGTAAATCACGTTGTTTTTTACAGTGATTGCTGCCCAAGTTAAAACAAAAATTCGTACATTGCAACTATGTTTGCAATTTTTATGCAATTAAATAATAGTCACACCCATATGGAGCGTGATAGTGACCATTCTGCAATAGGAAAAAATAAAAAAAGTACTTCAGTAAAAATCCATCATCCTCGAGATTGGTATCAATTCATTAGACTAATTAGGTGTAAAAAGAAAATTTATAGTCAATGAAATGGAACAATCTAATATGTTGGATTTTGGAAATCCATCGAAAAATGTATTTACTTGGAGAAAAATTGACCACAACGGAAAAAAATACAGTTTGCATGACATTAAATGGCTGAGATTTACCACAGAATATGGGAGTGTATTATATAAAAAATCTTTAAGTGAAGAAGAACCTTTCAAATTAATAAATATTACGAAGCGGGGAATCAATTGCATCAAAATTAAAGATTTAAAAATTTGCTACGACTCACCAATAAATTTTAACTCTTAGAAGAAAAAGGATTTACTGGATATGTTGCCACTTATAGATGAAATATATAAAGACTTTTATAATAATTTAAGAACAGAAGGCATGTTTTATTATCATCCAGATTTAACTGATTTTGATGGAAATGATAAATAATTACTTTTGTATTACATAATTCCTTTGAAATTATTTTTTTTTTTTTTTTTTTTTTGATTTGTTAAAGAAAACTACTGAAACTGTTTATTTTCAATTTTATTGTTTTTTTTTTATTGAAAATAAACAAATAAAAAACATCTTATCTCCATTGACTTTCTTATTTCAATTTTAGCAGAGGCTCTTATCGCTCCAATTCATTAGAACACCTTAAGTTTAATTAAGATTTTGGTTTTCTGAAAATTCATTTTTTTTATGTCATGTATAAAACAACATAGGTATATAGAATATTTCTAAATTACATTTTTTTAATCAACCATTTTGTCTTACTAATAGTGGGTTAAAAATATTTTATTAAATCTAAGTCAAATTAATTTTTAACAAAATGTGCATTATCTCAAAACAAGAATTTTCGACTGAAGATGTTATGTCATATTGCACCAGATTTTATCTAAATAAATTTTTACAGATCACTTAGGAAAAAATCGTTCCATATATGTTAACAACTGAACTATGTTTTATAAATTAATGTAAGAAAAAATATTTTTTGTAAATTATTAGATCCTGAATATGAATTCCAAACGTATATTATTTGAAAGGTAGTTCTTTTTAGCCGTTTCGCAGATTTACAGATTTTTAAATTTTTTTCTTTATTTTGAGTAAATTGAATTCAAAGCTGCTACTAACACATACATAAGAACATACAATGCTATGTGTATGTTTATTAAATTTTTTAATGTGTTTTTAATAAAAATGAGTTTGTTTTTTTGTGTTGATTTGTGAATTGGTTATAATTGATTAGCATACTTTTTGGGTCTTTATTTAATGAAAAAATTAAATTTCCTAGAATTTGCACTCGAATTTCGAGGGCTGGAATCTACTAGTTAGTTATGAATCTGCTTACATCAAAAGTAAATTTTGAGTCGCCCTACCCTAATGTACATCTGAAACTATTTTTTAGTAGCAGCGATCTTGAATTATTTTCAATAATAAAAACTGAAAAATGTCTTCTTCAACGTTGGTACCTGACGTCTTTCACGCATGGAAAATTGGCATATGTTTTACATTTTTTTTCTATTTTTGTTGTCAATCTGAATTATGTGACAAAATATTCATGGAAATGTAAATATTCTTATTAAGGAATTTAGTTCTCAGAACATGAATATTTCATGAATCGTCTTATTCGATTTATATATTTGCCATTACAGTGCCATGTTTAACTTGACATAATGTTATATTATATAAATCACGATTTTCTTGTTTCGCAATAATTTCATTTTCACAATAATTCGATATTCTGTTGTCGATAAATATTACAAGTATGTTGATGTAGTTGTTTGATTGTATATAAAAGTATAAATCTTAACACATTGGTGAACGTAATGTGAATATATGTAGCTTGAACACGTATTTATGTATTATGTTTACTGACTGTGTGTGTTATGTTTTTGATTTGCACCATATTTTGCACCTTTATTTCATCTTATTATTGTTCGTTTTATGACGATGTTCGACTTTTAAAACAGTTTTTTTTTATATGGATCCGTTGTATTGTGTTGTGTTGAAGTGTTTATGTGTATTAAAAAGTGATTCCATTTTTTACTTGCATTGTTGTTCAATTCCACTTCGAGCGGTAGAAGTAAGTATGTGGGGGTATATACTCGTAGCAATAATATAATTTCCTTTTCTATTATTGTAAATGTGCAACACTCAGACAAAAATAAATATATAAGAAGCTTTATAAGTGCTTAAAAACATTCGGAAAATCCACAAAATAATCTAATGTATACGGATAGTTGAAATAAAATTTTGAATATAAATGAAGAGGATCGGAAATTTGTTCCAAACATAACAAACAACATAACTATCAAGCATCTTATTAATAATCACATGCGTGCATTAGATTTAATATATTAGATTTTATTCAAAATTAAAGCTGACTCTCACGCCCAAAAAAAATAAGAATATTGTCTACTTTAAATCAGGGACCGTAATCATTATGAGTTTTATAATAAAAACTAGCTGTTTTTACCCGGTCTTGCTTTGGATAAAAAGGTCTTTGACTTGAAAAATGGTTCACTATGCTTACCAGGCGTTGAGTACTTAGTCCCCAATGAACAAATTACCCAATAAAATTAACTTTCTCCTCAAAAATTTGTATGGGCAGTAAATTCATTTTTTATTTCAATTCAAAATTTTTTGGTTTTTTAATTTAGAAATTTTTTTAAGATGCTGCAGCAAAAATGCTTCAAAAATAAGTTGCCAAACCGCTTTAAGTTTTTTTTTTTTAGTTTATTTATAAACATCAAATACAACGGAATCGTTTGCAAAGTAAAGGAACCAGAACTTTTAAAAATTGAATTACTTCATTCAATAAGTGATCATCATTGAGCAGAGACGTCAAATTCAAGTTTCAGAAATGAAAAACTAATGCGACGTTTAATACTGTGTCGCAAGGTTTCTTTCAACAACTGCTTATAGTATATGTGTGGCCTATTTTGATCAACAGGTAATTATTTCACATACGTAGATAAAATTTATTATACGACATTTCACTAAGCTGTGTTCCGCGAGCGAGTCGCGTCCGCTTCCGCGCGTTTGGCCGCCACACCCGTGCTGCCGCGCAGTTGTTGTCAACTTATTTCAATCGCTAAAATATATTTTTCAGATCATTGCGATATTTTAGCTGAGCTGTGTTCCGCGAGCGCGTCGCGTCGGCATCCGCCGCGTTCGCGTCCGCGCGCCGCGCTCCGCTTCCTTGCAGCTACTACCCGTGCTGCCGCTTAGTTCTCGTTAACTTATTTTAAATTCTAAAACATATTTTTCAGAGCATTGCGATATATTAGCTTAGCTATATTCAGAGAGCCTGTCGCGTCCGCATCCGTCGCGTCCGCGCATTTGGCAGCCACACCTGTGCCAACTTATTTTAATTGTCAAAATATATTTTTTAGATCATTCCGATATTCTAGCTAAGCTGTAATCCCCGTGCGCGTAGCTTCCGCGCAACGAAATGATGCTATTGAAAAGAATACTCATTTTAAATGCATTTATTGTAGGACATATATTGAGAGCAGTATGCAAATGTTCACTAAAATAAATATTTAACAAAATTCATTAAATAAAAATATGTAAAAATTTAAGAATGAATTTGGGGAGTAAGTTCATTTTTTATTTCGATTAAAAAAAAATGGAAATTTGATCATTTCTTTTGGGTACCTTCTTTTAAGTTTCGGGAATTTGTTCATCGTGTAGTTATTCCCGTGTAAACCAAATTTCAGAGAAATCCCCGTTGAAAAGTACAAATTTGTATAGAGAAGAAATATACCACACAACAAGATATGAATTTTATATGAAAATTGGGCGTAAAAGTAGGCGTGCTCGGTAAAAATCATATGGCGACCTTCCCTGGAATATGTACTAAATTTCGGAGAAAGCCATTGAAAAATAATAGTTTGTATAGCAATCAAATAAAGAAACAAATAAAAGGAAAAAAATAAGTTTTATATACACAGAAGAGGGCGCAAAGTAGGCTTGGCCTGTAAGAAGCATATGGTGACCTTACCTATAGTATAGAAATCGTGTGTACCAAATTTCAGAGACATCCCTTGAAAAACAAAGATTTCTAGAGTGAACAAATATACCAAAAAAACAGAAAATTAATTTTGTATAAAAAGTGGGCGTAGAAGCAGGCGTGGCCGGTAAGAGTCATACAGCTACTTCTCTGGAGTACTGAGATCGTGTGTACCAAATTTCAGAGAAATCGGTTGAAAAATAAAAATTTGTATTGCGAACAAATATACCGAAAACAGAAAACGAATTATATACAAAAAGTGGGCGTAAAAGTAGGTGCGGCCGCAAAAATCACACGGTGACCTGGCCTGGGGTACAAAGGTCGTGTGTATCAAATTTCAGAGAAATGCGTTGAAAAATAAAAATTTGTATAGCGAACAAATATACCAAGAAACAGAAAATGAATTGTATACAGAAAGTGGGCGCAGAAGTAGGCGTGGCCAGTAAGAATCATATGACGACCTTTCCTGGAGTACGGAGATCGTGTGTACCAAATTTCAGAGATATCAGTTGAAAAATAACAATTTGTATAGCGAACAGATATACCAAAAAGCAAAAAAAGAATTGTATATAAAAAGTGGGCCTAAAAGTAGGCGTGGTCGATAGAAAGTATATGGTGACCTTAGTTGGAGTACAGTGATCGTGTGTATCGAAGTTCAGAGAAATCTGTTAACCAATAAAAATTTGTATAGTGAACAAATATGAATAAAACAGAAAATGAATTTTACATAAAAAGTGGGCGTAAAAGCAGGCGTGGCCAGTAAAAATTATATGGCGACCTTAATGGTATAAAGATCGTGTGTACAAAATTTCAGGAAAAGCCGTTGAAAAATATAAATTTGTATAGCGGCCAACCAAACAAACAAACAAACAGAAAATGAATTTTATATATATACATTACACAATAATGAGTACATTATGAATTTTAACGGTTTTCCTCAATGGTAATGATTATTTTTGAGTAATATTAATAAAAATCAGCCATAATCATTATTTTTGAGCAAAAAAAATAAAACTCAAAAATAATCATTAAATATGATTTTTATTTTTTTAGCTCAAAATATAACTCACTTTCAATTTATGACTTTTTTGTGAGGTTTTTTACCAACATAGTTGCATATCCTCATAAAATAAATCCAGAGGAACGAACCAAGGTGAAAAAATTATTAAAATTTTTAATAATATTAATTTAAAAATTATTTCATAAGTTTTTTTTATCAATTTTATTTGTTTTTAATTATTTATTATTTAATTTTACAAAAAGTAGTTTCGCCAACGACTCGTCTGATAGGTTGCATCTTTGATCCGTTAGCATTGTTTTTAATGCAGAAAAGGATCTTTCAACACTCACTTGTGTGGCAGGAACAGAGTGCACCACATTGGCCAGCTAGTACAGATAGGGGTACTTTTTTTATAATTTTTTTTCCTCCCAGTACTTCATAATATTTTTGTTTGGCCAAACTGGCTTTGGACAATAGTTGTCAGTTTCAGAATAGCCTTTCTGTAACTCCTCAGTGTGCCAACCATCTTCTGTTTCCTCATCTGAATTTTGGTATACTTAATTGTTCTAGTAAACTGGATGAAACCCTTACTATGGGTTGAGATATAAAATTGTGCTATATTTTACGAAAACTTCCTCTTATGTGCTCCTCGGGTTAAAATGATCCAATATTCAGCAGTATTTGCAAAATATTTGAATTTTTTGACGTAATCGTCCTATACTAGCTTGGGATCAATTGTGGCGCCAAGTCCAAATGGGATAATGACGTCAAATTATAAAATCATCATAATCATCAAGTCATAATAATCGGTAAAATATAGCATAATTGTATTTCCCAACCCATAGCAAGGCTTTCATATATTTTGCTAGAACAATCAATTTTTTTATATATGCCAAAATTCAAAGTTTGGCCTCTGCAAGGAGTGCGTTAACGTTCTTCGATTTATTCCAAATTTTAAGCATGGAAGACTTGTATATTTGGTTATTATATTCTAAGCGTTACATCTAAAAATTCAACAGCACTTACAAAATATTTGATTTTTTTTAAATAAATTGTCTTTCATTAGTTTGGGGTCATATGCGACCCCAGGTCCAAAAGGGTTAATGAGGTCATATTATTTTTTTCAGAAACCCTAGGCTATTAAGATAAAATATAATAATTAAAAGTAGAAAACTGATAAATTTTTGTTACATAGTATTTAGAAAGACTGCATTTACTGAATATTTCACAAAAAACTATTTTTTCTCGAAACCCGAAAAAAAATTATTTGTAAAAAAAATTCTGGCAAAGCAATTTACCTAAAAATTCACACAGTTAGTCTCTAACATATTTCTAATAAAACTTTGGAGTGCCAGATCCATTTTTTAATATGTTGTTTAAGAAAATTTTTTAAAACTTAAGAAAGGAGTTTTCAAAATTTTATCAAAAAATTTTCCATCATGGGTATCATTTCGCAATAGGTTAACAACATGGCACTAAAACAATACTTCATATCTGAGTAATTATAGGTAGAGACAAAAAAAAAAATATGGCTTTAAGCAATTTGCTAAAATTGAAAAAATGTTCATCGCTGATTTTTTGAGGTGATTGTACTCAATTGCGCCTATAAATCTTATTCTCCAAACAACTTTGGGCACCAAAATAACAAAACAAAAAAATAGATTTTTATTAACCTTTATTATTTTAATATTAATGGTTATATTGGTTTAAGAAAAATCGCTAAAACTTGAAAATACATATACATTGAATGTTTTTTATCAGGTTTTAAATAATGGTGTAAATATTATTTATTAAACTGAAGTATAATAAAATTGAAACCGTTTTTGCAACTTACTGACCATTTTGATTTACAACCAGACACATACCTGGAACTTAAATTTGAATTCGTGTAATAAAAGAGTTTAAAATATTAAACACCAATTTGTTTTTAAAAAATTTAAACTCCAACAAAAGATGAGCAATCGAATTCCCACAAATATAAATTTAAATACAAGAAACTAGTTCTTTTTTTCCTTTTATTTCCCATAACCCCAATTATAATAAATCCTACTCGAGTAATTGTAAAAAAAACTCTTCAGATTGGGCCACCAATCAAAACAGATTTTTAATATTATTAAAACCCATAATAATACACTTATACTTTTTACTTGGTTAGTTCAAGGCGACATCTTACTATACCAAAGGTCATCGCTTGCCTTGAATTTCTATGCGAAAGTAACATATTTGGAGAAAATCGTATGGTGTTATATCCAATACCGTTAATAGAATTGAAGACATACATCAGCAACTGCTGCTTCACAACACAACGTATAGGAAGTATCGTGTTGGTGTAATTTTTTAATAATGGGCGATTCAAACAAATTTTCAGTGCGTTATTCTGATCCCGGTTTACATCCGCAATACGTTGAAAGATATGTGTGAATGCTTGATAAAGCAATATTTTAGTTCCAGTAATTAATTTATGTTTGAAATTATACAAGATTTCAATCCCTGATGATATTTTCGATCTCAGTGAATTGGCAAACATGGACAAAATTGATCACCGTTATGTAATTCAATACTTTCATTTGAAAGGACTCAGTCAAACCAATATTAAAACTGAGTTAGATTATACTCTAGGGGAGTCTGCTTCTTCATTTATGACTAAAAAATATTGAGTGCCAGAGTTTTAACGAGGCTGAACGATCTGACAAAACGAACACCGTAGTGGTCGACCAATTGAGGGGGCCATACCAGAAACGGTTAAAAAAATCAAATAGTGCTATACATTGCCTATTGACCACAAATTTGAAGACGGGTTCCGCGTTTGCTTACAATAGAACAAAAACAGTGTCTTGAGGATGTTTCAATAGAGGGTTTGGCGATGTTTCACCGCAATAAAGCCGAGTTTTTGCGTCAATTCGTAACCACGGACGAAACATGGGTTCAACACTTCAAACCAGAGACAAAGAAAGATTCAGAAGAGAGGACTTAAATGGGAGAATCGTGTTCAAAAAAGAAAAGAGAGATCCATCTGCAGGCAAGGTTATGGCGTCTAATTTTTATTGATTGTCTTTAAAAATTAAGAAAAAGTGGAGTATATGCCAATTTATTCCAACATTTAAGAGCTAAAATTAAGGAAAAAAGACCGCATATGCCAAAAAAAAAGTATTGTTTAATCAAAAAAAAAAAAAAAAAAAACACACCAATTTACGCACAAGCTATTGTAATGGCCAAAATCCATGACTTAAAGTTCGAATTGATTCATCACGCATCTTATATGCCAGATTTAGATTGTTGGATTTGAATTATTTCTTATTTCCAAACATGAAAAATGACTCGGTGATAAAAAGACTTGCTAACAATGAAGAAGCGGAATTTTCGGTTCATACTAAAAAGTTCGTACTATAAACAGGGTATAAACCTTTTGAATATCGCTGGGAAAATTCTATCGAGATCAAGAATAATGTTTCCAAATTTGTTGTATTTATACCCTATACCACTATGTGGTTTGGGTATAATGACTTTGTGCTGCTGTTTGTTTATTATACCGCTCGAATCAGAATCACTATCTGATTCGATTTAACGATGTCCGTCCGTCCGTCTGTGTGTCCTTGTAAAGCTAGTAATCAAACTGCAGGTAGCAAATATGAATATATTTTGATGAAATTTGATATATGAGCTTTTATCGGCCATAGGATGAACGCTATTGAAATTGGTGAGAAGCGGTTCATGTTCAGACCTAGCCCTCATACAAATGTCCCCTATGAAATCAACATAAATTGCCAAAAGTCCAAATTATCATATAAATCTTAGTCAAATTGGGTTTGTATGTGTTTATTACATCCACTAACCAGTAGTCCAAAAATGATTCCTATGGGGCAACTCTTAGTCATAGGCCCCATATAGAGCTGCTTCCCGATCTTCACCTAAATCTATCAAAAACAAAAATAATGCACTGATTCTTCTCAAATTTTGTTTGTATATATTTTTTCAAAATACAAGAGACTTTACCAAACATGGTAAGGACAGTCCATTTTTGGGACTGGCCCCCATATAGGTCTAACATCGGATATGAACTTTTTCATATCTGCAGCCAAAAAAATTAATAAAAATTCCACTCAAATTTGGTTTATGCTTATTTTCTATATCCTGTTAGTTGGGCCTGAGAGAGAGGGTCTCTAAACGCATGGTATAGGGTATCGTATAGTCGGTCTAGAACGACTATAATTTTCTTACTTGTTCCTTTGTCAGGTTGTGTTGTTCTTGAACCACCCTCATATACATTGGTCCCAAATTTGTTGTGTTTTCTTTGTCAGGTCTCATATATATTGGTCCCAAGGTTCTGAGTTGAGTTGTTCTTCAAAAATTTTTGTGGGCTTTTCTGTTTGTGAAAGTTTCATTCAATATATACAAAACATTTCATGATGAATAGATTTTCATTAAAAGAATTTGTAGAATTGGCTAAAAGTAGAAAGTGTGAAAGCATGGAACAAATTTTATAGGGAGTTCTGTAATAAGCCATATTTGACAGTTTCCAAACTACGTTATAATTCTTCATGCATATTTCGGATTAATCATGCATAATTGAATTTTTAGAGCTCTTGCGGGTAAAAAAGGAAAAAAGATTTCACCGAATTTCATCTCAGTCTTAATTATACAAAGACATCGTCTAAAAAGGCCTAATATCGCTGAAATTGATCAAAATTAACTCAATACATTACAATACACGCGATTAAGCTGAGCGCTTGAAGTATTTTCTGTTCTTCATTTTTAATCTATATATTTATACATGAAGGTAAATATTTAGTTCCTTTTTTAAGAAATACGCGGGCACAGAGAAGTGTGAAAATTGGCATAGTTATAGCTCATATGGTGGAGAAGCTGAGACTGGGAAAAAGTATGTTTAATATGTCTTAGAAATATATTAAATTAAATAAAATATAATATTTATAATAATTCGTTACACCCTGTTAATGCGAATGATTTAAATTATATATCAGACGCTCTGTGTTAAATTGTGAATTGTAAAAATTGATTAACATACCTTTAGGCTCATCTAAATATTCATAAATTTTTTATGTATCGCACCTGTACCTCTAATGTGAGTCAACTCAAAATTTACAAATTTTCAGTAAAGGCAAAAAACAGGTTTTTTTAATATTTACTATAAAATTTAAAAACAGTTGTTTCGATGTAAAGAATTGCGAATAGTAAGTACACACCAGTAGTTGTTTTTGCGATTTTTTCAGTGATCGTCAAAAATGACACGTTTTTTGGGTGGGACTCAAAACATGCCTTTTTAGTAGATTCTAAAGAAGCTACCCTTATAACACAGAGAGGGTTTCAACTGTATTTTTTTGCGAAAGACTAGAAAAATCGATGTAAGATTTTTAGAGGGGATAGATATGCAAAATGTGAAAATTGAAAAATTTTGAGTTGACTCAATTTAGAGGTACAGGTGCCACATATAGATTAAAAAAACATTGGGGAACAAAAATTGAATGAAAAAATAATGTTTCCTAGAAATTGCACACGACTTTCGAAAGCTGGGCTATACTAGTATGAAATAAAAACATTAATTTTCATTTGCCACCTTCAATAATTTCAGTAAAGAATGTTCATCAATATATAAAATGTTCTTCCATAATTCGCATTTTTAGCAACAATTTGTAAACAAGGCGCTCAAAAATCAGTCAAAACTTTTAAAATTTTATTTTACACAATCCTTCAGCCAAAACTTTTTTTCGGAAAAGCCTATTATAGATCCTATATATTCAGTTACTCAAAAAATTGTTGTAGATGGTATTTTTGTCTCGAAAACGAAACTTAAGCCGCAACTTCTCCATTTCCTCTAAATATGGCTAAATTTGATAGGCAAAAGGAAAAGATTTTCTATTTAAATTATTATATTTAACAAAACTCATATTATCATGATGCCATTCCCTTCTTTTAGCTTTATCAATATATTGGTTGCTAGAAAATAACTGAAAACTGGTTTATTTTTTGCACTTATCTGCAAACGTTAACTGTTTTGACACTTATAACTCATATTCGCACTTATGAGAATGAAGACATTCGTTATTTCTTACCATGTATTGTCATCAGGAAATTATTTTATTTTCATTATGCACGATGCATACAATTGTTGTCTTAGGTTTTCTTTGTTCTGTCTCTTTATTTTATGATTATTTTTTCTTCGATTTCCATTGAATGATGGCTTCATTGTCATTTGATTGACTTTTCAAAAAGTGATATTTTTAAATGATGTTTGATTGTTCTTCTCACTGCTATGCAATCGGTACTGAAAAAGTAATTTAACCAAGTGATATAACAAGAAAAACTCCGCGTAGTAGCTTATACAGTGGTTGGTCATATTGGAAGGAACATTCAGGTTAATGTATGTATTCATAAATGTAGGTGCAATATTTTAACAATTTGTAATTTTTTAATAGATCTTAATTTTCAAGCTATGCAATTTAAACTTTTATAAAAAAAATCTTTAATTTAATTAGCATAACACTAAACTGCGCACTTTCCACTATTGCACAATGTTAAAATAGACAAAATGATGTTAGTAGTTTTTTTACTCAACTTTTTAATTTTTCCTCATAACCAGTTTTCAATATACATATAGTTAAGTTCATCACTGACTCACAGACAGCGATGCCAAATTTTTCCAAGCAAAATGCGCTTTTAAAAAATTTATTATTTTTTAGTTGTACATTTTTTGTATACTTGAGATCATATAGTATTTACGTTTAAAGTGTGTAGCAATAATAAAAAATAAAAACTTTTCTTACACCTCCTAATGTTAAAATAAAAACGTGTACATATTCAGCTCCATCTTTAAGACATAAATTTAATCTTTAGTCCATATTTAATACCTACTAAAGAATCTAAAGTGCTTAAAGATATAGTCAGTTTAGACCGACTATGCGATACCCTATACTATGCGTTTAGTGACTCCATCTCTTAGGCCCAACTAATTGAATACAGAAAATAAGCATAAACCAAATTTGAGTGGCATTGTTATTAATTTTTTTGCCTTCGAATATGAAAAAGTTCATATCGGATGCTAAACCTGTATGTAGACTATGTCAAAAAGCAGCTTTATATGGGGACTATGACTAAGAATTGTCGTATAGGGTTTGTTTCTGGACTACTGACTAATGGGAGTAATAAACACACAAAAAGCCAATTTGGCCGAGACCTGTAAGATAGTGTGGATTTTATGGCAATTTAAGTCGATTTCTTAGGGGTCATTTGTATGGGGACTAGGTCTGAACATGCATCGATTTTCACCAATTTTAGTAGCGTTTATGCTATAACCAATAGAATCTTACATACTAAATTTCATCAAAATATATATATATAAGCGAAATGTAGTTTGATTACAAGTTTAATTACACAGACGGACGGACGGACATCGCAAAATCGACTCAGAAATTGATTTTGAGTTGATCGTTATAATAATAGATGGATCTATGTCAAATAGTTTTGGAAGTTACAAACATCAGCAACAACTCATTATTCCCTGACCACATTGTGTTACAGGGTATAAGCATATCGCACCGAACACTATTTCGACTTCAGCGTTTAAGTATGGAAAAGTCAATTTATCTACAACGAATATTGATAATTTAAAAAACGGAAATTTATTAACTGAGTTTTTGAAGTTAACTACTTCTTAAAATTTTATATTTATTTTATAAAGTTTCTTCAGAACTTTTTGAAAATATGTTTTCCATGCTGATTTCAGAAATTTGTAAAATTAGATGGCAATTAGCTTTTAAATAGTAAATAAGAGCCTTGTGAACTCAATTGACTTTTGCTTATTAATTTTTTTTCGATTCTTCAATATTATTATCAAAATAGGCCTTTTCAGAACTATAACTTAAATAGGAAAATTCATTAAGTGCGGGATCGATCCCTTACTCTAAATAATCAAATATACGAGCAGGAACAATTACACTATTTGTTAAACTTTTTAATAACCGATATAAGTAACAAAAGGTTCTGTGTGATCTGCATCTTTGGCCTCGATTTCCAGATTCACTGTTTGTAGTTCCGATCAAATTGGGACAAGTTCGATACATAAATACTGATTTTGGAACGGTTGTGCCTATTTGTAACTGCGTATTCTGAAATTATTTTCCATTTACAACGTTAAAATCAATTTTCTGCTCAAGCCAAATATCCAGAATTGCTTTAATGGCCCTTTTCTATAAGCCATCAGGTTGGTGCTACCATCGGAACTTTTCCTATTCCATAATGTTTGTCTGGCTGACGAATAAGAGAGCCAACTATGAGTGTCTTTGACTAAAATGTCGAAATTTGGAGGGAAGTTATTTTATATGTACCATTTTCTGCAACATGAACTGACGTATATAAAAAACGCTAAGGCTCTAAAAAAAAAAAGCACTGAATGGAAAAAATTCGCTTTTCGGATAGTTGAAAAGCGCTAAATCTGGCATGAAAAACACTAAGTTGGTAGTATGAAAACGTGATATCAAAAGCGAACTCAGAAGATCCTGTTCTTGTTTTCGGTGATTTTAATCTATCGTCAATTTCGTGGACATTCTTAGCTGAATCTTTCTATTATACCCCGGTGAAAGCGAACGATTGGATTGATGACATTATCTCTAATTTAATTTAGTGTTTGATTTGATTTAGTGTTTGTTAATGAACCAACTGACTACATTTTAAACCGTGTTTTTCCTGTTACTAGACCTGAGG